>CM069589.1:30037700-30195200 GCA_035771175.1 Paratinospora sagittata
GGTGAAAACCATCACCAAAGCCAGAATCGTTCATGTTGGATCACCAAGAATCTATGATCTAAGCAGAAGTGTAACACCCCGTAGTTTTAATGAAATACATACGGTAAATTACATGTATATCGAGATATATGATACGTGTATGTTATACGTAGAAGCCAAATATACGCGTGTATGAAATACATGCTATATTTAAGGAATATGAGCAAATAAATAAAATTATTAAATAAAGAATATAAGTTTTATTAGTTGAATGGGTTGGTTAATTACATATGTGAATTGAGTTGAATTAAATTGATTGATAGATGGGGGAGTTGCTTTATTAAGTGAGATGAGGTGTGAAATCATTTTTTTATATAAACTTATCATCTCATCTCTAATGTAATCTAAGCTCTCATCTCACTCATTTCTAATATGTATCTCACTCTCCAACATGTAAAAGAGGAAGAAAAAAAAAAAAAAAGAGAAGAAAGAAGTTGCAGGAGAGAAAGAGAAAAAGAGGAACGAGTGAACGAAAGAAGGAAAGGAAAGAACGAAGGGAGACCGTTGGATTCGCGTCAAATTGGGACTCGCGGTAAGTGATTTTCACTCTATTTCTTCGTGAAATTAATATCTAAGCTAGATGTAACGATTCTAGCAGAGTAATTTTAGTTGTGAGAGTTGTTTTACAGTGTTTTCAAAATTGGGGTTTTTACCCCACTTGGATGAAAATTTGTTCGAAAGGTAGAAAAACACTCCCTAGACTGTAGGAGTCGCGAATATGTGGTTCGATTTCAATTATATGTTCATTTGGAATTTTTATAGCCGTTGGAAGTTTGTTGGAAGTTAGAGTTTAGATTGACATCCTTTTGAATCATTTAAAATCCAATGAAACTTCAGTTGAAGGCTATAGAATGGTAGAATGAACTGTTGTGAGTCCATCGATGCTAATTTCATGATTTTTGGAGACCGTTTGACAATTTTAGTAAAAATTTACATATTTTCAATGAATAGTGAAGACATGAATAGTACCGTGAATAGTACTGTGATCATATCCAGTGAATATAATGGAATTAGAATCCAATGAAACTCCGGTTTGAGATCATAGAATCGTAGAGAATTGAATTCCAGACGTTTCGATGTTAAGATCATGATTTTTGGATATGATTTGATATTTTTAGTAACTAAATATATAATTTTGGTGAGTAAATTTCATTGTCGTGACCTTCGCGAACGTATAAAACCTCAATAAAATACCTGTTGAAGGTAGTAGAATGATAGAATGAGTGATTTTACACGTGTCGATGTGGACAAAATAATTTTAGGAATGTTCTAGATTTTTAATAAAATTGATATATGTTCCAGTAGAAAAATAAACTTAGAATTGGTGAAAATATGAAATGGGAAATCTATTTTCACTGTTATTTCTTGTGGAAATATCTAGATTGACCACAGAAACGAGATAGTAGTTTCTTCAACTGCTTATGAGTCCTAAATGGAGTTGGAATCTAAATTCACAGATATAAAATTTTTCAGGTGGATCTTTATTATTAGTGATTTGAAGTGAGTTGAGAAATAAAATATGTAAATAGATATGAATAATTGAAATTGAATTATGGAGTGGTTGTGACATGTGAAGTTAGTTGGATTTATGGATTTAAATTGGAGCTGGACTCGAAAGCGGCAGTGATGGCGTTTAAGTTGAAAAGTCTTGTACTGTGAGTATATTTTCTTGATTTTGGTTCTTGTATGACATTTTAAATATATGAAATGTTTGAATGTAAATATGTTATGCATATATTGTTGCATTGTGTTTTAATTTGCATTCATAAATGATTTCTTTTGAGCATTGGAGCATGTGAGACTTGCAAAGGCGAGTTGGTGTCATTTCGTTAGGAATTAGACCCGGATGAGTGTTCTACGTAACCTCATTGTCAGTAGGCCTGTCCTAACAAGGATTGGAAATCCTTGAAATGACTGTGAATTGGGTAATGAGAGGTTGTGGCTACCTTGTAACGACCATACAAGGGTTAGACCCGCTCTCTTGCCTTGAAGGAGGGAGATTGTGGATTTCGTGGAAAAATGATGCATTGTTTTCTTGGAAACTCATGAAATTTATGTTGTTGACATGTATAATATATTCGTTGAATGATGCATGTGTTTAATAAGTGTTTGAAATGATTTTAAATGTCATATTTCTCTAAATGTATATAATTGTCATCTCAAAAAATATATTCACTGAGCTATTGTTTGCTCACTCCATTTCCTTCAACATTTCAGGTACAGAGTTAAAAGGAAAAACACGATAGTAGATACGTGAGTTAGAGTCTTATTTTGTTAATGTATGTGTATGAGAAGGAAATAGATTATATTTTCTTTAGTTTCCAATGAATATATATATCACATCCTACAAATATATATATTATCATATAGATGGGTTGTACATGGATTTTCATTTGACATTTTTGGGTTATACTATGCTTGTGATGAAATGAGATGATCAGATATATTTATCAGGTGAGGATTTGATTTGTGGAATGAATGGAATGATTATATATATATCTATATTGGATTTGATTTGTGGTATATCAGGAAAAAAATGTGAAATGTCTATTTTGTGGGGAGATGCTGTCGAAATTTCCAAAACAGTTGAAAATTATTGTGAATGTCTGTTGAGGCTGATAGTGTATTATATACTGTATATGGGTATATACAGTGTATAGTATACTATGTCGGTCATGATGTCAGCCTACGTTAGGGGCGTCGTGACAAGAAGCGTATGTCACGACGCCCTTGACGTAGGCTGACGTCATGACTGACACAGTATACTATACATTGTACATATCCTTATGCAGTATATAAGATACTGTCAGCCTTAAAGAACACTCACAACTATTCCCAAAATTTTTAGAAATTTCAGCGGCATCTCTCCATAACATGGACATATCACAAGTTCCCTGATATACCACAAATCAAATCATATCTATATAGATATAATCATCCGTTCATTCCAAAATAAATAATCATTCCTATATCACAAGTATTACAATATCCAAAAACACTCCAATACATGCATTGATCAAACCATATCATCCACCATTGCTACATGTAAAGAATATATATATATCATAGCCATCAATCTCATAAACCCAAAGTAGCCATCTATAATTTTTTTTTTCCAAGCAACCCATCTAGATGATGATACATATATAGTGTATGTGATAAATATATACATATCGAAACAACAACAGTAACCATTTCCTCCAATGAATACATACATCAAAAGGCGAGACTCTAAATCACATGACTGTCACTCTTTAATCTTTCCTTTTTCCCTTTGAGTCTTGACCTGAAAGAGTGGAGGAAATAGGGAGAGCAAACAACAGCTCAATGAATTTAGTTCTTGACATGACAATCATATGCATTTAGGAAAACATGACATTTCAAAGCAATTAAAACATTTATCAACCACATATGCACCATTTAGCAAATAATTCATACATGTTAACAATATAGTTTTTTTTCATGAATTTAAATAAAACAATGCAAGCTTTTCACAGAAAACAACCATCTCCCTTCTTCTTGTAATGGAAAGGGTACGAACTCCCTATTATGCACCGATAGGGAGCTTATGCTCGGACCTCACATTACTCAATTCCATAGTCATTTCAAAGATCTCTAATCCTTTTTAGGACAGCGCTATAGTCAATAAGGTTGGACAAAACCTCGTTCGGGGCTAATTCCTAACGAAATGACAACATGTTTCATGCTTTAAATGCTAAAATCATTTATAAATGCAAGTCGAAACACAAGGCAATAGTATATACATAACATGCTTAAATTCAAACATTTTATATATATAGAATGTCATACAAGAACTAGAATCAAGAAATATACTCACAATGGTAAAGTGATGCTTCTAAGGCAGTGAATACACCAATATCTAGCAAAATGGATCACCAAAATCACTTGTATCATCACCCAATTCATTGCACCATCGTAAGTTCTAACATAATTACTCTTCAAGGGCATTCATCAATACATTCAATATTCAAACTCAATTACTGCAATATGCAATTCAAGCCATACACAATCATTAAAATCAACAAAAAATATTTAATCTCACTAAAACACCATTATTAGAACTTCAATTCAAAACACACCTAAAATGTCATCAAGGTTCCCACAACAAAAATTACTCTGAAGAAATCATTACATCTAGCTTAGATATTAATTTCACAAAGAAATAGAGTAAAAAAACAGTTACCGCAGGTCCCGATTCGACGAAGATTGCACACTTTCTCTTCTTCGCTGGTTTTTTTTTCCTTCGCTACGTTGGAGAGTTGGAGAGAGAGGTTAAAATGAGATAAGTATTAAAATGATGATCCCATACATCTCATGCTCAATAGTTAACCAACTCACCCCATAAATTAATCGATTTAATTCAATTCCATTTTTAACTTGTAAGCACCCATATAGGATGATCCCATATATATCATCTTCATTTAATAAACCAACTCTCTCATCTTATTATTTATTTCATTAAATCATTTAACTTTAATTCATTCAACTATTCACCTAATTAAACTTATATTATTCATTTTATAATTTCATTTATTTATTAATACCCCTTAAATATAACATGTATTTTCACACACGCGTATATTTGGCTCCTACGTATAAAATATGCGTATTATACATCTAGATATACGCATAAGTCAACTTATATATTTAATTAAAACTATGGGGTGTTACGGCGTACCTGAATCAGCCATGATGAAAGTAGAACACAAGTTTTGCGGTTGGTCTTTCAAATCAACACGTAGTCCCTAGGGTTGGAGTTTCTCTCTGATGATGGGATGCCAGATAGAATGGAACCTTAGTGTGATTTGGGGACCATAACCGTATATATATATATATATATGTTAACCACCTGTTAACCCTAACTATTTCAATATTTTGGCCCATCATAAATATAGGAATAATAATTTGGTCTCTACACATAGAAGATCCACACTTTATTGATGCATTAAAGCCCAAAATACCTAAACCTTATTATATTACTTTAAATGGGCTTAACCTTATACGACAACCTTTAATACACAATTATTAACATATAAGCCCACATGTTGAATTAAATCCAACAATCTACCACTTGGCCTATATGTGTCCCTTATAATTGTGATTTAAAAATAACCTCATGAGTACTCAGAATTTTGCTATCATTACCTTATGCATCGCAAAAAAATCTAGTCCATCAATCATATCAACAAAGGATCAAAGTTGCCTTCATTACATATAATGTAACTAAACCTATCAATGGTCACATACGTCGATATAACTGAATGACATGGATCTAGCATGAATGTATAACATGAAAATCACATGCAACATGATCTTAGCATGTATATTTCCAACTGGTCCAACCTTATACCTTAGTGAGATCAATTTCGAACAAGTTCAGAGACAAAATAACTAAATGATGTATAATTGAAAATAACCAAATTATCCATAAACCATATTCGAAAATAACCATAACATGTGTCTATATTTAAAAAGCATCTAAAACACAAATTCCCACTGAAACTACATATCCTAAAGAGATACAACACCCATATGAGCGGTGTGCTCATGAAAGACCTTGGGTGGTAATCCCTTAGTGAGCGGATCCGTAACCATGGAGTTTGTCTCGATGTGCTTGTTGGCTTAAACGGTTCATCACTTAGCATGTCCCTAAATATACTGTGATGAAGTATATTTTGATGATTACAAACAAAATTATTTTTGGTGCTAACAAGCTTCAATCAAGAATTTATCTCAGCACCTCAGGAAAACAAAAAGCCAAAGAATGATTTGATCAAGGAACCCAAGGTCATATCAGACGTTCAAGATCGTTTCAATCAAAGGATCTCTAAGATCATATCATGGTTTCAAGATCACACCACACGAACGATTCGATCAAGAACTTCAAGACTACATCATTCGATCAATGTTCATGAAATTCAACTCAAGCACGAAGTTCACATCGAAGATCTCATAATGAAGAGTTGGATTTAAAGATTATGAGAAATATGAGAAATACACAGTATTTAAGGTATATCTTTCTCTAATCGATATTGTTCAAACGTTTTTCAAAATTGCATGTTTTGAAACATATACTTTAAGGTATTTCAAATGATTTAATTTTCTATGTTTGATTTGATTTTAAATTGACAGAGTTTTTAATCATATTTATCAAATTTTTAATCACGAGTCAAAATTATTTTTCAAGAGTCTTTCAGGACGCTAATGACTCAACAACGTTCTCCTGAACTTGATAAGTCAGGATGCTGATAACATTCAAGGTTGAACGCTTACTTGAAAGTAGCGGCCTCCCTGTAGTCAACCTTTGAAGTTGTCAGAACGCTGACTCAACATCAGTTTACTGAAGGATTTCTAAGTTCTTCAAAGAGTGTATCTTTGAGGATGTTGATAGTTATAAGTTGGATAAACTGTCGGACACTACCTAGATAGGAGCGCCCTCATCTTTGGGAAGCAACTAAATAATTTTCAGGACGCTGATTGTCCTTCAACTTACTTGGTTTTGTTTTCAAATATTTTTAAAATGTCAAGACGCTTACATAGTAGGAGCGCCCTTATGTTTGTATTTTAAGAGGACGGACGCTTACCCGAAAGTAGCGCCCTCATGTGTCCAAATGTTTTTAAGTAAGCCGGGCGCTAATTGCGCATTAGCACCCTCAAAATTGAGTCATTTATATCGCAAAGAAAGTTAAGACGCTCACGAGTTAGTAGCACCCTCACTTCATTGTTCAGCATGACGCTTATACATAATGAGCGCCCTCAAGGAACAAAATGACAAAGTTGATATTATGCGTCAGGACGCTGATTAGGAAATCAAGATGCTAATTCAACAACTGTCACTGTTCTGACACGTACACTATATCAGTCTACTTTTCAAAATGGATATTTGCACATAATATTTTTCAGATCGATCAGAGATTTTCTTTTATGCATGAATCAAGTTTCCTGAAATTTTCCTTATTCATGTTATCTGAAAAGAACCAGAATGTTAGTAAAAATCGCAGGTGCCATTTTCATATAACATTCTAGTCGTTGTGTGTAAACGTTCACCTTGAATTTGAAATTCAAGTATCTAACGGATGTTTCCTACTAAGTCTATAAATACCAACACTTGGAATTAAACAACTTGCTGATAATTTTTATTCTGCCAAAAACTTTTTGAATGTTAGTCGTTTTTCAATCTTTCAAAATGTTTTCAATTGTTCAAGTTTTTCAATGTATTTTTCACTGATACTTTACTTATTTAAAAGATTTTCATACTGAGCTTAAATTATATTATATCTTTGAAAATCTATTTGAATTATATAGATATGGTTTCTACTCAAATTCTCAACACGGATCTATACTTAATATCAATCTTGCTGATCAAAGAATTTGAGAGATAGTTCGTGAGATACAATTGTACTTGATTTCATATCTTAAGTATTGTATCGAACTATATCAGTAGTTGTGCTAACTACTAAATACTGAACCAAAAGTTTTCACCCTTATATATTTTATCTATTTTGAAAACTATGAGTCTATGTTTTACACTGGTCCTGCATTTTTAACTTCAATGTTTAAATGGTATCATAATGTTTTCGAAGAAGCATTCAGATTCAAATGACATATCATTCATGCTTTTCGAAACTGCACTTGAGCAATACCGAACATTGAAAGGTAAAGGACTATAAGTGTATTTTCTCTTAACATTACATATTCAAATTTACATATCTTTGTAATGCTATGTATATGAGCTTAATTGTAAAATGTTCTACTTTGTTAGAACGAATATTATATTATAATTGTGGTATGCTGGTGTGTTTCAGAATGAAACAACCAGGACAAGTGAACCTGGTTCACTTAATGATTTCAAGGGCTGACAGCATGTTTAGGTTCATCCTCACTTGCAAGTCGGATAACGGTTCTTCTTGATCTCGTAAAAAGAATGTGGGTTCTTCCTCAGCCCGGAAAAAGGAAAACGATTCTTCCCTGTGACGTCCCGAAAATTATTTCATCTAGCCCGTAATCCAATTGCATTTTGCCCAAACTCTATGTGTTTGCCTTGATATGTTTGGTGTTTGTTTGATGGTTGTTTAATGTTTGTATATTTGATGCTTGATAATGCTTATAAATATGTGCATTATAAATTGTATATGGGTCATGTTAAATTAAAGTTTAATGCATGTGTTATTATTTATGCACGGGCCCATTAAACCATGAATTGATATGGGTTAGGATTGATTGAATAAAAGGATAAGTGAGAATGAAAATTTGGTATATTAGATGGATTGGACATTTAAAATACATGGAAGCATGAGATTGGTTAAAGTACATGTGGTTGGTATGGGTAGTATGAGACCAACACATGTCAAGTTGGTGCATGAGAATACGCATGTGTCCCATGTCCCATTTCTCTTCTCCAACATATGTCAAGTTGGTGCATGAGAGTGGACAAGTGTCCCATGCCCCACTTCTCTTCTCCAAGGAAGTCCTAGAGAGTGAGATGAGTGGAGGGAAAGGAAAAAAGAAGAGAAGGGAAAGAAGAAGAGAAAGAAAGAGGAAGTTGCTTTGAGGGAAGTCTCAGCAACGTTTTCATCAAAGTGTTCGATCTTGGTGATATATGGTCATATTGAGCTCACACTTTGTCAACCAGTTCATATCTTATGGTTATTCATTATGGTCGGTGGAGATCTTTATTGGAGTTTTCTTCTGAGAGATATAACCTCCCAAACAAAGCTGGTCAGAAAGTCTGAGTTTCTCGCGCAGTTTAGATCAAACTGAAAGAACTCCTAAACCTACCGTTGGATGGGTATGATATTTTATAATATGGTTCAAAACTAATATTTCTGCATTATGAATGGTTGAGATGTTGATGGATGAAGTATTTTGTGTGATATAGTCATCTGAGTTCAAGTATTTGCAGCAGGAAAGGAGAAATTGTCTTATTAGAGACTTGTTCATCAAAGAGGCTATCTCTTCGGTCCACCGTTGGATTGAGCTGATTTTTGGGCAAAAGGTTTGCTTCTCATCATAATTCAATCTATGTGGTTTATTTTGTGTTTTAATATTTCTGTTGGCAGCTTGATACATCTGAACAGAATATTAAATGGAAAATTGGTAGGGTTGTTTGTATTAGACCTAAATTTAGAATATGAACTTAAACCTTTCCAAATAGCTTGCATGTCAACTATGTTGACCTAGTTGCCATTGTTGATGAACCCATGACGCAAAATCAGTGATATATATGGCTGAACATGGTGACCTAGTGTAAATCGACAATATGGCCTAAGTATGGAAAATTTCATATTTTAGGGCTTTCGATGCTTTTGGCCTAGAATCATTGAATTGATGCAATTTATGTCTAATTAAGCATGATTAGGGTTGATTATGCTACTGATTAGGTGGTTGTGACCATATCATGGGTTAGGCCTACTTGTGATCAAATGGCCCAATTTGGGCATGTTTATGCCTAAGGAATTGAAAATCAGTATTTTTGATTAATTGAATGGTTTATGAATTAGAACTATGCATTAGAGGCCTAATTCATGTGATTTGAGTTGAATGATGGGATTAGATGGGATTTAGGCCTATTGTCCATATGTGGGCTGATTTAGGGTTGATGTGTAATGTCTATGTGATTGAGCATAGGAATTGATGTATAGTTGGATATTGACGGATGTTTCAGGACCTTGATTGGGTTGATTCAGTTTGGTGTCCATGTGTGGTTAGATACTTTCGTGAGGCTTGGTTGTGAGTAGACTTCATTTATGATTATATATTTTTTGTCATTATATCACTTATATATATTGTATGTTGAAAGCATGAATGTGTTCTAATGGTTTGAATGATGCATTGATTTGAGAAAACCTTATGACTTTGGTTGGGCCCATCTATCTGGCTAATAGGGAGACTTAACCTTGTCAGAAGAAGGTTTTAGAGAAGAAATATTTGGGGATGAGAACGGTACGGTGAAATAGACGTGCACTAGTAACCCAAATCAACATGATTAGGGATGAGAACGGTACGGTGAAATAGACGTGCACTAGTAACCCCAATGAATGTGGAATGTGGATGCAAATTGATAGGCTTTTACTTGCATCGAACTTATTATAAATGCTTGATATCTATATGTTATGAGCTTTTAATCATGCTACACATTGACATGCATACATGATATTTATTGATGAGTATTGATAGCATATTTGAATTCTATTCACTGGGCACCGTTGGCTCACCCTCATTTTCCTCTTTCAGGTCCTTCTGTCCCCAATAAGGGCAACGGAGTAGTCATATCTTGAGGGCTTTGCTGGCGAGAGAATCCAAGGCTTCGATGTGAGTTGAGAGACATTTTGATTGAACTGGGTTTTAAATTATGATGTATTATATTTTGGACTATGTAATTATAACACTTACCACATTGTAGTATGGGTGAGTTGGGACTTGTTAGATAGACCATGTGGACATATGATGGTTTTTTTGTACCAATAGTTTTGGACTTTATGTGTATGTCCATGTTGATGGACTGTAGGGATTATGGTTTTATTTATAGTTCATTTTTATGGATTATCTCTTGTCTTGGATGATTAATACGGTTGGTAGTTTTGTTTAGTACCTTTTTATGTTATGTCGTTGTTTGGGATAAGGCTCGTAGGGTCTCAACCACCTCACGTGGGTTGAGGAGTGGTTGGAGATGCCTACGTCATTCCTTGCGGGGCTGGTGGTACGCGGTGCATGGTCGCCACATTCCCGCTCCCGTAAAAGGAACATAGGTTCTTCCTCAGCTCGAAAAAAGGAAAACGATTGTTCATTATCCCGTAAAAGGATCACAGTTCTTCCTTATCCTGTAAAAAGAAAGGTTCATCCTTAACCTATAAAAGGATAGGTTATCTCATAACTTATAAAAGAAAACCAGTTTATCCTTAGCCCGTAAAATGATAGGTTTGCCTTTAAACTGTAAAAGGGCAGTTGTAACGGTTTGGTTCTTACCCGTAAGAGAATCAGTCAGTGGATTCAAAAAATCCTAATTGAGAGATTAGGTAGTGGACGTAGGCTTAGCCGAACCACTATAAATCTTTGTGTGTTTTACTTTTCGCATTTTACCTTACGATTAGTTTGTCCATTCAATTCTAATAGAATCTAGTATATCACTAAGCTATTGGGAAAGTTTTTAATTTTACCATCACCCAATTCACCCCCCCTCTTGGATGCACCAACAGTGCTCTATAGACACTTGTCTACTCTGAACTCTTTCTTTAACAAACTAGGAACTTGATGTCTATATGTTTTGACTTCGTTGAGCTCCTGTTGTTGTTGGAATAGAAAACGGCTGACTTATTGTCACAAAATAACTTAAGTGGTCTTTTTATGCCATCTACAATGCGCAACCTAGTGACAAAGTTCCGCAACCATATTTCGTGGTTGGATGCCTCATAACGTGCTATAAACTCTGCTACCATAGTGAAAGAAGCTATGAGTGTCTGCTTAGCATTCTTCCAAGAAATAGCTCATCTAGAAAGCAGGTAGATATAGCCCAATGTGGATCTCCTACTATCTTGGCATCCAACAAAATCAGAATCAAAATAACCAACGATCTCTATTTGATCCGATCTCTTGTATGTGAGCATGTAATCTTTTGTTCTCTGTAAATATCACATGACCCGTTTGACTACTTTCCAATGATCCATTCCTGAATTACTTAAATATCTCCCTAGCATCCAAACAATGTACGCAACATCCAGACGCGTACAAACCTGAGCATACATTAGACTTCCTACAGCTGAAGCATAAGGAATCTTCTGCATTTATTTAATTTTAAAGTCATTCTTGGGGCATGACTTAAACTGAACTTATCTCCCTTAGCCACAGGGGTGTCACCTGGTTTGCAATCCTACATGTCAAATCTCTTAAGAACCTTTTTGATATAACTCTTTTGTGATAATCTAAGAATACCCCAAGAGCGATCTCGGTGTATTTATATCCCTATTACAAAAAAGGCGTCACCAAGATCTTTCATCTCAAATTTCTTTGATAGAAATTTCTTGGTTTCATGCAATAAACCTATATCATTGGTGGTAGGCAGTATGTCATTGACATATAAAACTAGAAAAATGTACATACTCCCACTGAACTTGTGGTATATACAATCATCCACTGCGTTCATCTCAAAACTGAACGAGATGATAACTTGGTGAAATTTGTAGTACCATTGACTAGATGTCTTTTAAGTCCATAGACAGATATCCTTAATTTGCAAACCATTTGCTTTGCATCGCTTGATACAAAGTTTTCTGGTTGCACCATATAAATTGTCTCATCAATGTCACCATTGAGAAACGTAGTCTTAACATCCATCTGATGTAACTCAAGATCAAAATGCGCCACCAAAGCCATTATTGTCCTAAAAGAATCTTTCGATGAAACCGGAGAGAAAGTCTATTTGTAATCGATGCCTTCTTTCTATGTGAAGCCCTTAGCGACAAGACGTGCCTTGTACCTCTCCACATCGCTCGTCGAATCCCTCTTGATTTTAAATATCCATTTGCAACCAATGGGTTTCACACCTTCGAGCAATGGGACAATATCCCATACATCGTTGTCCTTCATAGAATTTATCTCTTTAGTCATGGCATCAATCCACTTTTGAGAGTTAGAACTTTCCATGGCTTGACGAAAGTTGATTTGATCATCTTCCACCACTCTAATGTCAACCTCATGTTCTTGGAGAAATACAATGCAATCATTTGAAATTGCACTTCTCCGCTTTCTAGTGGATCTCCTTAATGGCATTGGTTCTTGAGGTTGTAGAGTTTATTCTTCTGAAACAACTTCTTGAACTTGAACGGGAGGATCAATGACATTGTCTTGATCCGGAGTTGCTTCTTGAACAATGTCAGGAACAAAAGCATGATCCTGATCATTGTAAATAACAGTTAGAGGAATATCAACATATTCCTCTTCAAAGACAATGTCCTTAACCCTTTCTCTCCCTGCAAACTCAACACCCTCAAAGAACTGGGCATTCCCCTTCTCGAAAATTGACTTAGTGTTGGGATCATAAAACTTGTAACCCTAGATCGCTTAGAATATACAACAAAATAACAACTAATCGTCTTTGAGTCCAATTTCTTTTCATTTGGCCTATAAGGCCATGTCTCAGCTAGACATCCCCAAATGTGTAAGTTCTTCAAACTAGGCTTCTTGCTCATCCAAAGCTCATAATCTTAACAATTGCTTTAGTTGGAACTCTGTTAAGTATATATGTTGCGGTTTCTTTGAGATGTACATCACACCACTGCTAGAGAACGTAGGTGTTGATTTGAATGAGGTAGTAAAGGAAGAAGTGGATAGATACAGTTGCATAGGGCACAAAACTGTCAAATTGATGAAGTATGTGTATGCCCCAACATCCAAGAAGTGGTATCACATCAAAGCAATATCCCAAGGAGTGGTAACTGAACCATTCAAGGAAAGTAATGAAGAAAACAGATTGGATGATGATTAACTCCAGGAAGAAAGAGTTGATTTAGAAAGAACATCATCAAATTTAACTTTTCGAGGGATGTTCCAATGGATGAGGAACCCCATGAGCAAGTAGCAGAAGGACAAAATGAAGCTACTTCACATGTCCCTTAGCAGATAGAAGAAGGAATTGGGGCAAGATTTCATGTTCACTCCCCACATGATGATCACTTCTCATCCATTCATCATGAAGACAATTTATGTCAATCTCAGCCACCCCCAACAATGTTTAATGAAGAGAGCTTTCTAAGAAAGATAAAAGAAGCTCGAGAAGAACAAAGAACAGTCATGTTAGCAAAAATTAAAAAGATGATTGATGAGTAGAGATCATTTGAGTATGAGGAGATCAAGAAATGTGTTGAAGGAATCAGTTTAGTTGCTGATAAATTGTGCAATGGCATAAGATCTTTAGAGAGGCAATTTGAGAATCTGAAATCCTCACTGCCATCTACCAGCTCTTCATTCACCTCAAGGCCTTAATCTGAGCAGCCTAGATAGTCTGAAGGAAGAACTCAAGCAAATCAAAGATTTTGTCACTTCATTATCAAAGCAAGTTGCTACTCCAACTCCTATTTAGACCACAACATTTCATTCAAGTATGCTAAGTCCAATCCTTGATGAAGTGTCAAGTCTAAAAGAAGCCATCCTTACTGTTCCATCTATTCCATTTGTTTTCACCTGTTCCAACAAAGTGAACAAAGTGACCATCAAGAACAGATATTCATTGCCTCGGATCGAGGATGTGTTCGATCCGTTGCAAAAAGAAAAATTATTCTCAAAGATTGACCTTCGGTCAGGTTACCACCAACTCCGGGTCAATGAGGTTGACATTTTGAAAACAGTCTTCCGAACAAGATATGGTCACTTCGAATTTATAGTGATGTCTTTTGGATTGTCCAATGCCCCTGCAGCCTTTATGGACTTGATGAATCGCATCTTCAGACCATACCTCGATCATTTTTCCATAGTATTTGTTGACGAAATACTGGTGTATTCACCCTCGGAGGAACTCCACGAGACTCACCTGCGAACCGTGCTCAACACCCTTTAACAACATTAACTCTATGCGAAGCTTAGAAAGTGCGAGTTCTGGATGAATAAGGTCTAATTCTTTGACCACGCGATATCCCACGATGGCATCGAGGTAGACCTAGCCAAGGTCGGCACTATTTTTAGTTGGAAACAACCAACTAACGTCATCGAAATTAGAAGTTTCCTTGATTTAGCCAGATATTACCGGCGGTTCATTCAAGACTTCTCCCAGCTTGCAGAACCACTTACTCTTATAACTTGTAAGGACACCCAGTTTCACTGGGGAGAAGCCTGTGAAGCAGCCTTTCACGAACTCAAAAGAAGGCTAACTTCAACCCCTATTCTTACCCCCCAAAGAACAGGATTGGTTTCACGCTATACACCGATTCATCACTTCAAGGCCTTGGTGTCGTGCTGATGCAGGAAGGCAGAGTAGTGGCTTATACTTCCAGACAATTAAAGATTCATGAAGTCAACTATCCTACACATGATTTAGAGCTTTCCACAGTAGTATTCGCCCTTAAAATGTGGCGACATTACCTATACAGAGAACGGTTCAAAGTTTTCTCGAATCACAAGAGCCTTCAATATATTTATACGCATAAGGATTTAAACCTTCGTCAAAGGCGATGGCTCGAATTCATCAAAGACTACGACTTTGAGCTCAAATACCACACAGGTAAGGCAAATGTAGTGGTTGATGCCTTCAGTCAAAACTCATATGTCTCGGCCTGTACTATGAACCTCAAGATGGGTAAACTTTCCTATGAGCTCGATAACTACAACTTACAGCTGCAAAGAGAAAGAAACTCTGTCAGCCTTGCCCATCTAACTACCTACTTTGAGCTAATTCAAAAAATAATCGCTGCACAAGCCAATGATGACGAGCTCATAATTAGCTTATGTTGAAGGACAAAACCCAGCCTCATTGGTCCATCTTATTCGATGGCGTGGTACTCCATAAGAAGCATTTATATGTAGCGCAAGACCCAGACCTAAGGCATGAGGTGCTGGTTGAATGCCACAAGTCTAAATTCGTTATGCACCCCAGAGGAGACAAAATGTACAAGGACATGAAAAGACACTTTTGGTGTACTGGAATTAAGGGAGCAGTAGCAGAGTTCGTGGTAAAGTTCCTTACTTGTCAGCAAGTTAAGGCCGATCGCAGACTCCCCTCAGATCTACTACAACCCCTTCCTATAAGAGAATGGTAGTGGGATAACATTGCCATGGATTTTATGTCTGCCTTGCCCAGAAATGCCAAGGGCCAGGACATTATCTGGGTGATTATCAATAGACTAACTAAAGCTGCACACTTCATATCGGTTAAGTCTACCAATTCCCCAGCCAAACTCACCGTGATTTATGAATGAGAAATCGTCAGACTGCATGGCATTCCTCTCACCATCGTCTGCGATCGGGACCCCAGATTTACATCCAGGTTCTGGCAAAGTTTCAATGACAGAATGGGGTCGAATACTTCAATGAGTATGACTTTTCACTCTTAAACGAAAGGACAGTCTGAGCACCTGATTCAAATTTTGGAGGATATGCTATGTTGTGTCCTCGACTTTAACGATGGGTGGACCAAGTATTTTCACCAGGGAGAATTCGCATACAATAATCGTTATCAGGCAAGCATCAAGATGGCGTTGTACGAAAGGCCATTCAGATCACCCATATGTTGGACAGACATGGCAGATCAACTTTTGCTGGGTCTTGACTTAATTAAGGAAACCATTGATAAAATCAACCTTTTCATAGAACGACTTCGCATCACCCAAAGTTGACACAAGAGCTATGCAAACAGAAGAAGGAAGCCTCTAGATTTTGAAATCGGTGACTTAGTTCTCCTAAAAGTCCAACCGTTCAAAGGTATTAAAAGATTCAATGTCAAAGGAAAGTTGTCTTCAAGGTATGTTGGCCCTTTCTTAATTATCAAGAGAATCGGCGAGTCCACCTACCAGTTGTGCCTGCCACAATTCACAACGTTTTCCATGTCTCAATGCTTCGAAAGTGCCTTCATGACCCTTCCCAAGTCATACCATTACATGAAGTCGATAATGAAGAGGGAAATAAATATAAGGAGCAGCCAGTGTAGATCATGGATCGGAAAACACTGGATCTTAAAAACAAGAGCATCCCACTAGTCAAAGTCCTTTGAGACCACCGTGGAATTGAGGAAGCAACGTGGGAATTGGAACAACAGATCAAGCAAAAATACCCTCATTTGTTTGCCTAAATGTTCATATCATGCATTACGAATAAATTTTATTATTTGAACATCATTGTCTCTTATTCCATGTTTTTGTTTCCTTGTTATCGCTTCTGTGCAGATGTTGGATGATGACTATTCCACGTTTTTTTGACTCCGACCTGTCTGAATACAGTCTAAATACTGCTACACCTATTTGGTCAGCATATTCAGATCCAATGGATGCCGTCGACGAAAACACCCAAGACTCGTACCAATCATACTCCTCTCATTTCTCTTCGTCTTTAAGGTCCATCTCTGCCATCAGGGATTGACCGCAACCTCCTATGCGCAATCCACTTCAAAATTACCTAGCACGTCTGGGAATATTTGACTCAGAGGATGCAAATTCTATGAATCGTCGACAGGGAGGCGTGCATATCCGTCAAACTCCCCAGAAATTTGTGTACTATCCACTGTCAACTTTTAGAAACCCTTGTGGCACACCTCTGCCAGCTCCTGTCCAAGCCAGTCCTAGGCATGTACCGATCCCAGCACCAGATGAGGTCAGACCATCAAATTGGCAACCGCGAGATCCTCCTGTCCTATCTGGCAGACGCACTAGACAGCCAGTACTTCGAGGTAGCCTTGTCCCTCGACCACCAAGTCGCATCCCGACGCCACCTTCCCTCCCAGACTTGTCAGATGAAGAGGTTGACGATGAGGACTCTGTACATTCTCCTACTCCCACTCATTCGGGAGACTCTACAGGCATGACTGTTGTCCGCGAGCCAATTAACCCCGCCAAACCAACAAGATACCAGATCTCCTGCCAGAGTTGATGACAACACTGACATGCTCCACTTCATCGACATTTTCGACGATGACTAATAAGTATCACAAACCTAAAAATTTTCGGTACCACAAGCTTTGCTTTGATTTAATTTCGAGGATGAAATTTTTTAAAGAGGGTGGATTGTAACACCTTGCAACTTTTTCAATGGGTTCCCGATGATAGATATTTTTTTTCCAATAATGGACCCCTTATTTGGCCAAAATCCTTTCGAAAAAAGTCATTTCGCACGTGCAATACCCCGGGAGGAGATCGCACTGCTCACCACATAAAAAATGGCACTGTATAGGGGCCGACCCCTTGGGGGAACGAGGGTTGCCTATAATAGGCAACCCACCCCCCCTTTTTTCCCTGGGCTCCACATCTCTCTCTCTTGTCATTTCTCTTACTTTTTGGAGTTCGCGATCGTCGGAGACAGACTACTGTCAGTGAAAGGTGGGGAATGAAGGCATAGGTTTGCCTATTTATCTTTACAATGATAATTCACATTGTTTTACATATCTATATTGTTGTCATGTTTTATATAAATCATGCATTATTTCCAAAACATCACGGATATGGAAATGTTGGTATTATCATGCGTGGATGGGGGCCTATGGGTAATTCGAGTATGTTGGTATTGCGTACCATATGGTAGCTTCACCACCACACTGACACTAAATACGTGAGATCTCTTAGTTGCCTTGGCATGCTCGGGCATGAGTTGCTAATACTGAGGGTTGGCTCATGGGTGCGAGTCGTTGCCACCCCTATGAGTTGAGAAGACCGAGGGTTGGCTCATGGGGTTTGTTGTGTTGCATTGGTACCCGTCTCATTGGTTGTGCGCATGGCCCTTGAGGTTGGGTAGCCACCCCTAATTGCTTGATTGCTATTGTTGTCGCTAACATGCTTATATTTACTACATTGTACTTATTATTGTCATCATAAATATGTTTGCTTTGTTTGATCTCACTAAGCTGTTGAGCTCACCTCGTTGCTAATATTTCTTTAGGGAACGCCATGGGCTAGGGGGAACACTCGTAAGGGCAGTTTTCATCGCTTCGTCATGTAGGGACTTAGTTTCATTTTGGTAGGTCCCGTTCTAGGCGATGACAATGCCCCATCTTTTGATCTTTTTGGTTATTGTGTAATTGATATTGTTTTTGTAAGGACTATGCCCTTGGACAGTGGTTATGAAGTCATTTTGTAATGGGCCAACCGGGTGCCACTTTTGGATGTATATTGCCTCTCTTCTCATCATGTAATATATATATATATATATATATATATATATATATATATATATATATATATATATATATATATATATATATATATATATTAATAACAATAATAATAATATTTGCACTTTATTTAAAGAAGTATATTTTGTAACTGCAACTCTAATTTAAATGGGCCATGATTGTAATCTCCTGTTTGTTGCACCCCGTCAGGTGGGGAAATCTCGGGTGTCGGCAGGGTGAAACACATTCAATTCAAGTGTTTCGCAACCTTTGATGGATGCAATCACAAGTCTGAATAATTCAAGTCCTACTGCCCTTACTGCTCCTGCAAACACCTATGAACCTATCTTGGAAGCAATGAAGAACTTGAAGACCACAATCCAATCAAATGTTTTAGGACAAATCAACATTGATGCCAAAAAGATTAAAAATCTCTTGGTGTCAATTGATCAAGTGAAAGAAAAGATGACCAACAAGGAAAATAGGATTCCTTTCCTATCTTCTATTATTCTTGATCTATCATGCACAAAAGTTGCAAATAGAATGGATGGCTGATAGGATTTATTAAAGAGATGTTCAAACTTATCTCAAGAAGATTGCATTCCTCTGTGTGGTTCTTCACACAACACATGTGAAGATTTAGCTTGTTGTTTGACATCTTGAAAGAAAGAAGTACAAGAGTACCAAGGCCCCCAAGAGCCCCAGCTTTCACAAGGCGTCAAACGCCAGGAGAGATATCAAACATGCCTAAAGGATTGCTAGTTGAGCCTGATGACACTGCTGAAGAAAAAGCTCCAACTGTAACGCCCGTACCTTAGGATGATGTCATCATTGACCTGTAGAGTACCCGTATACCTATATGTATATGTATTTGATGCTTGATGTGTGTTAGTTCAAGTGTCTTTGCATGATTTCAAGTTGTTAAATGTTTGCGAAAAGTTTCAGAACCATTGAAGACTCGCTCGGCGTCGAAACATGTCAAAAATGAAGTTCTAGAACCATGGAGCTCGCTCCATGCACTTGTCCGGGACAGAAATTGTCTTAGTCTATAGAGGAGCACGCTCCATGGAGGAGGAGCACGCTCCATGACGATTGGCAGAGGGGGAATTTTTTCAGTTTCTGATGGAGTGAGCTCCATGAAGGAAGAACGCGCTCCATGAACAGGCCGAGGAGAAAAATTTTCTCAGGGACTTGATGGAGCACGCTTCATGTTGGAAAACCCAATTTTTGGCAGTTTTTCTGTGTGGGCCCAAACTCGTGTATTTAAGCAACCAACACCCATTTTTCGTTCATTTTGCATCAAATTGAAGGGAAAGATAGGGGAAAATAGGGAAAAAGAGAAAATGAAGTTTCCAAAGGGATTCCACCCAAGATCTTGCTCCAAGGTAAAGACCACGGTTTTGAGTGCAAGCTTTTGAATGGTGTATATTTTGCTATAGACCACGGTTTTGAGTAAAACCAGGTTAGGGTTTGGTTTGCATGTGCTCATATGAGCTTGTTAATGGTAGAAACAACCTTCATTGACCTAAATCTATACCCAAGGAGTGTTTTCCACACTTGAATCCCGGATTTGAAGGGGTGGTGGAAGAACACATGTTTGAGTTAGGTCTTGCATGTTAGATATGTAAGATTAGAGGTTGTTGGGAATCCATTAATGGTGAAAACCCCAATTTCCAGCAAGAAATTGGTGGGATTCTTTGTATTTGACCTAGAACTAGATTGTGGACTTAGGGTTTTTCTTTTAATGTGCATGTTAACTATGATGAATAAATGGATCATGGTGGTTATGCACGTTGAAAACCCTATGTGTAGTGTAAATTGGCTAAGGCCATGATTTTTGGACTTTGTCAAAAATTGGGGCATTTGGCTTAGTTGATGCCAATTGATTTGAATTGGCATAAGAGTGGTTTATTAACCAAATTTGTGTTAGAATGCATGGTATTAATGGAGGTTGGATTATTGAATCAACCTTATGCATTATTTGGGTTGTTTGTGACCTAATTAGATGTTTTATGACTTGATTGAGCTATATTGGTTAGCTCATTAGTGTAGCCATGTCAGAGTCTAATGTTGGCTAGTGAATTGGGGCTTAATCATTGTTATTTGGCATGTAATTGGACTATTTTTTTATGATGAATGAACCTATGTTATGTGCATGGTTCTGATCGATCCAATTGTCTCCAATTAAGCCAATTGAAGGTTGAAGGGCATAGGAGTGTATTTGGTGGCACTCTAGTGCTAAATTGGTTGGCTTTAGATTGGCTAGTCTAGCCAATCAACTGTGAGTATTTCTTTACATTTGGTTTCTACATGTGGCATTGTATTATACAAAAAATGTTTTGAATGATTGACTGTGGTATTATGCATGTTTTTAATGATTCATGAAAATGAATTTGAGCATAGTCTAGTTGGGTTAGCAATTGGGTGGATCTCCTAGTATGGAATTCTAGGGAATTCCATTAGCTAGATGGTGATCCCTTGTTGTGGACCTTGCATAGGGTTTTATGGCTTTTGTAGATAGGATCGCCTAGATATGGTACTTGTCTTGGTGGGCTGATCGTATTAGCTACACAACCCTAGGAATCCTAATAGAATACGAGTATGCTAGGTTGGATTGGGCACTAAGTGTCGCGAACCCAGGCCTTTGATCGCCCTTACTCCAGAGGTGTCTAGGATTGCATATGGCATGTTTGGAAAAATGATATGCATTGTCTTGGGTAATGACATGATGCATTATATTCAACATGTATGTAATCTTGTATATCACCATGATATTTAAATTGCTTTGATGATCTTGCCATGTTTTATCTAAATGCATTTATATTGCCACTTGTAGAAAACATTCACTGAGCTTGTTGTAGCCCACTCCTCATTCTTATCATTTCAGGTTTTGATAAGAAGGAGAAGGGGAAGGCTTAGCTGTGGAAAGCTTCCCATATTTTTGTGATGTAGGTGTAGTAGTACATTTATGTATTTTGGTATTTATGTACTTAATAACACCTATTGAATATACTTAACACATAGATGGCTGTATTTATGGTTAGGTATGATTTGTATATTTTGGACTTTAAGGAATTTGATATTTGGTATTTTTGGGAAATGTAATTATCTTGATGACTTGATTATGTCTATCTTCTTGTTTAGATGGATGTTAGACATGGTATTTGTGTTTATTAGGTTGTTAAATGAGGCTAATGAGACGTCGGGTGTATCGAGGGAGGATATACCCGAGGGTTCCATGTTGGTCATGACATAATTGGTCGTGGGTCGTGACAACTTTGGTATCAGAAGGAGTGTTTAGGTTTAAAAACCTTAAAAAGAATAAAATATTTATATGATGTTTTATTTGCTTTTATGGGTATGATTATGGGTAGTTATCTTAAGGATAACCTTTTCCTGGTCTTAGATCTTGACGTGTTTTCCTTTGTTGAAAACTTTTAGAGAAAAAGGAAGAACAAGATCAGCCATGGATCCAGAGGAAAGTCTTAGGCGTTTAGAGGCAGTCTTAGAGGCCACTCAGCAGCAGCAGGCCCAAATCCTTGAGTTGTTAGGCCGTACACAGGGTGCTAAGCTACCACCGTAAGGTGACGTAGCAGTAGCTACAGAGCATAGTAGTGTAGCAGCAACAGTGGGGATCAGGCAGGACCAGCTGAGGTCCGTTATGCTGTAGACTGGGGAGACTGAGGTTGAGAAGGCAGAGAATGACCGCTATGAGAAGGTCATGAAAGCCTTCAAGAATTGGAATCCGATTGAGTTTTCGAGGGGTTTGGGCTTAGCGTTAAGTGAGGGATGATTGACTAGGATGGAGACCATTTTCAGTGACATGCAGGCTCTTGAGCATGATAAGGTCAAGCTTTCCAGGTTCAAGCTAATTGACAAGGCAGACAAATGGTGGGAAAGATTGGACTAGATTCAAAGCGTTCTTCCTTAAGGAGTTTTATCCACGAGCCGAGAGGGATCAGCGTCGAATCTAGTTTCTACATCTGACCCAAGGTAGCATGTCTGTCAGAGAGTTTGAGCAAGAGTTCAACAGGTTGACACTCTTTGCTTCAGAGATGGTGTTCACAGATGAGTTGAGGATGCAGAGGATACGGGATGGTTTTCGAGATCATATTCATCAGGGTTTGGAACTGGCTGGCGTGAAGACTTACCCTCAGGCGATCAGGCATGCAACATATTTTGAGCCTACAGGGGTTAATTCTAGGATGAGGTTACCTGCAACAATCCAACTACCCGCAGCTCCTTCAGTTCAGACACAGCCGACAGGGTCAGAGGTTCAGTATTTTGGTAATAGGAGGAGCCGACGTAACAAGAGGCAAAGATTCAGTGGCAGTGGATATAAGGCATCTATAGCCTCTGCTCAAATGACAATGGCACCACCAACTGTAGGCCAAAGTGTTCAGATTCTAGGTCGACCACAGCAGCAAAGTTCAGTGAGATATGGTGGACAGCAGACAACTGGAGCAAAGTCGCAAGCTGTATCTTCGGCACCTAGAGCGCTGAGACCGATAGTTTGTTTTGGTTGCAGAGCTTAGGGACACAAGAAGAATCAATGTCCTTTGAGGGCATCTGTTGGACAGTTTAGTCCTGTGCCAGTAGCTACCAGAGAGCATGCCAGAACTGTGACACAGGCAGATCCAGAGGCTAACAAACAATTGATTGAAGGTACGATCAGCATTTGTGATACTATGATGTATGTTTTGATTGATGTTGGCTCTACTCTGTCATTTATTTATGGTAGTATGGTAGATAGATTGAGATTGTCTCCTGTTAGGACTAGTACTCCTTTGATTTCGAGTACGGTGGCCGAAGAGAGAATTTACCCTAACATTGTATGTGTGGGATACATAATTAGATTCGAGGACAATAAGATGACTGTTGACCTTAGAGTCTTAGAATTCCTCGAGTTTGATGTCATATTGGGTATGGATTGGCTGGTAGCATATCACGCTCATATTGAATACTTCGGCAAGAGGATTGTCTTTCAGATACCCGGATGGCCAGTCTTTATTTATCGAGGCAAGACTGCATCTAGACCACCTACCCAGGGTAGATTAGCCACTGATGTTGAGGTTTCTATGATGGCCAGTGGATGATGTGGGATAGGGTGTTCAGCTAGCAGATATCCTTGTGGTCTATGAGTACCCAGAGGTTTTTCCTGATGAGTTACCTGGCTTACCAACTGAGCGAAAGGTAAACTTTATCATTGAGCTAATGCTAGGGACAAAACCCATTTCCATTCCACCTTATCGAATGGCACCGAAAGAGTTGAATGAACTCAGAGCCTAGCTAGATGACCTAATGGGCAAAGGTTTCATTTCTCCTAGTATGTAACCTTGGGGAGCACCTGTGTTGTTCGTGAGGAAAAAGGACGAGAGTCTTAGATTGTGTGTAGACTACTGTCAGCTGAACAAGGTGACTGTGAAGAACAAGTATCCTCTTCCACGTATTGATGACTTGATTGATCAACTGATTCGGGCCAAGTTCTTTTCGAAGATAGACTTGAGGTCTGGGTACCATCAATTGAAGATTAGGGATGAGGATGTACCGAAGACTGCTTTTCGGACGTGATATGGACATTACGAGTTCTTGGTGATGATGCCCTTCGGGTTGACTAATGCACCAGCCATGTTCATGGACCTGATGTAGAGGGTATTCAGACAGTATCTCGACCAGTTTATTATAGTATTCATTGATGATATCCTAGTCTACTCTAAGACTAGGGATGATCATGAGCGTCACCTCAGAGTTACATTGCAGACATTTTTGGAGCATAGGTTGTATTCCAAGCTAGCAAGTGTGATTTCTGGATGACCGAGGTAAAATTCTTGGGTCATGTGGTTAGTGCGGAAGGTATCTCAGTTGATTCTACTAAGGTTGAGGCAATCATTGGTTGGCCAAGAGCTACCAAAGTGACAGAGATTTGTAGTTTTTTGGTTTTAGCTGGCTATTACAGGAAGTTCGTGAAGGATTTTTCCACAATAGTTGCCCCGTTGACTAAGCTGACTCGGAAAAATGTGGCCTTCACTTGGACTGATGCCTGTGAGAAAGCTTTCAGTCAATTGAAAAGAAGCTGACTACGACTTTAGTGTTGATTCTTCCAGATCCTGGAAAAGAGTTGGTGAGTTTTACTGATGCATCACTCTTGGGTCTGGGATGTGTATTAATGCAAGAGGGTAGAGTGGTGGCATATGTATCTAGCCAGCTTAAGGTGCATGAGCACAATTACCCTGTGCATGATTTGGAGCTGGCAGCCATAGTGTTTGCACTGAAGTTATGGAGGCACTACCTTTATGGTAAGAGGTTCACTTTGTATTCTGATCATAAGAGTTTGAGGTATCTCTTTGATCAGAAGGAACTAAATATGCGGCAGAGGAGATAGCTTGAGTTACTTAAGGATTATGATTTCTCTTTGGAGTATCATCCTGGCAAGGCCAATGTTGTGGCTGATGCATTGAGCCGGTAGAGAGCAGATACTAGAGTGGTTGCTTTCCAGATTCGCCCAGTAGTGGCATTTACTCGAGAGAGTGACGATGAAGAGTATACTCTCGGACACACCACGTAGTGAGATATGTGCTCAGATGCACGTGCAGCTTGTTGATGCCCATATTCAGAGGGTTAAGGATCTACAGGAACATAGTCTGGATTTTTATATGTATTGTAGATATGCAGACAGTGCGGACCAGGCAGATTGGCAGAGAGGGAGATGATGTCTTGCGTTTTAGAGAGAGATTATGGATCCCATATGATGCTGAGTTGCAGACTGAGTTACTTCATGAGGCGCACAGGTCTCAGTATACTATTCATCCAGGGGCTACCAAGATGTATCACGACATGAAAAGGTTGGTGTGGTGGCATTGGATGAAGAAGAGTATAGCTTAGTATATATGGAGATGCGAGGTGTGCCAGCAGGTTAAGGTTGAATACCGAAAACTTGGAGGTCAGATGCAACCATTACCAATACCTGAGTGGAAGTGGGAGCACATTACGATGGATTTCATCACGGGATTGCCGAAGTCTCAGGGTAGATTTGATGTTATTTGGGTTGTGGTCGATAGATTGACCAAGACTGCACACTTCCTTCCTATGAGCACCAGAGACTCGGTGGATAGACTGAGCAGATTATATGTGAGAGAGATAGTGAGATTGCATGAGACACCCGTGTCGATTGTATTTGATAGAGATCTGCGGTTCACATCGAGGTTTTGGATGGCATTGCATACTTGATTTGGGACTCGTATTTGACTCAGCACAGCATTTCACCCTCAGAAGGATAGTCAGGCCTAGAGAGTGATTCAGATGCTAGAGGATATGCTCAGGTCTTGCATTTTAGAGTTCGGTGAGGGTTGGGGTGAGCATTTGCCCCTATGTGAGTTTGCTTACAATAACAGTTATCTAGCGAGCATCGATATGACACCGTATAAGACGTTGTATGGGAGACCCTTTAGTTCACCAGCTTGTTGGTACGAGGTAGGTGATACGCAACTATGGGGCCCTGATACAGTTATTGAGCAGACAGAAAAGATCAGGCTGATTCGGCTCAGGACAGGCAAAAGAGTTATTATGATAACCGACATAGGCCGTTAGAGTTTGCCAAGGGAGACCTAGTTTTGCTTAAGGTCTCACCACGAAAAGGTCAGACAAGGTTCGGCGTCAAAGTGAAACTTGCCCCTAGATTTATTGGACTAGTAGCTCACAAGTTGGTTATACCTTCTCAGCTCGAGGGTGTTCACGATGTATTCTATGTATCGATGCTGAGGAAATATAATCTTGATCCATTGAAGAAGTCTTCTCCCGATCCAACTCATGTGCTTGATGTGAGTCATCTGCAAGTTGGGAACGATACGACTTATGGGGAGTTGCCAATCAAGATTGTGCCTCGTCGGGTTTAGAAACTGAGAAATAAGGAGATCCCACTTGTGCGAGCCAAATGACAATTCCATGATAACAAAGAGCAAACCTGGGAGCGTGAGGACCAGATGAGGGAGCAGTTCCCTGATTTTTTTGCCGACTGAGGTTAGCTCTCTTAATTTTATTTTGAGGACAAAATCCCTTAAGTTGGGGAGAATTGTAACACCCGTACCTTCGGATGATGTCATCATTGACCTGTACAGTACTGGTATATGTGTACGTATACGTATTTGATGCTTGATGTGTGTTAGTTCCAATGTCTTTGCATGCTTCCAAGTTGTTAAATGTGTGAAAAAAGTTTCGGAACCATCAGAAACCCGCTTAGTGTCGAAACATGTCAAAAATGAAGTTCTGGAACCATGGAGCGAGCTTCATGGGAAAAGGAGCTAGCTGCATGCACTTGTCCGAGACAAAAAATTTTCTCAGTGCATGGAGGAGTGTGCTCCATAGAGGAGGAGCGCGCTCCATGACTATTGGTCGAGGGGAAATTTGTAATGCCCTGTACCCCAGGCTAACATCATCTTGACACATAGGATACTGAAATATACGAATTTATACGTGTATGACTCGTAGAAAACCCACATATTTTGTTGGTTCGGAATTCCCTATGCTTAGAAGCCAAATGGACTCAATTCGGTAATGTTCCAGTTGCCCGTACCTTAGGAATTAAAAATGCCAAATTGACTATGACCTTGAGGTGCATGCCCCAGATAGCAACGCAAACCTCACGGTTACTTTTGGAACGTGTTTTACAAAAAAATCATATAAGGTAGATCTTGCTTTGATTTCGGAATGGCCGAGAGCAGAACATTGAAAAATTTTAAATATATATATATATATATATATATATATATATATATATGGAGAGGAAGAAATTTCTATCACCGAATACCTCAATGGCTTGATCTCTTAGATCCGTGGTCAGATTGAGCTAAAATTTTGGAAGAGTATTATTCTCTGATAGATCTTCATTTTGGACCGTGAAGAACTTGATCGGAGTTGTCTACTATGATGTATAAAATTCCAAACACTGCAGCTTAGATTGTGGATTTTCTTGCGTAGGTTTGATCAAATGAGTGGATCTCGTATTCCCACCATCTGATGGCGCTGCAATTTTACCATAAGGTTAATAACTGACTTATAACAATTGTGAACGGTTAAGATGTTAAATTGGTAAGTCGTTTGCAAGACATTGATTATTTTAATGTAAGTAATTGCAGCATGGAAACTATTTTTTTTATTTAAGTGTGTTTTTTTTAGTGTGGGCCCAAATTGCAACTTGGTTTCTATAAAACCATTTGGATGACTTTTTGCTAATTTTTACACTTTGAAAAGGGGAAAAAGAGTTGGAGAAGAGGAGAGGAAGGAAAATCTAGGGCTTGGAGTGTTCTTGCTCAAGAATCTCCTAAGGTATGCATGTTTTGTCACACTTGGGTTGCACACAGTGCCCCCTACCCAGGGTGATGAGTACCCCCGCAGGGCATACTCCAACCATTATGGAACCATAATATTTTCTCATCCCAGTACACAGCCCACTCAACAGTGTCTAGTACCCCCGGGATCATTTGTCCACGCTATTCATCATAAATAGTGCAGGGCCTCCCACGGATTCGAACGTCAAACCTCATATAGGTTGATTTCGCAATCCGAGTAACCACTGAGTACTAGACACTGTTGAGTGGGCTGTGTACTGGGATGGGACAATATTATGGTTCCATAATGGCTGGAGTATGCCCTTAGGGGGTGTGTACTCATCACCCTGGGTAAGCGGCACTGTGTGCAACCTAGGTGTGACAAAAAGGCCTTATATACATAAGGTCTTTTTGTCACACCCTGCGGATGTGATGAGTACCCCCTCAGGGCATACTCCAGCCACTATGATCCCATAATATTGTCTCATCCCAGTACACAACCCACTCAACAGTGCCTAGTACCCCCGGGGTCATTTGTCCATACTATTCATCATAAATAGTGGGTTGTGTGGACAAATGATCCCGGGGGTACTAGACACTGTTGAGTGGGCTGTGTACTGGAATGAGACAATATTATGGGATCATAGTGGCTGGAGTATGCCTTGAGGGGGTACTCATCACATCCGCAGGGTGTGACATGTTTTGCCATTTTTCTTCCTTAAATCTCTTTGGCTTATGCATTCGAGCTTTCTTTTGATCCATGTAATGGTATGAACCACGGATTTGAAGGGTTCTAGACCTACGGTTTACTTTTCTATGTTCCTTTAAGCTTGTAATTAGTGGAAATGGCATTCCTTGACCTACAACAACATCCAAGGAGTGTTTTCCACACTCAAATCCCGAATTTGAAGGGGGTGGTGGAAAAACACATGTTGGAGTTGGACCTTGCATGTTAGATATGTGAATCTAGGTGGTGTTGGGAACCCATAAATAGTGAAACCCTCAATTTCTAGCAAGAAATTGGTGGAGTTCCTTGTATTTGACCTAAACCTAGTTTATGGATCTAGGGTTTTCCATTTGAATTGCATGTCATCTATGCTGATTAAATGGGTCAATGTGGATGAATGATGGTTTAAAATACTGATTTTGAATGTTGGAAAACCTAGGTGTAGTGCAGATTTGGCTTAGGCCATGAATTTGAGAATTTGCCCAAATTTGGGGCATTTGGCATAGACTAAGTCAATTGAATAATGGACATAGGGATTCGTCTAATTGACCCAAATTATGACTGAGCGCATTGTATCATGATGGTTGGATCATGAGAATCAACTTTATGCATTCTTTTGGGTTAAATGAGTTTAATTAGATGTAAAATGGTTTAATTGAGTTACATGGGTTAGCTCATACTTGCAACCATTTTAGAGTCTAAAATTGGCTATTGAATTGGGGTTTAGTCATGGTTAATAGGCATGCAATTGGACTGATTTTAATGATGAATGAACCTATGTATATACAGGGTTTGTGATTGATCCAATTATCCCCAATTGTGCCAATTGAGGTTGAAGTGCCTAGTCTTGGTTGGATTTGGATTAGCTAAATCTAGCTAATCAATTGTGAGTGTTTCTATACATTTGGTTTCTATATGTGGCATTGTATTATATAAAGTGTTTTGAATTGATATATGTGTGTTATGCATGTTTTAATAATTCATGAAATAAATTTGAGCATAGTCTAATAGGGTTAGCAATTGGGTGGATCTCCTAGTATGGAATTCTAGGGAATTCCATTAGGCTAGATGGTGATCCCTAATTGTGGACCTGGCAGAGGATTTTTATGGATTGTGTATGTTAGGATTCTCCTAGGCATGGTTCTTGTCTTGGTAGGTGGATCCTATGGTTCATATAATCCCAGAAATCCTAATAGAATATGGGTAAGGAAGTTCAGTCGAGCATTAGGTGTCGCGCGCTCAAGTTCTTGATTGCTTCTTACTCAAGAGGTGTCTAGGATTGCATATTACATGTTTAGAAAATGAAATGCACTGTCTTGAATATTGACATGATGCATTATGTTTAGCAAGTATATGATCTTGTATATCACCATATTATTTAAATTGCTGTGATGAGCTAATACCATGTTTTATCTAAATACATGTATATTGCCACTTGTAGAAAACATTCACCGAGCTTGTTGCAGCTCACACCTTATTCTTATCATTTCAGGTTCTGATAGGAAGGGGTAGGGAAAGGCTTAGCTGCTTTGAGCTTCCCGACTTTTGGTGACGTGGGTGTTTAGTACATTTCTTTGTATTTTGTTAAATATGTACTAAAGAAAACCTATTGTATATACTTAACACATAGATGGGATGTATTTATGGTTAGGTATGGTTTGTATATTTTGGACTTATTGAATTTTATATTTGTCATTTTTGGAGATGTAATTATATCATGTTGTTTTGATTATATCTTTGTTTAGATAGTGTTGTGATGTGGGATTATGTGTCTATTAGGTTGCTTAAATTAGGCTGACGGGACGTCGGGTGTATTTAGGGAGGATATACACGAGGGTTCCGTGCCGGTCATGACGTCACTGGTCGTGGGTGGTGACAATTTTTTTTTTCAGTCACTGATGGAGCGCGCTCCATGAACAGGCCGAGGAGAAAAATTTTCTCAGGGACTTGATGGAGCGCGCTCCATGGAGGAGGTGTTATCTCAATGAACTCCATGATATGAATGTATTGATGATTCCAAATATCTCTGGTTTGTGTAACTAACGATCTTGTCAAGTGTTTCAAATTTATCAAGAATCAAGAATCAAGATCAAGGAACTATGCTCACAAGCCTATTGCATATCACAAATAAAGTTCCGAGTTTGTCATTACTTAGAATGTAAAATCTATCGATCAATTTGCTCTCAACAAGATTTAATTGGTTTCATATGTTGATAGTCAAATTTTAAAGGTATTTCTATGATTTTTAAAGTATTTGATTTGATCAGAAAATATCATGTTTTATAATCGTGTTTTATCTAGCTTTAATCGAGAAATCAAAAATTATTTTTAGAAAGTCTTTCAGGACGTTAATGTTTTAACAGTGCCCTCCTGGACTTGATGAATGCTGATAAAATATTAGGACTCTCAAGGTTGAATTGAAATGATTCACTAGGACGCTTACTTGTAAGTAGCGACCTTCCTTTAGTCAACCTTTGAAAGTGTCAGGACGTTGATTTAGTTTTAGCTCGTTGAATGTTCTCTTAGTTTTTAATTGATTTCTATATTTAAGGACGCTAATAGTTATAAGTTGAATAAACTATCAGGACGCTACTTGTATAGGAGCGCCCTCATCCTTAAAATCAACTTAATAACTTTCAGGACGCTTACTGTCTTTCAGCGCACTTAATATTGTTTAAAATTATTTTAAAATCTCAGGACGTTTACTTGTGAGTATCGCCCTCTCGTGTTTAAGTGATTTTAAAACAAAGCAGGACGATATCTATCGAGTAGCGCCTTCATGACTTAAGTCGTTTAATTGTCAAAGTAAGTCAAGAAGCTTACGATTCAGTAGCGCCCAAACTTCATTGTTCAGTAGGACACTGATGCTCGATGAGCGTTATCACTTCATTGCTCAGAAGGACGCTAATGCTCTATGAGCACCCTCAAAGGAACAAAACGATAAATATAATATATTTGTTCTTCTGACATGTACATCCTTTCTGCCACCTTTTTAGAATAACTTTTTGTGCAAAAATCAACTTTTTGTAATTGTAAGAGATATTCTCAGATTCATGAACCACGTCTCTTAAACTTTCCTTATTTGTGAATCTGAAGAAAATCAGAATGGTCATGAAATGTGAAGTTGCCACTTTCGTGATACAATCTAGTTGTTGTGAGTAAACGTTCATATTTGAATTTCAAATTCAAATGAACAACAACTTCATCTCTACAAGTCTATATGTACCAACACTTAACAATCTGTTAAGACCAACGAAAAATTCTCTGAGCCAAAACACTTTTGAAAGTTAGTCTTTCATCTGATTCAAAAACCTTAAGTTATTCTATTTCAAAGTGCTTTTCTTTGAATCTTTGTTTATTCAAAAGAATTTCGTAGTAAGCTAAATTTATATCTTTAACTGAAAATCTATTTTAAAGTTTGAACTGTTTTCACTCAAATTTTTAGCGCAATTTTAATTTTTATCATTCTTGCTGAAAAAGAATTTGAGAGATAGTTCATAGGATACAGTTGTACTTATTTTCATATCTTGCATACTGTATCGAGATTGTAACAGTAGTTAGATAAACTACTGAGTTGATATTTTTATATTTAACAAGGTTAGGTCTTCTCACACCCGTAAGTTGAGAAACAGTCTTCTCACACCCGTAAGTTGAGAAATGGTCTTCTCGCACTCGTAAGTTTTAGAAATGATAGTTTCACACCCATGAGTTGAGAAAGTTTAGGTTTATCTCACACCCGTAAGTTGGGATAGGTTGGTCTCAAGCTCGCAAGTTGAGCAGTGTAACGATTCGATTCTCACCCGTAAGAGAATCCCTTAGTGATAAGATTTAAAATCCTAACTGAGGAGGTTAGGTAGTGGACGTAGGCAAGTAGCTGAACCACTATAAATCGACTGTGCATATTCATTTATATTCCGCACTTAAACTTTTCTATTGTAATTAATTTTAAATTGTCTAAGTATCCAATTCACCCCCCTCTTGGACATACATGAGCCAACAATTGGTATCAGAGCAGTGTTGCTCTTCAAATAAACTTCACAATTTCTTTGATATCATGGCAATGAATAGAGGCACAGTCATGGGAATTTGTTCAATAGAGACTGGTTTGAAGATGGATCATAAGGATGAAATCCTTTCTTCGATCTAAGGATATTAGTCTATGGAAAATGGTTGTAAACGGTTGCACCATACCCAACAAGCCTATTGAGCTATGGACAGACAAGGAAAGACTAAATGATAAGCATAACACTCAAGCTGTCTGTGCCTTATACTGCTCTCTACCCGAGGAAGAAGGAGAAAGGGTAGTTCATCTCGAGAGTACCAAAGAGATTTGGGAAACACTCAAATCATTTCGTTGTGAAAAGATTAACAATCAAGATGAAAAGTTCAAAGAGTCTTATAGACTATTTGATGCCTTTGAGATTTTAGATAATGAATCTCTAGATACGACATGCAACATATATCAATCCATTCTTGTTGGAATGCAAGAACTAAATCAGGAAATACCCGTAGAAATATCTCTAGTATATTTCTATGATAAGCTTCCAAAGAAATGGAATGATAAGCTAACTATGTTAGCGAATCTGTTGAACCATGGGAAATGCGTTTAAAAGAGTTTTGTGATATCTTGCAAACCATGGAAGGAAAGGATGAGACTAAATACCTTGTTAGAACATTAGAAGAGCCGCTCGTCCACTCGTCCACTTTAGGATTTTAGATAGTGAGTCAGTTCATGATAACATTCAACGTTTTATACGTCTAGTAAATGAACTTGAATACTTTGGAAAAACCAACTCTCACTCTACTTTAGTACAATACTTTCTAAACAGTTTCCCTGAAAATTGAAATACAAAGTAGGTTTTCTAAAGAGTTTTCAAATCCATTTGAAATTATTTTTCAAAAAATTGATTATATTTTGAGTGGGTTAGAATCTTCATCTAAAAGAGAAGACATTCTTGCAAATGCACAAAGTAGGAACGAAAGTGAAGTTGCTGACGGTATAAACACAATGAGTCATCAATCCCCAGCAAGCATATCCAAGACTCTCAATGAGAGATCTCTTGATAGAATGTTGAAAAGAAAGTCAACATGGAGAAGGAAGATAATGAATTATCTCAACTGCTTCAAAAAGAGACAAAGTGCACAAGTTGAGGACTTTGCAGTACCTTGAGGTAAAAGTCAAAAATATGCAAAGGTATAAAAGTTACTCTCATCACTGCTGATTTTATTAGAATAGATATATCTATCAGTGATTATTAGAAATAAATGATTATCTTTAATCATGCAATGTTAGAATGCTTAAATATTTTCGCTTATGAATTATTGATAGTTGGCTGATGAAATATAATTTGTGATATTGATTATTCAACCAAACGATACTTAAGTTTAATTGGTAAAATCAGATTAATATTAGAATTTAAGTATCAATGAGGATGTTGACAGTGTTTGAGGGCACTAATGTGCCCGAAGCCATTAGTTGTTCAAAAACTACTCGTAATAAGGAGGACAATGATCAATTGCAAACGTTAGATAAACTAAACCACCTTTAGATTCTAGGTTGTGACACGTGTGAGTGTGTGTCAGGAGCGAGCTTATCGCTCTAGCATCATCAAATCAAACCTTCAATGACCCAACAGCCGTTTTCCCTTTTGATGCCCTAAGACGCTTCAACAAAAACTTACTAGGAATCGCTCCAAGAATTACTGTTGAACCTTCATTTTTAACTTTTAGTAAATATTGATCTCTGTTCTTTTTTAATCCTCTGATTCCTATTGAATCAGTTTCTGCCTTAATACCTCAAATTTTTATCTCTTGCCGTTTGATTTTCAATGGCACCCAAACCCGAAAAGCTTCAGCCCTTTTCTGCAAGAAAGAAAGTTGTTTCTCCATCATCACCTCCAGATAGGAGCGTGAGACCAAGAATTGAACCAACTCAGACCGAACTGGCTGAGGAACCAACATCATCTATACCCATACCTCCTATTGAAACCGCATCTAGACCATCTCACCCACCTTCTTCTACCCAGATAAGAAGAAAGGGAGACAAAATAAAGAAGCTCGCTAACCGAGCTGTAATCGACGGATGTTTTGTCGATTTTGAGTTCTTCATTGACTCTCACCTGGACATTCTATCTTTGTTCGAGTTCCAAGGCTGGAAAAATTTACTTACCTTCAATTCGAAATGCTACCCCAATCTCGTCAACCAATTTTATTTGAATTTGGTCGATAAACCCCATTCTGGATTTACAAAACAATCTATGGTAAAGGAAAAATCTGTTGAGATTTCTCCTAGATTCTTTTCTGAAGCATTTTCTTTGTCGAGTGATGAAAGTGCCCACATACTTTCATTCATTAAAAATAAAGTCCAGTATCCAAGCTACAATAGCCTCTCTACTCTTAATCTTGTTTCGAAGAAAAAAGACCACTGAAGTGTCAACAAGAAACTCACCAACCAGTCATTTGAGTTAATCCCCAGAATAATCTAGCAGGGGTAATGTATATGACTTAGATTTATTCTTGATTTTGTCTATTTTGGAAAAGAAGAAAGTGAATCTCGCCCACATCCTCATGCATGTGATAAATACAATGGTTAGTAGAGAAGGAGATCTGCCATTTGGTATGTACCTCACCACTCTGTTCGAGATGTGTGCTATTGATTTCAGTGGAGAAAATTTCAAGGAAACCAGCAGATACAACTGCATTGGTCAAACCACTTGAAATTGATGAGATACACCTATGCCCCTGCATTGGAAAAATGGCTTCCAATGTCAGACATTCCACTTGAGGGACAATCCAGTGGAAAAAATCAAACAAGAAAAAAAGATGTCTCAGCAATAGAGAAAGAAGCTGCCCAATCTTTGACTACTCAAGATGAACGGGTTGCGCAAAAACAAGTTGCTACCACAGCTGACATTGAGCATGTTTCACTTGACGATGTGGAAATTGAATATGCAGAGTAAGTTAGTCATGCTGAAGAACATCTAATGGAAGAGTTGAACTAGATTGCTCAAGCCGTTGTTGAAGAACATCTGAATGAGTCAGAAAATGCGGGTACAATTTTGGAGGAAATCACCAGAGAGACAGTCAGTGAGAACTCAAATAAAACCATATCCAGGCCACCATCTCCATTTGATATCCCTGTATCAATGGAATCCCAAGACTCGAAAAAGACTGAGTCTGATGGTGAAAAATGTCATGATACAGAGGGTGATGATTTGGCTATCATACCCTATCAGGGAATTGACATGAATGTAAAAGCTGATGAAGAAGATCATATTGAAGATTTTCATGAGGCCAATGTTGAGTTCCAAGTAGAAGATGAAATGGAGAATATTCATGAGGAAAGCTCATCTGATCATGAGTCACTTTCTTATCCTTCTACCAGTGAGCCAATGGATGAATTCTTTAGAAAGGAAGATTTCCTAAGAAGAGTGAGAGAAGATCATATTTTTGTCATGTCTCAGCTAATAACTCGTTTAGAACATAATCAAGTTCAGCTAAAGAATGAGATATTGGCAGAGGTCTGAGAATCTCTGAAATCTTAGGAGAAAGTTGAGATTAATGAGATGAAAGAATTTAACTCTCACATGATCCAGGCAACTGCACTGCTCAAAAAAGTGACACAACAAATGGACCAACAGTTAAGTGTCATACTATCTTTGCCTACTTCATCAATTAATAATGATCTGGTTAAGGACATTCAAGATAACATGGAACAGATAAAACCATTCATGAAAGCATTCGCTGCAACAATTTAACCAAGATCATCAAGCTCTCAACCTCCTCAATCCAGACCTCAAGCATCATAGAGTCACTCAGCCCAAGCTACATCAAGCCATACTTCGAGTGTTATGACTACAGAAGATTTTTGAAGAACTTCAAAGCTTACGAAGAAAAGTGGTTGAGACCTCTTAAGATAAGTCCATTTTTGACACTTTGCAATCAGTTTTGGATGCTATTTTGGATCAAGTAACTAGCAAGACAACGCTTGATCCAGTGCTGCAGGCCATCTCTAGTCTGAAAGAGAATTTAGATACTGCAAGGCCAGCACAAACAGAGCATAACAAACTAACCAAGATTTTTGACTTGGTTACTCATGCCGTTGAAAAGCTTAACAACTTGGAGAACAAGATGCCTTTCCTTGCCACAAGCATTATGGATCTGTCATACACTGTCATCATAGTTGCAGATCTAGTGGAAGGAGTAGTAGGCTTCTTTGAAAACCTCTTCAGGGCAATGAACAGTAGGCTTCATTCTACTGTTTGGTATATTGCCTCAAGTATGAAATATTTTTCAATGCTCTTTCATCTATTGGAAAAGAAAGGTGTAAAGGTTCCACCTGCACCGAGAGCTCTAGCGTTCACACGTCCCCAAAGACCTAAGGAGTCTAACAAACTTCTTGGAATTTTAGAATGTGAAGAAGAAGAAGCATCCGATGAAGAGCCTCTTCATAGAATCTGAAGAAGAGTGTCTCCACCCCCCGGATCCCTCATCAGAAACTTTTCCTGATCCCAAACGCAAGCGACCAATCAGGCCAGAATTTGAAGGTCATACACTTTCTCTTGATTTTGCTCAAGGTCTGGCAGAACGAAAAGCTAAAGGCTTCAAACCCAGTCCACCTCTTGATCCATTCAAATTTAGTGTTTCCAAGCATGCCCACGAAAAATTCATTGAAAAATCTAGGCAGAATGTTGTAATTGACACATTTGTAAAAAGTTTGACAAAAAGCTCAAGTAGTTCATCAAAGCCACGTGCACCCAAGAAACCCAAGGAATTTGAACCTAGTTTCAGTGGTCCAAGAAGGATGAGGAGGCCAAGAGAAAGAGGAAAGGAAAGGGTCCGAGTATGAGCTAGGCCTACCCACTTTTTGATGTTTTCAAAAGGGGGAGAAGATAATGTAGATATTAAGGCTAAGATAGCTCAAGAGGGAAGCTACGAGTCAGGGGGAGTTCATCTGAGTTTATCTAAGTTTTTGTGCAATATGTTGATTGTATAATTATCATGTTCTTGTATAGTGTGATTGTACTCATCTTGTAATTTATATGATGAAATCAGATATACCTGACATGCTTGCAGATATGTCAATGAACCCTATGATATGAATGTTTTGATGATTCCAAATATTCATGGTTTGTGTATCTAATGATCTTGTCAAGTGTTTCAGATTTATCAAGAATCAAAATCAAGGAACTATGCTCACAAGCCTATTGGATATCACAAGTAAAGTTCTGAGTCTATCATTACTTAGACTATAAAGTCTATCGATCAATTTGCTCTCAACAAGATTTAATCGGTTTCATATCTTGATCGTCACATTTTAAAAGTATTTCTCTAATTTTTAAAGTATTTGATTTGATTAGAAAATATCATGTTTTATAATCGTCTTTTATCGAGCTTTAATCAAGAAATCAAAAACCATTTTTATAGAGTCTTTTCAGGACGCTAATGTTTTAGCAGCCTCCTCCTAGACTTGATGAGTTAGGACGCTGATAAAATATTAGGACGCTTACTTGTAAGTAGCGACCTTCTTTTAGTCAACCTTTGAAAGTGTCAGTACGTTGACTTAGTTTTAGCTCGTTGAAAGTTCTCTTAGTTTTTAATTGATTTATATCTTTAAGGACGCTGATAATTATAAGTTGAATAAACTATTATGACGCTACTTGTATAGGAGCGCCCTCATCCTTAGAATCAACTTAATAACTTTCATGACGCTTATTGTCCTTCAGCGCAATTAATATTGTTTAAAATTGTTTTAAAATTTTAGGACGCATATTTCTGAGTAGCGGCCTCGAGTGTTTAAGTGATTTTAAAACAAAGCAGGACGATATCTATCGAGTAGCGCCCTCATGACTTAAGTCGTTTAATTTTCAAAATAAGTCAGGACGCTTACGATTCAGTAGCGCCCTCACTTCATTGTTCAGTAGGACGCTGATGCTCTATGAGCGCCATCAAAGGAGCAAAACATCAAATATAATATCTTTGTTGTTCTGACTACATCCTTTCCGCCACCTTTTCAGAACAATTTTTCGTACAAAATCAACTTTTTTGTATTTGTAAAAGATATTCTCAAATTCATGAACCACGTCTCTTAAACTTTCTTTATTTGTGAATCTGAAGAAAATCAAAATGTTCATGAAATGTGCAGTTGCCACTTTCGTGATATATTCTAGTTGTTGTGAGTAAACATTCATATTTGAAATTCAAATTCAAATGAACAACAACTTCATCTCTACAAGTCTATATATACCAGCACTTAACAATCTGTGAAGACCACTGAAAAATTCTCTGAGCCAAAATACTTTTGAAAGTTAGTCGAATTTTCATCTGATTCAAAACGCTTAAGTTATTCTGTTTCAAAGCGCTTTTCTTTGAATCTTTGTTTATTCAAAAGATTTTCATACTGAGCTAAATTTTTATCTTTATCTGAAAATCTATTTTAAAGTTTGAACTGTTTTCACTCAAATTTTCAGCACTGTTTTAATTTATATCATTCTTGCTGAAAGAAAATTTTGAAAGATAGCTCATAGGATACAGTTGTACTTAATTTCATATCTTGCATACTGTATCGAGGTTGTAATAGTAGTTAGATAAACTACTGAGTTGATATTCTTATATTCAACAAGGTTAAGTCTTCTCACACCCATAAGTTGAGAAAGCTTAGGTTTGTCTCACACCCGTAAGTTGGGATAGGTTGGTCTCAAGCCTGCAAGTTGAGCAGTGTAACGATAGTTCTCACACCAACAAGTTGAGAAAAGGTGTAATGGTTTGATTCTCACCTGTAAGAGAATCCCTTAGTGATAAGGTTTAAAATCCTAACTGAGGAGGTTAGGTAGTGGACGTAGTCATGTAGCCGAACCACTATAAATCGACTGTGCATATTCATTTATATTCCGCACTTTAACTTTGTCATTGTAATTAATTTCTAAGTGTCCAATTCACCCCCCCCCCCTCATGGACATACCTGGGCCAACAGGAGGAGCGCGTTCCATGCTGGAAAACCCAATTTTTGGCAGTTTTATGTGTGGGCCCAAACTCGTGTATTTAAGAAACCAACACCCATTTTTCGTTCATTTTGCATCAAATTGAAGGAAAAGAAAAGGGAAAAGAGGGAGAAAGAGAAGAAGGAGTTTCTAAAGGGATTCCACCCAAGATCTTACTCCAAGTTAAAGATTTCTCCATTTTCTTCTATTAGAATACCTTTAATGATGAATGCAAGCTTTTGAATGATGTATCTTTTGCTACAGACCACGGTTTTGAGTAGAACCAAGTTAGGGTTTGGTTTGCATGTGCTCATATGCGCTTGTTAATGGTAGAAACAACCTTCCTTGACCTAAATCTACACCCAAGGAGTGTTTTTCACACTTGAATCCTGAATTTGAAGGGGTGGTGGAAGAACACATGTTTGAGTTAGGTCTTGCATGTTAGATATGTAAGATTAGAGGTTGTTGGGAACCCATTAATGGTGAAAACCCCAATTTCCAGCAAGAAATTGGTGGGGTTCTTTGTATTTGACCTGAAATTAGGTTGTGGACTTAGGGTTTTTCATTTAATGTGCATGTTAACAATGATGAATAAATGGATCATTCTAGGTGAATGATGGTGTAATTTGGTGGTTTTGTATGTTGAAAACCCTATGTGTAGTGTAAATTGGCTAAGGCCGTGATTTTAGGACTTTGTCCAAAATTGGGGCTTCTGGCCTAGTTGATGCCAATTGATTTGAATTCGCATAGGAGTGGTTTATTAACCCAACTTGTGTTAGAATGCATGGTATTAATGGAGGTTGGATTATGGAATCAACCTTAGGCATTCTTTGGGTTTCTTGTGACCAAATTAGATGTTTTATGGCTTGATTGAGCTATAATGGTTAGCTCATTAGTGTAGCCATGTTAGAGTCTAATGTTGGCTAGTGAATTGGGGCTTAATCATGGTTATTTGGCATGTAATTGGACTTTATGATGAATGAACCTATGTTATGAGCAGGGTTGTGATCGATCCAATTGTCTCCAATTAAGCCAATTAAAGGTTGAAGTGCATAGGAGTGTATAAGGTGGCACTCTAGTGCTAAATTGGTTTGCTTGGGATTGGCTAGTCTTGCCAATCAACTGTGAGTGTTTCTTTACATTTGGTTTCTATATGTGGCATTGTATTATACAAAATGTTTTGAATGATTGACCGTAGTATTATGCATGTTTTTAATTATTCATGAAAATGGATTTGAGCATAGTCACTGGGTTAGGAATAGAGTGGATCTCCTAATATGGAATCCTAGGGACTTCCATTGAGCTAGATGGTTATCCCTAGTTGTGGGCCTTGCAGAGGGTTTTATGGCTTGTGTAGATAGGATCGCCTAGACATGGTACTTATCTTGGTCGGCTGATCCTATTAGTTACACAACCCAGGAATCCTAATAGAATACGAGTATGTTAGGTCGGATCGGGCGCTGAGTGTTGTGAACCTAGGCCTTTGATCGCCCTTACTCAGGAGGTGTCTAGGATTGTGTATGACATGTTTGGAAAAATGATATGCATTGTCTTGGGTAATGACATGATGCATTATATTCGGCACGTATGTAATCTTCTATATCACCATGTTATTTAAATTGCTTTGATGATATTGCCATGTTTTATCTAAATGCATGTATATTGCCACTTGTAGAAAACATTCACTGAGCTTGTTGTAGCTTACTCTTCATTCTTATCATTTCAGGTTCTGATAGGAAGGGGAAGGGGAAGACTTAGTTGCGGAGTACTTCCCATATTTTTGTGATGTAGGTGTATTAGTACATTTCTGTATTTTGGTATTTATGTACTTAATAACACCTATTGTATATACTTAACATATAGATGGATGTATTAATGGTTAGGTATGATTTGTATATTTTTTACTCTAAGGAATTTTATATTTGGCATTTTTGGGAGATGTAATTATCTTGATGACTTGATTATGTTTATCTTCTTCTTAGATGGATGCTAGATATGGGATTTGTGTTTATTAGGTTGTTATATGAAGCTGACGGGATGTCAGGTGTATTGAGGGAGGTTATACCCAGGGGTTCAGTTCCATTCATGACGTCACTAGTCATGGTTCGTGACACCAACTGCACAAGCCACAAGGTGTATACCACCTCCCAAGGGAGAAGATGATGTCTTCGTTGTTCCACCGCCGAGAGCAATTATTCGACCTGAACATGTTGGAGTCCAAATGTCTTCACTTTGTTGACCTAAGCAGTTCATCACTTAGCACGTCCCTAAATATACTATGATGAAGTATATTTTGATGATCACAAACGAAATCTCTTTCGGTGCTAATGAGTGTTTATCAAGAGCTTATCTCAGCACCTCAAGAATGCAGAAAGTCAAAGATTGATTCGATCAAGGAATTCAAGATCATATCAGATGTTCAAGATCGCTTCATTCAAAAAACCTCAATGTTCACATCATGATTTCAAGATCACACCACGCGAACGATTCGATCAAGCTTCAAGTGTACATCTTTTGATCAACGTTCAAGACATTCAACTCTAGCGAGTAGTCAACATTGAAGATCTCATAGAGTTGGATTTAACGATTATGAGAAATATGAGAAATACACTGTATTTTAGGTATATCTTTCTCTAATCGACATTGCTCAAACGTTTTTCAAAACCATACACAAATCACTTGCATATTTGCATGTTTTGATCATACGTTTTAGGGTATTTAAAATGATTCAATTCTTTTTATTTAATTTGAAATTTACCGAGTTTTATTGGCATTTATCGTATTTTTAATCGCGAGTCAAAACTATTTTTCAAGAGTCTTTCAAGACGCTAATGATTTAGCAGCACTTGATAAGTTAGGACACTAATGACTCATTAGGACGCTGATAACATTCAAGGTTGAATTGAACTGATTCATAAGGATCAATCGGCCTCCCTTTAGTTAACCTCTGAAGTTGTCAGGACGCTGACTCAATATCAGCTTACTGAAATATTTCTAAGTTCTTCAAAGAATCTATCTTTGAGGACGCTGATAGTTATAAGTTGAACAATCTATCAGGACGTTACCTGGATAGGAACGCCCTCACCTTTGGGAATCAACGTAATAACTTTCAGGACGCTGATTGTCCTTCAACGCATTTTGTATTGTTTTAAATATGTGGTAGGACTAGCCCTCGTGTTACGTTATATGTTTTAAAAGGTAGGGCGCTTACTCGGAAAGTAGTGCCCTCATGTACTTAATTATTTTAAAACATAGCAAGACGTTAATTGTGCATTAGTGCCCTCAGAGTTCAGTTATTTAAATGTCAAAGAAAGTCAGGACAGTCGCGTGCCCTCACTTCATTGTTCAGCAGGACGCTTATACGTAATGAGCGCCCTCAAGGAACAAAATGACAAAATTGATATTATGCGTCAAGACGCTGATTACGGAATCAGGACGCTAATTCAACAACCGTCACTGTTCTAATAAGTACACTATATAAGTCTACTTTTTCATAATGGATCTTTGCACAAAGTCCTTTTCAGATTTATCAGAGATCTTCTTTGATACATGAATTAAGTTTTTCTAAAAAGTTTCATTTTTCGTGTAATCTGAAAAAAAACCAGGATGTTAGTGAAAATTACAGTTGCCATTTTCATATAACACTCTAGTCGTTGTGTGTAAACGTTCATATTATTTGAACTTCAAATGTCTAACAGCTATGTCCTACTAAGTCTATAAATACCAGCACTTAGGATCGAACAACTCGCCGATAATTTTTATTGTGCCAACACTTTTTGAAAGTTAGTCTGTGTCAAAATGTTTTTCAAATGTCTAAGCTTTCAAAGTATTTTTCACTAATACCTTTACATATTCAACAGATTTTCATACTGAGCTTAATTCATATTCTATCTTTGAAAATCTTGTTAATCTGGTATCTACTCAAATTCTTAGCACCGATCTATACTTGATATCAATCTTGCTGAAGAAAGAATTTGAGAAGTAGTTCATGAGAGATACAGTTGTACTTGATTACATATCTTAAGTATTGTATTGAACTACATCAGTAGTTATGTCAACTACTAAATACTGAACCAAAAGTTTTCATACTGATATTTTATATCTATTTTGAAAACCTTTTGTGTCCATGTTTTACACTAGTCCTTCATTTTCTACATCAATGTTTCATTGGTATTATATTATTTTCAAAGAAGCACTGATTTTCATATCACATCATTCTTGCTTTTCGAAACTGCACTTGAGCAATACCGAACATTGAAAGGTAAAGGACTACAAGTATATTTCCTCTTAGCATTACGTATTTCAATTTATACATCTTTGTAATGATATGTACTGAGCTTAGTTGTAAAGTGTTCTACTAAGTTTAAACCAACATTATTTTGTGTTGTAATGCTGGTGTGTTTCTGGATTGAAACAACCAGGACAAGTGAATGTAGTTCACTTAATGATTTCAAGATTGAGATCATGTTAAGGTTATCTCTGAACTTGTAAAAGAGAAAAAAGTTCATCCTCACCTGTAAGTAGGAAACCGGTTCATCCTAATCCCATAAAAAGATAGGTTATCTCTAAACCTGTAAAAGAGAAAATGGTTCTTCCTTAACCCGTAAATGGAAAACAATTCTTCTTTATCCCATAAAAGGAAAACAGTTCTTCCTTATCCCATAAAAGGAACATGGATCTTTCCTCATCACGAAAAAAGGAAATACGGTTCATCCTTAGCTTGTAAAAGGATATGTTTGCCTTTAACCTGTAAAAGGGCAGTTGTAATGGTTTTGTTCTCACCTGTAAGAGAATCAGTTAATGGATTGAGAAAATCCTAATCCCGTAAAAGGAAAACGGGTCTTCCTTATCCCATAAAAAGAACATGGGTTTTTCCTCATCCAGAAAATAGGAAATACGGTTCATCCTTAGCCTGTAACAGGATATGTTTGTCTTTAACCTGTAAAAGGGTAGTTGTAACGGTTTTGTTCACACCCATAAGAGAATCAGTTAGTGGATTGAGAAAATCCTAATCGGGAGATTAAGTAGTGGACGTAGGCTTGGCCGAACTACTATAAATCTTTGTGTGTTTCACGTGTTGCAATCTAGTCTAAGTGTTGTTTATAAGTTCAAATCCAATACACTCATGTATATTACTAAGTTATTGGAAGAGAAGTTTAAAATTGACCATCACACCCAATTCACCCCCCTCTTGGGTAGACCAACACACCTTTTGTCACTAGTCTAACTGGAAGATACAAAAGATCATTATCTCGAGTTGTCCCTCTCAATCTTTTTTATTCTGACAAGGAAAAAAAGCCTCCCTTTGAGAATTTCATGAGAAACTATAGAGGCAAGAGCAAGGACAAGGATAAGGGAAAAGGGAAGAAGAAGTAAAGATTGATTGGTTGGCATCCCACCTTTTTTATGTTTCAAAATGGGGAGAAAGGAGTAGAGAGACAATGATTTAGGGGGAGAATAGTGATGCGGTATTAATAGATTTGCAAGTGTACGAATATCAAGTTATAATATATCCGAGGTGAGTCGGGTTATCGTCCTCAGGGAAGGTTAATTTGACAGTTAAAAATGCCCAAAACTACAATGATTAGTGGTTTTATCTAGGTGATAAAAAGAGATGATTTAATTGCAAAGATGTAAAATAAACAAAATCAAACGAAACAATGCAAATTAAATGGACAAATTTCACTATGTTGTATCTTATAATCTCTAATAATTGTGTTAATGAATTAATTTCTAAAATTTATAAATCATGAATCCTGACCCATCTAAATACCTTTCTTGAGCGTCAATTTGAACATCTATCCTTAAGTTAGCGATTCTCTTTCTCGAGCTCCAACCAATAGATTAAGAATGCATTAAGATCTATGATTCATTTTAAATGATTTCAAAGGGTTTGTAGGTCTCTCAACTCGATACTCTATCCTAGGTTACAAATCCCTTGCTCCAATTCGATAACACCTCTCTCGAGTGTAAGAAACCAAATCTATGTTCATTCAAAGAGTGATGAGCAATTTGAAAGCATTAAACATGGAGAATCGTAAAGAAACCCAAAAGATTGCTCAAAAACACATAAACAATGATTCAATCACAATATCCAACATAGCTAAATCAAAACTCTAGATTATCTATTTAGTTCATAAACCAATCCATGGATACAAGACAGAGATTCAAATAGGAAATCATTGAAACAAATTGAATTAGGAAACAAATTAGAAAAACCCCCTTAAAGAGTGAGATCTCCTTCTTCTTCTTCTTCTCCAACCTGTAACTCTTTCTTCTTCTTGTCTCTTCTCTTACTCCTCTTTCTCTAAACCTAATTGCGATCTTCTAAAAATGTGATAAAATGAAAGATATCCTCCTAAACAAACCCTAAAACGAGTTATATACAAAAATGGGTGAAAAAGACCAAAAAGGGCAACATAATACGCACAAAAATGCAAAATTGCATTTCTGGGTTCATTGTCGCCGCAACGCCCACTCTCAAATATCCACCACCACCATTTGGCATTTGGGAGCCGCAGCGCCCAGTCTCAGGTGTTGGGTGGTGGTGGCTTGTGGACTTAGCCGATTTTCTCCACTTGTTGCACATGTTCTTGACTTCTTTTGAACACCATTTGAACCTTGTTTCAACCCACTTTTACGCTCTTTATTTACCTACAAAACAAAATATAAACAATTGTAAATTCTATGCAATTAATCAAAGTATTAACTATAATGAAATGTACTCAAAACATATAACTTTTATGATATTAACATGTATCAAAAAGTCATTTATTCATGATAAAAACTGATTAAAACCTAAATGCATCTAAAACAACTAAGTATACTAATCATGCAAAAACACCTAAAAACTAACTATATGAACCTAAAAATCTAACAAATTAACATGCAAACTAACTACTCAAAACTCAACTTATCAAATAGGAGGACAAATGTTTTATAATTCTCTATGCTTTATATCTTTGATATATCTTTTGTATTGAATTCTAGCCATGTGAAACAACACATATTTCATATAAATGAATGTGTTGACAATGTTCTTGATAATGTGCTCTGTTCAAATGAAATTTGATTATATAACATAAATACAAATTGATTCTCTGATCTACTGATTGAAAGGTTTAATGAGTATTTGAAATTATCAAAAAGGGGGAGATTGTTATCTAGAGAGGAACCCTGTGAAAGAATTTTTTGATGATTCCAAATCACTCAATCTTGTGATCTAATGTTTTTTTTTAAGTGTTTCAGCAAATTAGTTTAGAAAAAAATGAAGCTTCAATCAAATGCATCTATGAAAACTCAAGATCAAGATAAAAAAGGTTAAATGTTAGAATGTAGAACCTTACTTGAAACCTTTTTCAACAAATATATATATATCACACCCCGCCTGGACGCCCCGAAACCGGCGGAACACTCACGGACGGGGCGCGAATGCATTATAACAATAACCGAGTGCGCAGGAACACAATTATGTACAAGTCTGATTTTATTAATTTCATAATATATTTTTGTACATGAAATAGTAAAAGGAACATCCTCCCAAAAATCCCCAATGAATAAACAAAGGGTTACAAAATGTGGGCCCAAAAACCCCCACCCAGTCAACCCTAATCTCCTGAGAAAAATTTAATAACAACGGGGTGAGCTACTCGCCCAATGGGTAAAATAGTTCGTAAATATAGCAATTAATAAAGGAAACTTAACAATCAAATATCACATAAACACATCATAGCATCATAATCAATACAACATGTATGTATGCATGACACCGTCTCTTAATGGTTCCATGATTATGCATCGCCTGAGTTCACGTACAGATGTCCCTCCCCAGGTGTAGCCGGGTTCTCATTGTACGTCCCTCCTCAGGAACGACGCCCTAAATTCACGTACAGATGTCCCTCCCTAGGTAAACCCGGGTTCTCATTGTAAGTCCTTCTCAAGAGAAATATCAATAATAGTGAGCATTGCTTCTAACTATTTTGTGGATCATAAACCACTTACGTACCTAGGTGGTGTTTATGTATGATGTCAATGCATGAGCAGGTCCGGTCTTTACTAACATTAGACAGGATTTGGCAACATCTGGTGATACTTATCAGGTCAGTATCAACACGGGTAAAGTTAGGATGTTCAGTATCACTTATACAAGCTGATAGCTTTCAAATAAGACAAACCAGATCAGTCTCTAGTTTGAGAGGTAAGACACGAGGTTTACTTAAGTACCAATCATCTAGAGTAGCACGCTGCCTACAGTTCACTATTTAAAGTTACTGAGGACAAGACAATGTCTGGTTGAGTCAAATTGACCACTAATCCGGCACGGTAATAGTGTAATACATGAACTCTAAATATATAGGCATAAGTATGACAGGTATGAACATTATATGCAATAATGCAATGTAAATGAATAGTAGACATAATGATAAATGAATGTAAACTTTAATAAAAGTTATAAGACACGCAAACCTATATTTCGTTCCCCACCTTCAGATAATAACCTTCTTGAACTGGTGCCCTCCCCCGAGCAGAACCGGTTTGCACCGCAAAAAGAGTCCCAAAGAAAGAAGAGAAAAACTCAAGGAGAGTGAGAGAGAGAAAAAAAAAATCACAAGTGATTGGTGTGAAAAATGAGGGAGGGGGAGGCATCTTTTTATAGAAAAAAAAGTACCTGAACCCTATATTACATATATAAATCTTTTCAAAAGCGTTTCGATCTTGAAGAAAATGATTTTAATTGATTTAATTCGAAGGTTTTTTTACTTATCTTTAGACCATTTGCATGATTTCTAAATGTTTGATTTGATCCAAAAAGCTCAAGTGTTGATTTGATTTAATCGAGTATTAGAAAATCAAATTTCTAGAAAATTTGTTTTTCAGTGTCTTTCAGGATGCTGATGGGCCGTTAGGGCGCTAATGCAGTGGCTAGTCACTTAATATCAAGCCAACATTGCAGAACACTGATGGACTATCAAGGCGCTGATGGTTTCTGGGTTTGAATGTTTGTCATTAAAAGCAGGACGCTGATCGAGTATTAGCGCCCTCATCGACTACCCTGGAAAAAACCAGTAGATGCCAATCAGGACTATAATGTGGTATTAACGCCCTCCCTGAAGTTTTTGGGTTTCTGGAAAACTCGCTCATCAGGACGCTAACGTGGTATTAGCGTCATCCCTAAGTAAGTCAGTAAAAATTGCATTTTTGGAACAATTTTCTTCATGACGCTGATACGCTATCAGGACGCTGATAGAACTCTGTCAGAAAACTGAAAAGTGACTGTCACCTGACTACTAACAATTCAGCTTCGTGAATAGTTGATTTTTTATCATTTCTAATCTCATGATAACTGAATCGAACCAGAGCATTTTCACAAAAACTAAACTTATCATTTCTATGGAAGAATCAAGTTGTTTTGAGTCAACATTCAAAACTTATTTCAAATTCAAATGAAATGGATTTGGCGCACAAATTGTCTATAAAAGAGATTCTCAGAATCAAAGTTGGTTCATACCAAAAAGAATCATTTGTGCTAAAACGTTTTGAATGTTAGTCGTGCTTCCAATTTCAAAAGTCCGCAAGTTTGCTAAATCTAATTTGAAACTAATTTTTCTTTTGCGTGAAGTTTTTCATTGTGTTTACATCTTATATATTATCTCTGAAAAACTAGTGAAAGAAAGCTATATTTTTTACTCGATTGTTCAGTTGTTTTAAACTTATACTTTTATTGCTGAAGGAGTTCATTCGAGTAAAAGGTTCATAGGATACAGTTGTATTGAATTGTATATCTATATCTGTAACAAGTTGTAACACTGCAATTGCATCAATTGCAGAAAATCAGTCTGTTAAGATAGGTAGTGGTTTACTCATACCTGTGACGTCAAGAGTGTAGGTTGTCTTGCACCTGTGAAGCCAAGAGTATATGTAGCTCTCACACCTGTAAGTTGAGAGTTGTAAGGTAGTTCTCACACCCATGAAGCTGAGAAGATTGTAACAGTTTGGTCCTCACCTATAAGAGGATTTTTTAGTGAAGTTGGAAATCCTAACCGAGGAGGTTGGGTTGTTGACGTAGGCATATAGCCGAACCATTATAAATCATTTGTCCAATACTTATTTACTTTCACCATTAACCTTTTTTTATTACCCTACAAGTTTTATCTAAGCCTTAAAATTGATCATAGTGTCCAATTCATCCCCCTTTTGAACGTACCTGGGCCAACAGATACATTTCATATGACAATGGCTATATTAGACAATACTGATCTTAAGTTATGCCTAGAAAGTCTATCAAGGATAATCTTTGTGAAATTCAGTACATTGAGATTCTATCAAAGCCTTTGAACTATAGAAAAATATATTCTAGATAGGTTGGATGAATCCAATATCAAGAAAAGAGGATAAGCTTTAACAATTAATTGTGTGTGCAACAATTACTATTTTAACACTTGGTATCCTCAAAAAGGTATGAAATTGGGATTTTTATTATCAGTGTTGATTTATTTGAGATTATTTTTTACTAGTATTAATTATCTCAAAATAATGTGCAAATAAAGTAATTAGACAATTATTCTTCAAATGAAGTAACTTGCACATATTCGACATGAATTTGGCATGAGGTGTCTAATTCATGACCATTTATGACTTGGATTAAGTTGACATCATTTGATCATCAGTGTTTAAAGGATTAAAATTGGAATTTGAAGTGAAATGTTAAAAATCTTAAAAAATTACATTTTTCTAAAAAAAATACCAGGAAATGCGTGTCGTGTGAAGAAACGTGTTTTTGTGTGTGTTGAGGTGTTTCTGCTGTAAATAGCAGAAATGTGTTTCCTTTGTTCTAGGTTGTGTTAAAACAACAAACCCGAGAGCAACTTTTTCACTTCATTCTTCGTTTCCTTCTTTGTTTTATCCTCCCCCCTTTCACACAACTCCCATTTTAGATCAATTTCATATCTTCAAATCAATTTCTAAGTAATTTCTAATCATTTTCAAGTGTTTTAACATCAATTTCCATCCAAATTCTCAACATTTTCATCAAAATTTCAAATCAAAAACTTTGTTCTTCTTTAAAATTCAAACCACCGTAATTTCCTCAATTCTCCACCGTTTTTCGTAATCTTATAGTCCATTTGCTCGTCCTCACACCCACTTTCATTCCCTACATTTCGTTTCCTTTGAGTCCCATCCAATTTTGCGTTCGTTTCATCCAAAAACCTTAAGTTGAAAATCTTGCAATCCAAGTGTCTGATAAAATGCCTCCTAGAACAAAACCTTGTTCTAGAGCTTCCAAGACGAGATTGGAAGTAGGCGAGTCATCTAACCCCACTTCTAGACCTGCGAGGTGGTCGACGACCACTACCCCGGCACCTCCCACACCACCATCATCACCATCATCCTCTGCCACTCTATCACCACCTGACTCACCATCTGCAAATCCCGCCTTATTAGCGCCACCCGCATCACCATCCTCTAAGCCTCCTTCATTAGAGCCAATCGTCCATCCCTTCACATCCCGACGCATTTCTTCGAGCATCCTTCCACGTTTTAGGGAGCTTGGGTGGGACCACTTCCTATCATTCCGTGATAGGATTTACCGAGAGGTAGTCCACGTGTTTTACTACAAACTTATGCATGTTTCCTCTGATGATCCTTTCCTCCATCAAACCACTATTCTTGGTACTGATATAGATATCTCTCATGAGATTCTGGAGGAGATTTTTTAGTTATCTAGTGATCATCCCATTCCAGTGTACCAAGATGATCAAATCTTCTTTGAGGGCTATAGTTATTTGTTGGCTATAGAGGCTATGTCTTGTAGGGCTATAATCGAGTCAGGCCGGGTCAGGTCTGAACCAAATCTGGGCCTGATTCGACATTGTCGGGTGAAGGAAATCCTTCACTCGAACCCAACCAGACCCAAAAAAAAATATAGCAAACCCAAAAACTTAATATTTAAATTAGTAAATAAAAAAGTAAAAGAGAAAAACACATTAAAATGAAAAATAAGGCAAAATAATAATAAACTAAATGAAAAAGGTTAAAAGAAAATAGAATAAAAACTAAAATACAAATAATAAAGAGAAAAAATGAAACAAGGAAAATAGAGAAAAGAATTAAAACAAAAATGAAAAAAAAATACAAAGCAAGGGAAATATATATATATATATATATATATATATATATATATATATATATATATATATATATATATATATTCATATATATGACTAAATAAATAAATCTTTGGGGAGCACAGAGGCTCCACCATAGAAGGCCTCTTGTTTTCACTAGAGACCCTCTTGTGGTGGAGGAGAAAAAATGAAACAAGGAAAATAGAGAAAAGAATTAAAAAAAAATACAAAGCAAGAGAAATATATCTATATATATATTTGACTTTATATAAATTAAAAAAAAAACTTTGGGGAGCCTCAATGCAATAATGCAGAGGCTCCACCATAGAAGACCTCTTGTTTTCACTAGAGGCCCTCTTGTGAGATGGGGATGAAGGGGTGTTTGAAAGTATTGGGGGAAAACCCAATCCACCCTTCCCCCACAACTTTTAAGTTCACTCACTCTCTCTTTGAATAGTTGCAACTTGTAATCGGTTGGAGAGATTTTTTTCCCTTTTCTAAGTCATGTTTCATAATTGTTGGATAAAGCTATTCAAATTATTTGACAACTTGTAATGTGACCATAAAGTAATTAAAGTTGAGTATAAAATTTGTGTTAAAATGAGTCTATTCTTATAAAATATTAGTCTATAATTGCATTTATATAATCTTTCCAAGTTATTTAAATTATTGGATAAAACTATTCCAATTATTTGACAAATTGTAATGTGACCGTAACGTAATTAAAGTTGGGTATAAAATTTTTGTTAGAATCAGTCTATTCTTATAAAATATTAGTCTATAATTGCATTTATATAATCTTTACAAGTTAGTACTATGACATTTTCTTGTAAGGTATTGACCACTATGACATTGATTAGTTTTGAATCATGTCACAAGAATATAATTAAAGTTGGGCATAATATGTGTTAAAATTAGTTTATTCTTATAAAACAAAATTAGTGTATACTTGCATTCACATAATATAATAAAAGGTGGGTATAATATGTGTTAAAATTAGTGTATTCTTATAAAAAATTAGTCTATACTTGCATTCACATAATATAATAAAAGTTGGGTAATTAATGTGTTAAAATAGCCTTATATTTATAAATAAATAAATAAATTAGTCTATACTTGCATGCACATAATCTTTCAAGTGACCATTATGACATTAATTAATTTTGATTCATATCACAATAATATAATTAAAGTTGGGTATGATATATTTGTTAAAATTAGCAAAAAAAAATGGCTTAATACTATTTATTTCTATAACAATCTTGATAATTTACAAGGCAAAGTTTGATTATGAATGTATAAGAAGCAACATATATTAGGCACATGTAATAATATTGTCGATAATATAATTTTCAAAATTAGAACTAATTTCTAAGATTATAGATTATAACTTATATATATGCTAGTATGATAGAATAATAAACAAGGCAAAAGTAGTCAAGGTTTGATTATGAATGTATAAGAAGTAACATATATTAGACATGTAATAATATTGTTGATAATATAATTTTCAAAATTTGAAGTAATTTCTAAGAATATAGAATCAAACTTCTCCTCTTTTTTTAGTCCCACATCGCCTTTGAAGGGGGAGAGGTTGAACTCTCCTCCTATAAAAAGGGTTCCCCACCCCTCTATTCACTCACTAAACAATTAACATGTTGCATTGTTGCAACACTTGCACTTGATCTCTAATTTTGGAACATAAGTGCTCAAGGTTCTCAATGAGGAAACCAATAACAAAAAAAATTTGTTAGATTAGAAAGTTTAGGCAATTAGATAGAAATAGTATTTAGGTACAAATTTGTCACATTTAGAAGTATATAAGTAGATTTTAACATATAGGTTAGGATTAGATACTTGGTATATATGTACTGATTAGGATTTTAGGATTATATATATATATATATATATATATATATGACGGGCCGGGTCAAATCGATTGGGTTTTAAATAAACTCGACCCGATGAGGTCCGATTTATAAAAGACCAACCTGACCTATAGTGTGAACCCGACCCTTAATGGTTGGGTTTGGTCGGGTAGGGTCGGACGGGTTTCTTACACCATTAATGTCTGGGCAGATCCAGGAGCCCGACACTAGGGATGTCTCGAGCACCATCTTCCAATTAAAGCTTAAGATTTTTCATAATATCATCACTTGAGTCATTCGCCCTAGACAGCACTCGATCGACACTTTTATTCTTTGGTGCATCCACTCCACACCAAGATTAGGTTCTCGCACTGCATCATTCACCATATGGTGAATATGAGACACACTTCTAGAGCGATACCCTATGGTGCTTTGGTCACCCAACTTGCTCTTCAAGCCATGATCGATCTATCGTCTTCACCTCTGCAGTCGTTTCGACTCAGAGGAACCTTATCCTGAGCATACCATCCACTCTATGGGATACAAATGGGTACGTTGCATGCAGATATGGGTTCATTTTTCTTACAGAGCCAATCGCGAGGGCACCGCATACATCTGTTCATTGCCTTTTGAGCTGCCGGAGGAGGATGTACATAGAGTTCAAGGTGCACCACCTCGGAGACGCCAGCGCCACCAGGCACCGGCACCAGCACCAATTCCAGCTCTGGACAAAGTCGACCCCCGAGCCAGCACCAGCAGTAGTAGCACCAGCCCCTGAGCCAGCAGCAGCATCAACTTCATCATCTGCAACCGCAGCATCATTAGAATTTATTCTTCAATTCCTCTGGGAATTGAAAGATTCTATAGATCAGCATGCGAAGGATTTCGACACTTGTATAGCAGCTCGGGAGAGGTCTCTCAGAGAGACCAGGGATTTAGTCCTAACACTAATCGACAGACGTGCACATGAGTACACATTTACACCAGAGGACTTATTCCCCCACGATGATCAGGGCGGTCCTTCATCTCCGACACTTGGACCGTTTGCATCATCACCAGTTCGATGTGATGCAACCCCAATTGTCGATCCATCTTCATTTTCACTGACCATAGTTCCTGTTGAGCCATCTTGCATTCCTCGAGCTCCTTTTCCACCTCTAGACGGTGAAGATATCATTCCATCCGAAGGTACGACCCCTTGGTTCACTCAAGGAGGTCTACGCCAGTAGTACAATCACCAACCTCTTCAGTGGCGACAGTTCTCATTTTTTATCCGAACTGTGCCGATACTCGTCCATCCGACGTAGAGTTACTCGCTCAGCTTCCCTCCACTCCAGTTGTCCACATGCCTTTATTCCTCTCTTTTTGATGATTCAAAAGGGGGAGAATGTTTAGAGACAGGGGGAGATAGATAGAGAGCGAGGCCACACACCAAGGGGGGACTTTGTAGAGTTTTGTACACTTTGTGTATTTTTTGTCTAGATCATACATGCATAGGTTTTATGTTTCATTTTGACATACATGTATATCCTTTTGTACTTTTATGATGATATATATATGATATCTTGTTTCCTCATGATCATGACTTCCTATAATTCTTTATATTATATTAGTATCATGACTATTAAATTGGTATCACTTCTTTATGAACATGATATGTTGGATTTTATACTGTGACTACATTTCATGACTGCTAATCACTCAGCATACTCATTTAGATTTTCATGCTCCTTGTTTCAATCAGGCCAATAGCGAGTTTGTTTGAAATCATCAAAAAAGGGGAGATTGTTGGCATATTGACCCTCACCCTTGCATGTTTTAATGATTGCAAACAACAGTCTTTATATACTAATCACTTTGACTAAGTTATTTCAGTACTTAAATGATCAAATTTTAAAAGTCAACCAAAAAGTCAAAGTCAAAGCTCAAAGTGGATCAAAGTCACGCATATGTTTTAAAATGATTTTAAAAATCATACTTGTTTTGAAAAGTCAATCGTTTTCACCAAAGTCAAAATTTGCTTGTTTGATTAAAATGATTTTGATTTATGTGTCGATATCAAAAGTATTTCAATTATAATGTTTTAAAGTCCATTCAATTGTATTTAACATTGGTTTATCATCAAAACATGTTTTTATCACAAAATTATCAAAGAAAAATATGTTTCGAGTTTCTGTAAAAGCAAAAACGCGTTTTCTATTTGTACTTAGTGAAATTTCCACCAAGTCAAGCAAAAACGTGTTTCTTGTTAAGAAACGCATTTTCTCCAAATATTTCAGAATAGTGCTCTCTGGAATCATACATAGAAACATGTTTCCTCCTTTTTTTGGCATTTCTGAAAAATGCACAGGAACGTGTTTTCGTGACGAAAATAAAGAGTTGTTTTCTAATGCATTTTGAGCAGAAACGCGGTTTCGTGTACAGAATTATGGTTCTTACTTTTTCAGAAATATTTTTCTATAAATATGTTCCTTAGCTCATTGTAAGCAACCTTCTTTGGAAAATCCTTGAAAGAAAGAAACTTGTGCTCTAAATTAGTTATCCACATCTTTCAAAAGAAAACAAGTTTTAAATGAGTGTTTGAATTGATTTTGGTTTTCCATCTTTGAGAAGAAAAGCTTTTAAGTTCTCCAAGTTCTTCAAGTACTTCAACCAAGCTTTTCAAGTATTCAAATCACTTTGAGGAAATCTTCTATGCATCAAATCTTCATTTTGAGAAGAAATATTTTCAAGAGATTTCAAGTGATAGAGGTCTTTGATTGAGTGCTTCAAACTTCATCATTTTTCAATCAAGTTCAAAGAGATCCTTCCTCATTTCAGCTTACACTTCATTTTACATACTTTGGTTGGTTATCATTTGGAAGGTATTCTTTCTTACTTGTACTTCATTTGAGAGTTGTTTGGTATAGAAAATCTCTTTCTATCTTTGTAAACACATTTGAATTTGAATTGGTTAGTTAGCCAATTTGAAAGACTCCTATCCGGAGGTTGGTGTTTGTAACGGTAGGATCCATACTCATAAGTTGGATCAAAGTTAGGTAGGATCCACACCCGCAAGTTGGATCAAAGTTAGGTAAGATCCACACCCATAAGTTGGATTAGGTTGTAACATAAGTTTAATCAAGTTTAGTGGATGTTTGGAAAATCTTAACCAGGGATGTCAAGTAGTGGAGGTAGGCTTTGAAGAAGCCGATTGTAACACCCCGTAGTTTTAATTAAATACATACATTGATTTGGATGTGATTTTGGATAAGGCTGATGGGGTATTATATACGCCATCACATGACGTATACCATATCCTGTGTCAGTCGTGACGTCACTCATACAGGGTGGGTTACAACACCGAACCACTCTAAATCATTGTGTTCATTGCTTACTTTCCTTGCACTTGTTTTTATTGTTTATCTTTGCCAATTAAGTGTTAAGTAAGGTTTCATGAAAATCTGCTAAGTCCAATTCACCCCCCTTCTAGGATTATAATCTAGACCAACAAGATGTACTCAAAGTTGGGATGTCAAGCTCTACTGGGATAACTGTTTGCATTCCGAATGCTAAGAAAAAAGGTGTTTCTCCTTTCGCAATCATAGTGGTTGTCTGGTATGACCACAACACCTGTGACAGGTCATCTGCCCAAGTGTTTTTCTTCTCTTCAATTTTCGTCTTCAACATATTCTTGATAATCTTATTCACTACCTCAACCTGCCCATTTGTCTGAGGATGAGCTGGCATGGAGAAGAAATGGCAGATCTCGAGCTCAACGCAAAATGAGCTGAACTTGAAATTATCAAATTGCTTCCCATTGTCTAATATTATGGCATATGGCACACCAAATTGGCAAATGATTGACTGCTAGATGAACTTCGTGGTCTTTTGCCCAGTTATATGAGCTAAAGTTTCCGCTTCGGCCCACTTGGTAAAGTAATTGACTGCCACCATTGTGAACTTGACTTGGCCTCTACAAGTTGGCAATGGTCCAATCAAATCTACCTCCTACTCAGACATTATATTGGGGTCAAGTTCTCTGCAGGAGCTCTTATGATAGTGGAGTGTCTCTGACAACTGTCGCAACTCCTTGTTGTATTTAGAGCGTCTCAGTTGATGGTCGACCAATACTATCCGTAACGAAGCACCTTGTAGGAGAGAGCTCTACCTCACGAGAGATTTCCACATATTCCCCCATGGACCGCTTCCAGGACAAGTTGAGCTTGGTCTTCTTGTAGACATCTTAGGTACGGCAAGCTATAACTGCTTCGGTAAAGCTAAACATCGATAAGCAACATATATGGCTCCTTGCGTTGTATTTTTCTGGCAAGTATTTTATCCTCCGGTAGCTCTCCTGATTGTAAAAATTTCACAATTAGATCCATCTAGGATGAGTCGAGCTTAGCTAGGTGATGTGAAAAATTCTTGCAAGCATACAAAACAATTGTAGCACTTAACAAGGACGAACCCACAAGGATTGGTATCATTTTTTTGGAACACTAATTTTGAAATTTACTTAGCTTGAAACAAATTAATCCAAGTCAAAAGAACGGGATTTAGCCAAAGAAAACAAGTTTAAGCCAACTTCTATTAGGGTTAACATAGAAAAATGGGATTTAGCTTTTTAGAATTTGATTCAATCATCTAGCCCTTCAAGTTTATTCATTCTTCACTTCCTTGGGCTTCCCTAATCCTCTAACATGTGTCCTCACCTCTGGGCTTCAAATTGTGCTTCAAACATGCCGGAAAGTCCTCCAAATAATTTTGGGCCAAAGCTTCGTCACTCATCTGATAACTGGGCCAAACGAACTCGAAATTAAGTGAACTTGTGCTTGTTGGAAGGGTTTCTTCAAGATATTTTTATTGGTTTATGACATGAATAGTGACAACCTTGAGAAGAACCCTTTTCAACAACTATGATCCAATGTATCTCGGTCGGAGCAAATCTGTACAACTTGAGTTCAATTAAGCAACCCAGACATCTCCAACCTATGGAAACCTAAAAATAAGACTTAAAACACTAGAAAATAACTATTAGAACCATCAAAACAAGCTTGAGATCTTGGTTATCAAGTTTCACAATTTTATGTCAGCCCTACAAACCTAAAAACCATAACCGAAGGAAAATAGACTCTAAAATCCCTAATTTCATTAAATTGACCTAAATAGAAGTGCAACCTAAAATACACTATGGTGCAACATAGCCTAAACAACTCCCAACCTAAACTAACATTACAATAGACTTTTGTCTTAACCGAACTAGCCTATTATATTTCTATTTATTTAAACTTATTTTTAAAACCCAACTTTGGATTTTTACTAACATATTTATAAACTTTATTTTATTTACATAATTTCCCTATAAGTTTTAACACTAATTCACTAAGGACTTAATTAAAAATTCCTAAAATAGTCTAAAAATTACAAAAGCTCTATTTTCTCATATTTCTTATTTTTATTAACTATTTCTAGGGGTAAAAATACACATTTTCATGAACTCATCACACTCCCCCACTAGCATTTTGCTAGTCCCTAGCAAAAACTACGACTCTAAAATTCAAAGTACTACACTAGTGTTCACTTTCACAAACTCATTCACAAGTATTATTCTTAATCAGTCAAGGCATAGGTTATAAGTGTTTATTAGCCATCTAGTTCATGGAAAAATTCCTAAGTCTTAAGGCATAAAACTCTCATAATTCAAGTAAAAGTTTTAACTCCTTTGTGTAAAGTGATTTTGACTTGGGCCTAAAATTTCGGTTTGTTTTGAAGGTATGTGGTAATCTCCCTTACACCTGGAGCACTAGGTCAAACTGCTTATCTCAATCCAAACTGGATTTGCACAAGGATGGCGAAGTCTTGAACACAAACCAACATATGCAATTGAAAGAAAGATCTAGGTTTCAAACATAAATGGAGGAACGCATTATCTGCCACATACATCTTGCACACAAACTCCAGATGCCCTTATATCCTCATAAGCTAATTACATCTTGAATACCAACTCAAGATGCTTTATTTACCATATAGCTAACTTCACTTTTTTTTCACCCTTTTTTTCTTTAACTTTTTTCCTTTTTTTTTCTTTTTTTTTTGCCTCATGAATGTGCAAACACTTTTGTTGCCTCTTATTTATATATATATATATATATATATATATATATATATATATATACATACATATAAATTACTTATGAAGAGGACAAGTCAGTTCTTGAGACATAGTCCAACCTTATACCCTATGGCTTGAGGAAGTCCAGTTTTGTGATGTTTAAAAACCTAATTCTAGGCCTAGCCAGATGTGTGTGTGATGTGTTGGTAATTTACACATCATTTATTTGATTATTTTTAGATTAATTGTGCTTAATTTTATATTTTAATTTGAGAATTTTGGCTAACTTAAGCTAATTTGGGTTATTTGTTGATTTCGTAGATAATTGGAGGGATTAATAGAAAATTTGGTAAATAAAGACCATAAGAGGGTTACACATGGCTTGGACTTGAGGCTCTTGCATCATAAAAGTCACATGCTCATTTAGGAGTTTAATGAGAGCCATTGGATTAAAATGAGAAAATCCAAGGGTTTGTATGAAGGATATATAAAGAAAGAGAAGTGAGCACAAAACCCTATCTCTCATTATTTTGGCATTGGAGACACAAGGGAGCTTGGAAAGAAGAGGAGAAAGGCTTGGACGACGGTGACATAATTGGAGATGGAAACAAGGAGAAGCAATTTAGCAATTGAATTGAGAATTTCTAATCTTTTCCTCTCTTTTATTTGTTTCTATTTTTCTTGATTTGAAAATTGATGATGAACATGTTTAATACAATTATGTCTTCTGTTTCATCTTTAAGCATGAGCTAAATTGTTAGACTAGGGTGGTTTTGATGTAACTTGTGAAATTTTGCATGAAGTTCTAATTGTAGTGGTTAATTGATTGTATTTATTTCTATAATTGAGTTTGCATTTTAGTATTTAATGCATATGAATGCTTGATCACCATTCAATTGATCTTGAATTAGTGTGTTAAGGACCGAGAGGTAACGCACACTATATGTTCGATGAAATGCAAACCATAGAAGTAGCATAGGATAGAGATATACCTATATAGTCTATGTGGTCTAAATGAATTGCCATTGAACTTAATGGCTTTCTAAGTGTTCTAATTTTCATCGAGAGATAGGAAATTGTCATTTGAAAGACTTTTAATATTGCTCGAGAGAGATTATTAAATGAATTATGGGCATTTTGACTTTCAAATGGGACAAGTACATCAATTACCATTAAATTGAAAATTTGTACTTATTAACAAAGGAAGTTATAGCCTGGTGTTTTAAGCTTCTTAATTCAATCTAAATCTCCTTGTCTTCAATTTTTTATCCTCCACCGCATTTTAATTTGATTTTAGTCTTTTGGTATTATTTTCATTAGCTATTTAGTCACATTTTTAATTTTTCAAATATAGTTAGATTTCACCAATTTCAATAGTTACCACTAATCCTCATGGGACGATACTCTTATTCATTTCCTTATTACTTGTGCGACCTGTTTACTTGCTAGAATTTTTAAGTGAAATTAAATTCACAATAGTATGCATAAAAGGGAGTTTATAATTATCTTTTCATTATAAAAGTTGTATAACTCAGACTTATACATTAAAGCATTTCCTAGATAGGCCAATTAATAATTTTCACCATTGTGCCTTGAATGAAAATGTTTCACACATAAATAAACAAGCTTGTAATTATGAACACTTTCTGAAACACATAAACTCTTTTCTTTTTTCCTCTCTTTTCAATTTTTTGTCCTAATTTATTTATTTTTATAAACAACTAAGAGAAATACCTAAAAATTTCTAAATTTTATTCTACCTGGAAAAATAATTCCTATTTCCTAACCTACTAAATGATTTTTTTTTTAAATTCCTAAACTACACCCTCCCCTCCTAAAACCAAACATTGTCCTCAATGTGAAAAAATATAGGGAGGGCAAACTAACCTATGGGCAAGTTCAAACAGGTGGCCGCCCTGGCCATCCAGTCAATTCATAGTTCTTTAATCCACTTCTAAAGAGTATACAACTCACAAGGACTATTAGTCAAGTAACAAATTTACTATCATATTTGGGGTAAAAATTGTTGGGCTTGGAATTTTGAAATAAACCCAAAATGATCGCAATTTGCTCAGTAGTTTTTGAAATATGTTGAAAGCCAATAATAATAAAATGAATATGATTATATGACTGTTCAACCTGACATGAGACATCGTTAACTTGAGAAACTAAAGGTGTAGGTACATAAAGTTGTTCACATTCTAGCTTGAGGGTATTAACAACAAGGTTTTCTCTATCTATGGTTACCTATCAAAATATTAAGCTCATTCTCAATGTTTTCAAACTCTAGAGCCAAGCCTACCTGGCTATGGATAACCTCCTCGTATGTTGGCTTAATTTCTAGTTTTGAGATAGGCTCATAATACTCTTCTAGACTAGGTTTAGGCTAACTAAAGTATGGACTCTTCTCCTGTTCAAAGTTTTCAATTATTTGACTCAATTATGCTGTCAATTCTTCTAAAGATTTTGTAGTTCCAATTTGAAATTTTTTTGTTTGAATTTGAAACTAAAGGCTACTCTCCATAAGTATATAGACGGTATCTTCCAAAGGTGACTCCATGTGTTGTTGGGGCAATGACTCGAGTGGGGTGTAATAAGAAGGAGAGGGTTGTGTTGTAGGATCATTGTATAGGCTTCTTAAATGGGAACATTCAGGCCAATAAGAGTCTTGGTAGCTAGCATAACGTTGATGATAGGACTCTAAGTATAAGTTATAGGTAGGGTTCCCATGTGCATTATGTACATTAATTTGCCCCAATATGCTGGATCCCAATGATACGCAGGATAAGATGAACTATATAGGCAAAGGCCACTATGATGGGCTGGGCTTGAACATATTGAATAGACCTCATTATAGAGGTTATATGTGGTGGCCCAGATATGTCCAAGAGGGGGGTGAATTAGACAGTAAAGCAAATATGCCTTTTTAATAAAAATAATTTACAGATAAAGCAAAGTAATATAAGTTGATGAATAGAGACAGAAAAATATCAGATAAATAGCACAGTGCATCCAAATTTAGAGTGGTTCGGCTCCTGCCTACCTCCACTACTTAATCTCCCCGATAAGAATTTTGTCCAAACTCCACTATTGAATCCTCTTATGGGTGAGGATCAAACCATTACACTTTTTCTCAGCTTCACGGGTATGAGAATAATCGTTATACACATGAGCAACACTTGCTCAACCACAGTGACGAACACAATCACTTTTACAAATCGAATACAAGTTTGAGAGTTTGATTCTCTTACCAAGAATCAAAGAGATACTTACAGAGCAATTAATGAACCTCAGACCAACACTGATTCAGTTATGAATGTATGATAAAGCTCAGCTGAAAATGTGAGGTAGATTGCTCCTCTTTCCTTCGATGGATTTGAAGAATGTATGAAATTGAATCGATAAATCCAGAAGGTGATTATAAATTAGAGTATTTTCAAAAAGTTATCAAGAGTTTTTCAAGCGAGAAAATGATTGACTAACTTTCAAGAGTTTTTTTCTCAAAAAAAAAATCTATATGTTTTAACGGTCAAATTGTTTCATCAAAATGTGTATGTTCAGACTATTTGATGAAAACTTAAGCATATGTGCAATCACAAGAATAGAAAGTTTCAGAAACATCACAGGTTGACAGTTTTTTCAAAATTTCTGTCAGTGTCACATTAGTCTCTTGAAGAAGCGTTAACGTCCTGAATTACACTATTCTGAAAAATAGACTTTTTGTAAACTTCTTCTGGGAGGGAGCTAATACTACATTAGCACCCTTATGGGTTTATTTTTCAAAAACCCAAAAACTCAAGGAGGGCCTTAATACTCGATCAGCATCCTGATTGCAACTGCTAGTTTTTCCAGGTTGGTCTGATGAGGGTGTTAATACTCAATCAGCGTCCTGACGTGAATGATAAACATTCGAACCCAGAAACCATCAGCGCCCTAATGGTTCATCAGCGTCCTGCAGTGTTGGCTCAATATTAAGTGACTAGCCACTGCATTAGTGTCCTGATGTCCCATGAGCGTCCTGAAAGACACTGAAAAACTATTTTCTTAAAAATTAACTTTTCCAAAGCTTGATCAAATCAAATCAACACTTAAGCTTTTTGGATCAAATCAAACATTTGAAAATCATGCAATTGGTCCAAAGATGAGTCAAAAAATCTTCGAATTGGATCTATTAAACTCATTTTCTTCGCGATAGAAAATCTTTTGAAAATGTATGAAAAATCATGAGGTGAATGATTTTCTGAATCAGATGATGGCTGACATTCTACAGTCTTTATCATTTTAATAACATAACATCTAATTCTTGAATGTACATGGTCTTCATCTTGATCACGAGCTTGACCTCCTTTCCACCATGCTTTTGAGTGAAGTATCCATGCATCATCATGTACACAATATGCATAAGAATGTGGTTTGTTAATCATCAAAATATCTTTTCTCATACGGGACATGAGGGTCATTGGAATACAATATGATGGATCCCAAGCCATTAACAGGGCATCTACCTGAACTAACTTTGACCTACACTGGACAAATAAGAATATTGGGCCAAAATTGTGTCCAAGAGCGGGTTGAATTGGACAAATGAGCACGTTTTACCTTTCAAAATGATTTACAGATTAATATTGAAAGTGTAGGAAACAGATGGCAAAATACACATGCATTTATAGTGGTTCGGCTATATGCCTACCTCCACTACCTAACCTCCTCAGTTAGGATTTCTCAAACTTTCACTAAGGGTCACTCTTCACAAGTGAGGATCAAACCTATTACAACTTCTCAACTTTACAGGCGTGAGACAACCTTTACAACACTCGACTTCACAGGTGTGAGTCTACCAATACACTACTCAACTTATGGGTGCGAGTCAACCTAAGCACTCAATTTACGAGTGAGTCAACCTAATCACTCAACTTACGGGTGTGAGTCAACCTAAGTTATCCTTACTCTAAGGATAAATGAGCAACTTAACTAGTTGCTCCAAAGTACAACAGATAATCAAGATTTCCTATACAAGGACAATCTTAAAAATGCTTATAGATGAATCTTTGAACCTTTACTCAGTCGATACTCAGCAAAATAATGAAGTTTAGAAAACGGCTGAGAAAAGTAAAGTACAACTTTTCTTTCCTTGGATTCTTTGAAAAATATGAAATAAGTTCAATTGATCCTTGAGAATAACTTTGAAATAATACAGAGTTTGCAACGTTAGAAAACTTATGAAATCGACTAACTTTCAAATAGTTTAAAATAACAAATTTTCAAAAGTCTTTGAATCTCATGTCCAGGGTATGTATTTATAACTCAAGATAGCGTCAAATCCAAATTTGAATTCTTGAGACTGTTGAGAGAGTAATTTGAAATTCAAAGCAAACGACTCAATTCTTTCATGGAAATGGTATGAACAGAGATGACGAAGATTTTCGATCAAAAAGAAGTTTGCATGAATGAGGAAATGATCAAAAATTTAGCTTTATAAAAAGTCAGAAACAATGTCGGGTTTCTGACATGAGGATCATGAGCGTCCTGACAGAGATAAGGGCGATATTGCAACATGACTTGAAATAGATAGGAATGTTGATGAGCGTCCTGTTACAGAATGAGCGTCCTAAAAGATGTAGTTCGAAAAAAACTAAAATTCTTAGAAATTCTGGGAGGGCGCTATTGCTCTATGAGCGTTCTGCTAGACTCACCCAAAAATTTACGAGCGTCCTACAGGGTTGGCCTGGTGATTTAAGTGATTTGGCCACTTCTTGAACGTCCTGCTAAACTATGAGCATCCTTCTCATACTGAGAACTTTTTAAATTTTTTTCACTTTGAAATCAAATAAGATCGAATGCATTCCGGATCAAATCAAATACTTTAAAAAATCATTTGAAGCATTTTAAATCAAATCAAGTGTTTTGAAATCGATTGAAACAATGATTATCAAATCAAATGATGAAGATTAAATCTTTTGCAAGTATGAAAGAAATACTTTGAAAAAAGATAGAAAACATGATCAAGCTGAGTAACTAATGTGTATAGACTCTACAAATCTAAAATCAATCTAAATAACTTCTCAAAAGTAAATCTTTTGCAACTTGATTCTTGATTGATCATTGGCTTGATTGATCATGGCTTGATTTGCTTTTCCAATATTCATCTTGTGATAGAATGGTTCACCTTAAGATAATTGAGTTTTTTGATATGTGACTGAAACAATCAAAAGACTGATTAGTATAACAAATGAAGTAATTTGTAGTCATCAAAATATTCATCATGGGGTTCATTGGAATAACAAAGAAAATATCCTAAATTGGGACAATTGAGACCCGTGCTAAACAATGACCGCCAATTTAAAATAATTATTAATTCATATTTTATGTCCTTAAATTAGTTGAGGAATTTTAACAAATAAATCATGAATAACAATAAAGTACAGAAAATAAATACAAGGAGATAGATTTTTACGTAGTTCGAAAAGCTTTTTCCTACTCCACACCTAAAGAAACTTTCTCTAGGATTCAACTATCTCAAATTCACTTCACGGGTGTTACTCAAACCGTTACACATGCTTTTTTACAGGTTCAAGGTAAACCTATCCTTTTACAAGCTCGGGATGAACCTATAACATCCTTTTGCGGGATAAGAATGAACCGAGCTTTGATTCCAATCTTGGAATTCCAAGTGAACCACAATCACTTGACTTGATTTGTTTCAACTAGAAACAAACCAAGGAGAGTAACAAAAAATGATGATCTTGTTCTAAATACTTAGAACAAGTAAAATGAATCTCAAAGATCTATACAAGCTCAAATGCAAATTGAGAGAGGTTGTTCCTTACCAACAAACCTCAAAAAAACTTACAGAACACTAATGATTTCTTCCACATTTCTCAGCCACAGGATTCAAAAATATGCACAGCTGAAAACTTGAATGGAAGACTAAAATACCTCGATTTGATCAAAAAATGAGATATATGATGTAGCTCGTGATCGTGATCGACTTTAACAATGAGTGTATGATCAAAATCTCGATACAAAACAATGAAGTGCACAGGTTCTCCAATGGTTGGCAGCTGCCTCCTTTTTGGCTTAGTTGCAAAGAAAGATATTAGAGAATGAATAATAAAGTTATTGTTCATAGAATAGGGTTTAATAATAGTTTAAATAGAAAAACATGCTTCAAAACCCTAATCATATCGTGGACGGCCAAGATTAAAAGATTCAAACATGTATTAAGTGAAATCAATGGCCTAGATCGAATGCTCAAGTTTAAAATTCAAAAAATGCAAAAATGAAAAAATCCTAGGTGGAGTGCATTCCACGAAATTGGAGAGAAATTTTCCATCCTGCTGGAACGCGTTTCACACTGCTGAGACGCATTTCACAAGACCCGAGAGAAAATCCAGTGTTTTGGTCAAAACCTGTTGGAACTAGTTTCACACTGCAGAATCGCGTTTCACAAGACCCGAAGACACTGGATCATTTTGCCCTGCCTGGAACACATTTCTCTCTGTTAGAGTGCGCTCCACCAAGCCTTAGACAAAAATGGTGTGTTTTTCTCTACTGGAGTGCGTTCCTTCAAGAAGGAATGCATTCCACGAGTTCTTGGGAAATGTGTACATGTCAAGAATCCAATTCTTGAACATGTCTAACTTCCATAACCAATGAATCGTTGAATTCAAACACGGAACATAATTTTGAAACTAAAAACAAATTCAGAAAGATGACTTTTTGTAAAAAGATGTCAAGGAGTGAGTTCCTCCAGGAAGGAGTGCATATGAGAAATTCATTCTTGAAGACATGCAATACGATCATTTTAGAATAAATATAATGAGAAAACATTTATGATCATGATCGAACCAAAAATTATGAAATTGAGAAATCAAAAATTATGAAAATCGAAAATCAAATACATAAAGGTTTCGAGAAAAATCGATCAAAAATCAAGTGGCTGATCAAACAAGAAAGAAACCTACAACCTAAGAGAATTTAAAGCAATTACAATATGAAATTTAATTACAATCCATTGCTTGATCTCTAGTTGACTTCTTCTTGACTTTGTTTGACTTGCCACCTTGCCTTTACTTCATGCAAGCCAAATGTGTCCTCTTGACGTTAACTTAGCTATATTTGATCCTAAACGAGCTTGAGTCTTGCATTGGCCTTGATCTTGATCTTTTGTGCTGAAATATACTCAATTTAACCATTAACACCATGGTTATATTGTTTGTTAGCATCAAAACACTTAGGGAAATTCTAATCAATGGGTATTACTAATATCTAAAAATAACTAGGCAGCTCCTGTGGAAAACGCCATAAGGCCTCCAACTCAATGTTTCAAACTAGTTGACTAGGTGAGCCTCTAGGCAGTGGGGTGGGGTCACAAAGATCTCGTTTAAGTACCTGACTCCTAGAGTAGCGAAGCTACCTCCCTTTCACAATTCAATATTACCGGGGACAAGGCTTTTCTAAACAAACAAGCCTAATTTAGCGAAATTGGTGCAACTTATGTCAAAATTTTCCCTGATGAGCTCGATACAAAACCTAAGGCCGATTTGATACTTGATTTTAATTAGCCTAATCTACTAGCTTGGGTACACGTGTAGGTGGTGGCGAACCTAATTCAGGGCCAAGCATGGTGATAAAATCCACCCCTAATCTTAATTGGGGACATGCCCTTTTACTAGTATTTTATGAAGTTTTGATCGCAAACAAAATCTTATCAAAGCATGCAATGAAAAACCCAAATTAATGCAATTTCTAAACCTAAGGTATGTTTCTATATGAGCAACAATAAGGAACCCTAACTAGTTGTTTTTCATCGTGAAAAACCCTAAACTAAGTAAATTAAACTCAAGACTAGTAAAAAGTGATATTTGGCACCAATTCCCGGCAACGACACCAAAAACTTGATGTAAAAAATTATTGCAAGCGTACAAGGCAATTGTAGCACTTAACAAGGTCAAACCCATAAGGATTGGTGTCATTTTTTTTAAGCACTAATCTTGAAATTTAATTATCTTGAAACAGATTAATCCAAGTCAAAAGAAATTAAAAGTTAATTGTTTTAAAACATAAAATTAAATATTGCATCAATAAATAAAAACAAACTTAAGATGAACACGCAAAATATGATGTATCATTGACGTGTTTGTCAACTAGGGACTCATACCATATTTTGTACGGCTCGTAACCACACTCGTAAGTTGGTTACAGTGTGGCTTTCCAGCCAAGCCCTTGTGTAGGCTAGTGTGGCTTTCTAACCAAGCCCTTGTGTTGGTTAGTGTGTGGCTTTCTAACCTAGCCTTTATGTAGGTTAGCGTGTGTGGCTCTCTAACCAAGCCCTTACGATGGTTAGTCTAAGGCTTTGAGCCACGCCTTTGTGTTGGCTTCTGTAAAAGGCTTCTAGTCACGCCCGTAAGTTGACTAGCCAATAGTGTATTGGAAAATCTTGATCATGGTGATTGGGTAGTGGACATAGGTTCAAGGGGAACCGAACCACTCTGCATTTGTTTATTTCGATTGTTACCTACTGCGCAATTTATTCTATTTTATTTGTTTAATCGAAAGGTAACGCGAAAATCTGCCAAGTCCAATTCACCCCCCCACTTGGACTATAATACTAAGCCAACAAGTGGTATCTGAGCGGATTTTTGCATCAAAGTTATCTAACAATTTCGTTGAGTAAGATGGCAGGACTAGGGGTGTAAGCAACCCGACCGACCCGTCCAAACCCGACCATTTCGGGTCGATTTTGATTGATATGTCGGGTTGGTCGGGTTAATTTTTTAGCAAACCGACCAAACCCGACCCGACCTCTTAAAATTTATATATATATATATATATATATATATATATATATATATATATATATATATATATATATGAGTTCATTATCATTCTCATAAGTCAAGTTTAAGAGTAGCTTGACTTGTACATATATGAGTTCTCCCAAAAAAGAGAAATCTCATCTTTTAAAGCTTAAATAGTAATTTAATAAGTTGGATACATGATAATCTAACATATTTTATTACTAATATAAGCTTAAATAGTAGTTATTAAGCTTTAAAAAAATTGGGCTATTTAATGGGGACCAACTAAACCAACCCGACCCGACCTTAGGTCGGATGGCATCGGGTCCAACCCACTACCACCCGACCTCATTGGGTCGGGTGGGTTAGAGGGCAAAAATTCGACACGACCCGACCCGATTTCACCCCTAGGCAGGACAGTGCTCAACTACTACCACCCGACCTCATTGGGTCGGGTGGGTTAGAGGGCAAAAATTCGACACGACCCGACCCGATTTCACCCCTAGGCAGGACAGTGCTCAACTAGCTATACTATGGACAACAGTAAATACACCGATAGACAACCATTGTTTAGAAAAGAAAAGTTTTATGAGTGGAAGATTCTCATGAAAACATTTATGTGATCACAAGATGTTGATCTTTGGGAAATGGTGGAAAATGGCTATACTTTTCCTGAATAGCCAACCGGGTTATGGACAACTCAAGAAAGAGAAGAGTATCATCTAAATTCCAAAGTGGAGTGTGCTTTATTTTGTCGTCTCTCAGACAATGAGTTAGAACAACTTAGTGAATGTGAGACTGGAAAAGAAGCATGGGAATTGCATCATTTGGTTCACTATGAGCCACTTGATAATAAAGAATCAAGGCTTAGGTTTGCATAGAAAATATTTGAAGATTTTATATTTCCTAATAATGAACCAATTGAAGAGGCGTGCTCTAAATTCAGACAAATTCTTAAAGATTTAAAAAGTCTGGGACAAGACATACCTAGTGGGATTAGCGTCATCTGTTTTCCTGATAAACTTCCGAGAGTATGGGCTGAAAAACTTACAAGCATAACAGAAGTGTTTAATCCATGGGATTTTACCTTGGAAGAGTTTTGCGACTTACTCATATCCATCGAAGCCAAGGATGAAACTTTGGCGACCCCGCACCCCGGACCACCAATCCCGCAAGGAATGGTGTGCGGAACGCCGGGGCGGGACGCCCGGCGTAGGCATCTCCAACCACTTCTCAACCTCTGTGAGGTGGTTAGGACCCTACGAGCCTTATCCCAAACAACGACATAATATAAAAAGGTACTAAACAAAACCACCAACCGTATTAATCATCCAAGACAAGAGATACTCCATAAAAATGAACCATAAATAAAACCGTCATAATCCCTACAGTCCATCAAGATTGACATACACATAAAGTCCAAAACTATGGGTACAAAAAAACCCTCATATGCCCACATGGTCTATCTAACAAGTCTCAACTCACCCATACTACAATATGGTAAGTGTTATAATTGCATAGTCCAAAATATAATACATCATAATTTCAAACACAATTCAATCAAAATGTCTCTCAACTCACATCGAGGCCTTGGATTCTCTCGCAGGCAAGGCCCTCAAGATATGACTACCCCTTTGTCATTATTCGGGACATAAGGACCTGAAAGAGAAAAATGAGGGTGAGCCAACGGTGCCCAGTGAATAGAATTCAAATATGCTATCAACACTCATCAATAAATATCATGTATGCATGTCAATGTGTAGCATGATTAAAAGCTCATAACATATAGATATCAAGCATTTATAATAAGTTCGATGCAAGTAAAAACTTATCAATTTGGATCCACATTCCACATGCATTTGGGTTACTAGTGCACGTCTATTTCGCCATACCGTTGACCCCAATCATGTTTATTTGGGGTTACTAGTGCATGTCGATTTCACCGTACCGTTCTCATCCCCAAAATATTTCATTTTTAAAGCCCTCCTATGACAAGGTTAAGTCCCCCTATTAGCCAAATAGATGGGCCCAACCAAAGTCATAAGGTTTTCTCAAATTAATGCATCATTCAAAACATTATAACACATTCATGCTTTCAACATACAATATATATATAAGTGATATGATGACATAAAAGATATAATCATAAATGAAGTCTACTCACAAACAAATCTCGCGAGAGTATCTAACCACACACGGCCACCAAACCGAATCAACCCAATCAAGATCCTGAAACATTCATCAATATCCTACCATACATCAATTTCTATGCTCAATCACATAGACATTACACATCAACCCAAAATCAGCCCACATACAGACAATAGGCCTAAATCTCATCTAATCCCATCATTCAACTCAAATCACATGACGTAGGCCTCTAACGCATAGTTCTCTTTCATAAACCATTCTATTATTCAAAAATACTGATTTTCAATTCCTTAGCCATAAACATGTTCAAATTGGGTCATTTGATCAAAAGTAGGCATAACCCATGATATGGTCACAACCACCAAATCAGTAGCATAATCAACCCTAATCATGCTTAATTAAACATAAGTTGCATCAATTCAGTGATTCTAGGCCAAAAGCATCAAAAGCCCTAAAAATATGAAATTTTCCATACTTAGGCCATACTGCCGATTTACACTAGGTCACCATGTTCAGCCATGTATATCACTGATTTTGCATCATGGGTTCATCAACAATGGCAACTAGGTCAACATAGTTGACATGCAAGCTATTTGGAAAGGTCTAAGTTCATATTCTAAATTTAGGTCTAATACAAGCAACCCTACCAATTCTTCATTTAATATTCTGTTCAGATGTATCAATCTACCAACAGAAACCTTTAATCACAAAATCAACCGTACATATTGAAGTATGTTAAGAACCAAACCTTATTTCCAACAATCAGCTTAATCCAACGGTGGATCGAAACGATAAGGCACTTTGATGAACAAGTCTCTAATCAGATAATTTCTCCTTTCCTGCTGCAAATACTCTAACTCAGATGACTATATCACACAACATACTTAAGCCATACACAACTCCACCGTTCATACTTCAGAAAGATCAGTTGTAAACCAAATACCCAAATATCATATCCATCCAACGGTAGATTTAGGAGATCTATTAGTTTGATCGGAACTGCGCGAGAAATCCAAACTTTCCGACCAGCTTTGTTTGAGAGATTATATCTCTTAGACGAAAACTCTAATCAAGATCTCCACCGACCACAAAGAATAATCATAACCTACGAACTTTCTGACAAACTTTGAGCTCAATCGGACCATATATCCTCAATATCCAGCTCTTTGATTAAAACGTTGCAGATTTCCTCAAAGCAACTCCCTCTTTCTTTCTCTTCTTCTTTCCTTTCTCTTCTTTTTTCCTTTCTCTCTACTCATCTCACCCTCTAAGACTTCCTTGGGGAAGAGAAGTAGGGCATGGGACACTTGTCCACTCTCATGCACCAACCTTGACATGTGTTGGAGAGGGGAAATGGGGCATGGGACACTTGTCCATTTTCATGCACCAACTTGACATGTATTGGAGAAGAGAAATGGGGCATGGAACACTTGTCCATTCTCATGCACCAACTTGACAAGTGTTGGTCTCATGCACCAACTTAACATGTGTTGGAGAAGAGAAATGGGGCATGGGACACTTGTCCATTTTCATGCACCAACTTTACATGTATTGGAGAAGAGAAATGGGGCACGGGACACTTGCCCATTCTCATGCACCAACTTGACATGTGTTGGTCTCATGCACCAACTTGACATGTGTTGGAGAAATGAAATGGGGCATGGGACACTTGTCCATTCTAATGCACCAACTTGACATGTGTTGGTCTCATACTACCCATACCAACCACATGTACTTTAACCAATCTCATGCTCCCATGTATTTTAAATGTCCAATCAATTTAATACACCAAATTTTCATTTTTATTTATCCTTTTATTCAATCAATCCTAACACATATCAATTCATGGTTTAATGGGCCCATGCATAAATAATAACATATGCATTATACTTTAATTTAACATGACCCATATACAATTTATGATGCACATATTTATATACATTATCAAGCATCAAATATACAAACATTAAACAACCATCAAACAAACACCAAACATATCAAGGCAACACATAGAGTTTGGGCAAAATGCAATTGGGTTATGGGCTAGATGAAATAATTTTTGGGGCATCACAGAAACAACAGTAAGAACTGAGATGCTAAAAAGATCGCTTGAGAATTTCAAGTTCGTACATGAGGGAACAGTTGATGAGGGACTTGATAGGTTTATGGAATTAGCAAGTGTTTTGCAAAGTTATGGAATAACCTATCCTCATCAGATGTTGGTTAAGTATTTCTTAGAGGGTTTTCCAAACAAAATGGAAGTACAAAGTCAATTTTATTGAAATGTTCGGTGACCCGTTTAACAGTAGCTTTGGGAGAATTTTTTATGTGTTAAGCGGACTCAAAACCTCCTCAGAAGAAAGTGAAGGTTCATCTAAAAGAAGAAAAATGCTTGCCAACTTACCAGGTGATGATGATAGAGATAGAATGGATGAAAGTGAAACATCATCATTGGTAAATGTTCAGTACAATGAAGAAGACCAAGTTGAGGAAGATCAATCTTCAAGTACCACATTCAGTGGTTTAATCATTTACACTTTAACGGATGAAGACGGAGATCCAAATGTACAAATGAACATTCGAAGGTTTCCAAAGGTTCTTAGATGAAATATGTGGATTATGAAACTCCTTGGGTGTAGCAAGGACTCGAACAACACAGTTGATGATCAAAATGTAAGTTTCGAGGTTCCTTGAAGTGCTTCATGATCGGCCTTCGCTTGTGGGTAACACTTCTATTTTAAGTTCAAATATTTCTATTGTGTTATTCCACAAATGGCTTGAACATATCCTCTTAAGAATAAATTAGTTGTGTATTAAGAGATATGTCTTTGTTGAATCATTTAATGTCCATTCAAGCATGATGCTTATCATATCACTCTTATTGCACATATCACATTATTGATGAGTATTATATATTTGCTTGAGTGATGATTGAGTTGGATGATTTTTCATATCATACTATGCTTAAGTGTATCATTTCTATGATTTTGAAAATATCTTAGGCTTAATTAAAATGATTGTCATTTCTTATTGCCTATGTCTTAAAGTTAATCATTTTGAACATACTTTAAATGATCTATATTTTGTTCATTGATTAAGCTATGTAATCTTGTGAACTTGCTGAAAATTAATTATCATATGTTCACATGGAAAAAGCTGACATATATTAAATGGATCATGTGCTTCAAACTTTTATATGTATTAATCCATTTGATATTGAAAAATGTCATTGAGCATCAATACCAAATTGATTTTATGATTTTTGCTCAAATTTGGTTGGAAGTATGTACGCTAAACATTCTATATTCTATTACTTCTAATGTATTCATGTGAATGTGTGAATGATGATTATTTTATGTTCACTTGAATATATCATCTATGATAATTGTACATGTATTATGCCTAATAATCTTGCATGTATTATTTCTGATAATGATGCAAGATTTATTAATGTTAATCTTGTATGAATTATTGTTGATGTGCTTCTATGTGTTATTTTGATGTGAATGATTTTGATTATAATGTTTTTATCATTTGATTTGTGTATTGTTCACTTAGAAATGACCAAAATTTTATTGAATTATCGTAAATTATCAATTTAATCAAAGTGAAAATCAAAAAAATTAAGAATCACAAGGATTAAGTGTTATGTGTTCTAAAGGAACACGCTCCTCTTAAGAGGAACGCATTCCTTAAGACTGATATCAGAACAGTCTCGCAAACCCGAGAGTCATTTCTCTCTTTCATTTCTGCCTTTTCTCACTTCTACTCACACTCGATTTTCCAAACTCATGTTTTCTGTGTTTTGATCGTTCTAAACTCATTTCCCATCACTTTTATCATCAAATCCGTCATTTTTATGCTTAAAAACATCTTTTAATCCGTTCATTTTTATCCAAAACGACCATTTTTCATTGTTTTTCACCAATTTTCATTTTCAATTTTCTTTCTCGATTTCCAACGAAAATTCTTGTTTTTTTGCTTGTTTTTCTCGTTCCCATCCCTTTCTCGACCTTCCTCCTTCGTTTCAATCCGTTTCGTTCTCATTTTCACCATTTTTTCATCTAAAACCTTAGTGTTATCTTTGTTTGCACATATAGTGTTTGAGAAAATGCCACCAAAGAAAACCACTACATCTAAATGTCGATTGGAGATCGACGAGTCCTCCATACCTATACCCAGGCCTATACGGTGACATGTAGAGGTTGGGGAGTTCCCCACACCCACTCCACTTTCCACGAGGTGACCCCGCGCCTCACGACCACCTCGCGAGCCTTCCCTTTCATCCTCATCACCATCATCTTCATCCTCATCGGATGATGATGCTACCCTTTCCGCTCTTGTGGCTTCTCCTACTTTTCAACCTCCACTTCTTCAGAATGTCGCCCGGCCTTACGACACTCGACGTCTCGCTCTAAGCATCATAGTAGATTTTGACAACTTCACGAGGATTCATATGCCTTTTTTCACATATTTCACTGAGATGAGATGGGGACGACTCCTTTCTCACGGTGACACTATCTATACTGAGTTAGTCCGAGTTTTCTACTCTGGGCTTACTCACGTTCCTAGCAATGATCCACTTCACTATCGCTCCAGGATTCTGGGTATTGATATTGATATATCTCCATCTATTCTAGATGAGATATTCAGTTTTTCTTCTGCTAATCCCACATTTTCTCACTCTGGGGAGGATGAAGAGATTGTCTTTCCTAACTATGATCGGATCACAGCGCTGAGGACCATGTTAAGAGTGGAGCCTGGACATGGGGTGTTGACGGTGTCCAACACCATATTTGGATTGCGACTCAAGATCTTTCAAAATATCATTTCAAGAGTTATCATTCCTCAGTTGAGCTCGCGCGCGAAGGTAAATCCTCTCAATGCCTTTTTTCTTTGGTGCATGCACAGTCGCACCAGTATTCGCTTGTCCCATGTTATCATTAATCACATCACGGGCACACGACACTACCCTATTGCGTTTTAGTGACTTTGCTCGCTAAGCACGTTGGAGTTGATCTGGCTGGCTTCAAGATTTTGATGAAACCAAACCAGAAAAATTTCATTGGAGAGAACATTATCCGATCACTCGGATATTAGTGAATGGGACGCATCCGAGATTGGGTGCATATTAGTAGACGTTGTCAGGGCGAGGGAACTAGATTCATATCATATGACCCTCGGACGGAGCAGCCAGAACCTAACACAGAAGGACTAGGGGTGCACCTCCAGTAGCTTGTTCGCGGCTGTCTCACCTTCTGGACATGGCTGCAGTAGAGCGAGATTCTCAGATGTCGGTGTTTCATCTTCAAGCACCGCGCCACCAGTCGATATACCAGGCCCCTTCTCATCCCATGCAACTTCTTCAGATCGAGTTCTACAGATGCTAACAGAGATTCAAGACTAGCAGCAGACATTGCTTACTTCTTTCTTCGCCATGGAGAAAAAGTATGACGATCTAGCCTCACACGTCCGAGCTCATTGAGTTTTGCTCTAGATTTTACTCGATCGATCTTCAGTTGATGAGACTCATGGGTTCAGTTGTAGTCAGGAGGATATTTTTGGTGACAGAGCACAACCTACACCATCATTTAGCTTTCAGCAACCAGCTTCGCCTGTTTGTCCTACTTCAGCTTCAGATCCCTCCTCCAGTTCTCCTCCAGTATCTACTGCCTTAGCATTGATTCCTTTATCGGCAGCACTTCCGAGGATTCCTTCTCCCTAGCTGCATCCCTATCTTGCTATGGCAAACTTCTCTTTGGACCTGATGTTCTCACTTCCACGCATCTATTCACCATCTTCGGGTCATGATTTAGTTATCCACTCCAGCTTCACCTCTGCTACCTCATTTGCTACTACTGTTGTCATACCTGATGCAGATGCTGGTACTACCCCCGCGGAGGACGATGCCCCGACTTCACCAACTGATGACATATTCATTCGGCTAGGATCTCCTGATTCTCGATCGTCCCCTCCATCATAGGCACACCCTCTTTTTGATATTTCAAAAGAGGGAGAGAGATTAGTATATGTTTGGTCTGATTGACTAGATCATTCTGTGCACATACTCAGGGGAGAGTTTATACACTCAGGGGGAGTGTTTGGAGTGTTTGGAGTGTTTGGAGTGTTTTGGAGTTTTGATATACATATTTTGGAGATGTTTTTATGTTCTATTTTGTGCATTTTTGGTTTACACTTTTGTACTCTTTGTGTACTTTTGTTATTTTTGTTTTATCTTTTGATGTACACATCTATGATGACCACATTTATATGTTTGATTTGATTATATTGATATACATGTACATTTTGTTCCTATTGATCATATGTCTGAGTATGCTTTTATTGGTATCTGATTGACTATTGTCCACATGTTATTGAATGTTAAATCTTTTATTAAGTGGTATATTCTTAAAAGTTGCATGATATAATCATTCACTTCACTCATTCATTCACTCGAGAAATCATGCTTCTTGCTTCAATCAGGCCAATAGAAAATTTGTTTGAAATCATCAAAAAGGGAGAGATTTTTTATGTAACTACTCTCTCTCGGTTTTGTTTTGATGATTACAAACAACATACTTGTGATCACTAATTTCTTCAACGTAGTTGTTTCGGTGCTAACTAACTATATCAGATGGATTCAATCATACTGTCAAACTATGTGGAAGGAACAACAATGTACAAAGATTCAAGAGCTTCATTGTTGTATTTCTTATTTAGAATCTTAGTGTTGGAAAGTAACATTTACATGTTCCAACCACAATATGATTAGCATCTTTTCAAAAATCATGCATATAGTTTATCATACTCATGCATATAAACTATTATATTATTAATCATGCATGCACACACATTAGTTTGATAATTATGCGATCACATTGTTAAAAAAATTTATCATGCATATTTTTATCAGTGATTAACATGCATTCATTTTACCAACTTTGCATGGTTTCATCGTTTTACGTGTATTATATTGAATATCTCAATCATATGCTTAGTCGATTGATTTACACGTATTTAACCTTGTCAATTATACTTTAATCTTGTCAAAATTTATTTTTAAAGTTAGGTTATGTATTTGACAATGTTCTAAACTCATTATGATCCAAAAATCTAGTTTCTTTCACTTCACAGTGAAAGAACACGTTCCTCTCCTAACAAACATGCTCCTGAGTATTTTTCTCGAGACTCAAAATTTTTTATCAGAGTTTAAGGAACTCACTCCTTGTAAGAAGAACTCGCTCCTGTGGTTTTTCTCGAGAGTCAGAATTTTCTGATCAGGGAAAAAGGAAACACGCACCTTCAAGTATGAACACACTCCTGTTGTCAAGGGCAAAATAGAAAAGTTTATAGAGTCAGTGGTCCTTGGTTCTTGATGAAGGACCTCGTTCCTATACCCAACGGACACCTTAAGGCACGTGTTCCTTGATAGGAGAAAAATCTGAGATTTTTCATATTTCAAACCAGAAACGCGCTTCTTTCTTGAGGAACGTGTTCCTATGCCTCGGTGTGGTATTTTTCTATAAATACCACACTTGCTAATTTGAAGAGCAGCTTTTGCAAAAACTAAAGAACTTTTGTGTTTTTCATCTTAGCATTTCTACAAGTCCAAAAAAAGTTCTTAAGCGGTTTTAAACCTCTTTTACAGCAAAAGTTCACCTACATTTGATCTATTGATTCATACTTCCGAAAAGTTCTCTAAATATTTCAAATACTTTGAGAAACTTGTATGTTTCCATTGAGCAAGTATTCAAGACGTTTTTGAGTGTTATTTACACATATTGTTGTGTCTTGGTCATTCTTGAACATGGTATCTCTCATCCAACATCACACTTGAAGAATCATTGAACTTCAACCTTACCCAAGTGGGGTAAAATTTATCTAACTCGATTATTGTGATTTTGTTTGAGCAAATCAGTTTTGTGTTTAAGTTAATATCTTGAAAATTGATTTTATTTTTATCACTGTGTGGGAAACCCTATTTTGATCGTTATGTCATAATATCTTGTTTGGTGGTTTCATAAATATCTTGTGCTATCGATTCATGTGTTAAAGTTATACAATATTGAATCGATCTCATAAATCAATACTTGGTTTGTTTGATTCTTGATCGTAATCATTTATACTTTTAGAATCATCAAGTTTTGATCATCATTGTATATTAGTTCTTGTGTTTTAAACTTATCATTGTTAGAATCAATATCTTGCTACATGTGCATAATCGATTCTCGGCTTCATATCATATATATTTGAATCGATTGCATATTTGAGGAAAACTATTTCAACACATCGCATCATTTAAATCATTGTGGTTGGAATAGTGGTGTTCTCTCATTCAAGATTGTAAGCTTAACAATGTTGAGAGTGTTGTAGAACACTTCTCAATATCTTTTGTAATCTTGATGTATCATTGACGTGTTTGTCAACTTGGGATTCTTACCATATTTTGTACGGCTCATAACCACGCCTATAAGTTGGTTACAGTGTGGCTTTTTAGCCAAACCCTTGGGTAGGCTAGAGTGTGGCTTTCTAACCAAGCTCTTATGTTGGTTAGTATGTCGCTTTCTAACCAAGCCCTTATGTTGGTCAGTGTAAAACTTTGAGTCAAGCCTTTGTGTTGGCTTCTGTAAACGACTTCTAGTCACGCCCATAAGTTGACTAGCCAATAATGAATTGGGAAATCCTGATCATGGTAATTGGGTAGTGGACGTAAGTTATAGGGGAACCGAACCACTCGAAATCTTTTTGTCCATTTATCTTTCCTACATTTGTTTATTTCGATTGTTACCTACTGCGCACTTTATTCTGCTTTATTTGTTTAACCGTAAGGTAACGAGAAAATCCGCCAAGTCCAATTCACCCCCCCTCTTGGACTATAATACTGAGCCAACAACATATACAATAAATGATATAAAAGATTTAAACATAAGTCGGAGTTCTACTTTCAACCAAGCCATGCGAGTGATGCTAAACCGCATACAAAAGCCCAATCGAATCAAATACCAACATCAAGATCCTATATATACACATCCATCCACATCATATCAATAATCATGATAATTTACATAACAACGCATACAACCATCCATTGCCAATTCTGAGTATCTAGCCTAAGTCCCAACATACTCCACTTAGGCCAATACATTAATCATTATCATGTCCTATGTAGAAATACTACATAGCTTCATAATTCCCAAACTCAAATATAACACATGAAACCTTAATTCAATTCCATCATGAATCAATACAGAACCCACATTAGTCATGAGCTCAATTTCTCATGCTACACGACACAATTCTAATTGCATACATAATCCATAAATCAACCCAGTTCATTTTCATAATTCACAATTCCACCCAATTTATAAAATTCACACCATAGGCTTCCATCTAGCCTAATTACATGCTCATATCATGTCTAGGCTTAAGCCAACATAAATCAATTATAATTCATTCCATACCCAATTTATACTCAACTAAGCATAATCAACACATTTTAGGCCCAATTAACTAAATTTCATCATAATTTATCAAGTTCAAATCAATTGGACCGAAAGCCCCAAATTGAGCACTTCCAACATTAGGCCAACTTGGCCAAATTCAACTAACCCACATGTTCTGCCATGGGATTCTACAAATTGGCATTAAGGATCAACCAAGCATGCCATCAAAACCCACATAGTTCATATGCACATCAAATGATCAAACCTACGTCCAAAATCTAGGTTGGATTATTTATAAAGAAGCTCCACCAATTTCAAGCTAGAAATTGGAGAAATTACCATCAATGAGCTCTATTGTACCCTAGGGTTCCCAAAATCAAGCATGCATTCATATTCAAGTCTAGGTTTTCCCCAAAACAACATATAGTATTACATAACTCAAAGTAAAACCAACAACATGAACACAAGATATTTCATGAAGAGAATGGGGAAATCTTCTCACCTTAGGGAAGGTAAACCTTTTAGGAAGCTCCTTTGAACCATTTTCCCCCTTTCTACAGCGTATCCAAGCTCGAATGAGCAAGAAATGGGCATATGAGGAAAATATCTCGTCTCGGGCCCAAAGAAAAGTTAAAAAATAAATAAATAAACAAATATCGCAGGTGGAAACGCGTTTCTCTTGCCCAAAAACACTTTTCTGTTTCCTCTTGCCAAATTGGGGGTTTTCGACATTCTTTCGCTACGCACTCAATACATATCAGAATTTCACGTATAATATATCGATTTCTATGTAAAAGTGCATTTCGAACTCATTTTTTAACATCACCAAGTCCATTTGACACACCAATCATAAGGTTATCACATAATCAACATAAATAACACATCATACAAATCACCAAACAAGTGACACTTAGGACACATGGTATGCATGCACAACATACATCATACCAAGCACTAGCACATAGAGTTTGGGCACTTATGCAATTGGGATACGATCTAGGCGGAAGAAGTTTTGGGGCATCACATCTCACCCACCTTAAAAGAAACTTCGTCTTCTAAATTTAAAATCAAGAAATTACCTAAGCCCATGAACTCGATAAAATGCTCTTTCTTATAGCTTTTGTGCTACCAATCACACTGTTCCTTGCCATGAGTCCCATCCTATCTCAATTCCGCATTTCCTCTAATCTAGGACACAAGTAGGAGCATGATAGCACTTCCTCAACATTGTCACATGGAAGGAATTATGCACTGCTGCTAGTTGAGGTGGCAAGGCTAACAGGTATGCGACAGGGCCAACTTTCTTCAGAATCTCGAATGGCCGAATAAATCTCAGAGCGAACTTGTCTTTCATCCCAAATCTCGTATGGCCCTTCTATGGGGAGACACTCAATAAGGAAAGGTCATCCACCTTAAACTCTATGGCCCATCGTCGATCATTGGCCTAACTCATCTTTCTGTCTTGCAATGTCTCTAGAATTCGCCTAATCTAATCAAATATCTTCTGTGTGTTCTCGTACAATCCAGGGTCCCATCAAATATTTCTCATCTTCGTCCATCTCACCAGAGATCCACATGGCCTACTCACACAAGGCCCCAAGGGAGTCATGACAATACCTGACCGATAATTATTGTCATACTCAATCTCTCACACAGATGGCATCATGCCCATATTAAGATCAGGAATTCCAATCACCAAGACTATAGCCACATGCTTCCACGTCATACTCCTAGGAGATCCTTATCCTTCGATTTTCTTTCCAAACGTTGTTTGATAAGGTCCCATAAGAGGTATGTTGATATACATACATATATTCATTCTTTTCCAGCTCCTTCCTCTCCTGCAGAGGCATGCTGAAGTATCAACTCCATCCTCCTCAATAGAGGTATATCGATACATCAACTCCGTCCTCTCTGGTGGAGGTATGTCAAAACATTGACTCCTTCCTCCACGAACATGTACTAAGGAAAACACTCATTCGGGTAGACATCAAATATATATCAAAGTCATGACCGAAAGGAACATCCTTCCTCGAAGAAATCTGGGAATCCTACCACGAATCCATATCAACGTGCTCTTTACCCTTACTCAAAGTAATGAGCAATCATACTCGTCCTCTAGGTTCCTAGTGTCCGGCTCAATCTCGCTGACACATCTCACATATCTGAATACACGGTGTTATACCTCCCTTTTCACATCAAATCATTCACAAATTCCTTTCATGTCTTGGTATATATATATAGTACTCAGAGTATAACGTATTGAAAATGGTGAGACTCTTGGAGTGACTCTATCTCAGTCATGGATCTGTAGAGACTCTTGATTAACCTAAATCACAACTCTAAGTGTGGCGACCCAGCACCCCGGACCACCAACCCGCTAGGAATGGCGTGCGGAATGTCGGGGAGGAACGCCCGGCGTAGGCATCTCAGACCAGTCCTCAACCCTCGTGAGGGGGTTGAGACCCTACGAGCCTTATACCAAACAACTACATAATATAAACAGGTACTAAACAAAACTACCAACCGTATTAATCATCCAAGACAAGGGATACTCCATAAAAATGAACCATAAATAAAATTGTCATAATCCCTACAGTCCATCAAGATTGACATACACATAAAGTCCAAAAGTAATGGTACAAAAAAACCGTCATATGTCCACATGGTCTATCTAACAAGTCCCAACTCACCCATACTACAATGTGGTAAGTGTTATAATTACATAGTCCAAAATATAATACATCATAATTTAAAACACAGTTCAATCAAAATGCCTCTCAACTCACATCGAGGCCTTGGATTCTCTCGTCGGCAAGGCCCACAAGATATGACTACTTCTTTGCCCTTATTCAGGACAGAAGGACCTGAAAGAGGAAAATGAGGGTGAGCCAACGGTGCCCAGTGAATAGAATTCAAATATGCTATCAATACTCATCAATAAATATCATGTATGCATGTCAATGTGTAGCATGATTAAAAGCTCATAACATATAGATATGGATCATTTATAATAAGTTTGATGCAAGTAAAAGCTTATCAATTTTGATCCACATTCCACAAGCATTGGGGTTACTAGTGCACGTCTATTTCACGGTACCGTTCTCATCCCCAAATATTTCCTTTTTAAAACCCTCCTATGACAAGGTTAAGTCCCCCTATTAGCCAGATAGATGAGCCCAACCAAAGTCATAAGGTTTTCTCAAATCAATGCATCATTCAAAACATTAGGACACATTCATGCTTTCAACATACAATATATATAAGTGATATGATGACATAAAAGATATAATCATAAATGAAGTCCACTCACAACCAAGCCTCGTGAGACTTTCTAACCACACACGGAGACCAAACCGAATCAACCCAATCAAGGTCCTGAAACATTCAGCAATATCCAACCATACATCAATTTTTATGCTCAATCACATAGACATTACACATCAACCCTAAATCAGCCCACATATAGACAATAGGCCTAAATCTCATCTAATCCCATCATTCAACTCAAATCACATGACTTAGGCCTCTAATGCATAGTTCTCATTCATAAACCATTCTATTAATCAAAAATACTAATTTTTAATTCCTTAGGCATAAACATGCCCAAATTGGGTCACTTGATCACAAGTAGGCCTAACCCATGATATGGTCACAACCACCAAATCAGTAGCATAATCAACCCTAATCATGCTTAATTAAACATAAGTTGCATCAATTCAATGATTCTAGGCCAAAAGCATCAAAAGCCCTAAAATATGAAATTTTCCATACTTAGGCCATATTGTCGATTTACACTAGGTCACCATGTTCAGCCATGTATATCACTGATTTTGCATCATGGGTTCATCAACAATGGCAACTAGGTCAACATAGTTGACATGCAAGCTATTTGGAAAGGTCTAAGTTCATATTATAAATTTGGGTCTAATACAAGCAACCCTACCAATTCTTCATTTAATATTCTGTTCAGATGTATCAATCAACCAACAGAAATATGTAATCACAAAATCAACTGCACAGATTGACGTATGTGAAGAAACAAACCTTCTGTCCAAATATCAGCCCAATCCAACGGTGGACCGAAAAGATAAATTGATTTGATGAACAAGTCTCTAATCAGACAATTTCTCTTTTCCTGCTGCAAATACTTGAACTCAGATGACTATAGCACACAAAATACCTAACCCACTAACAACTCAACCGTTCATACTACATAACAGTCAGTTTTGAACAACCTTCTCTAATATCATTTCCATCCAACGGTAGATTTAAAAGATCTACAAGTTTGATCTAAACTGCGCAAGAAATCCAGACTTTCCGACCAGCTTTGTTTGGGAGGTTATATCTTTCAAACCAAAACTCCAATCACAATCTCTACCGACCTGAATGAATACCCATAAGATACAAACTTGCTGACAAAGTTTGAGCTCAATCTAGCCATATTGCACCAAGATCCAGCTCTTTGATGAAAACGTTGCTGAGACTTCCCTCAAAGCAACTTCCTCTTTCTTTCTCTTCTTCTTTCCTTTCTCCTTTTTTCCTTTCCCTCCACTCACCTCACTCTCTTGGACTTCCTTGGAGAAGAGAAGTGGGCATGGGACACTTTTCCACTTTCATGCACCAACTTGACATGTGTTGGAGAAGAGAAATGGGGCATGGGACACTTGTGCACTCTCATGCACCAACTTGACATGTGTTGGTCACATGCACCACCTTGACATGTATTGGAGAAGATAAATGGGGAATGGGACACTTGTCCATTATCATGCATCAACTTGACATGTGTTGGTCTCATGCACCAACTTGACATGTGTTGGAGAAGAGAAATGGGGCATGGGACACTTGTTCATTCTCATGCACCAATTTAAGATGTGTTGGTGTCATACTACCCATACCAACCACATGTACTTTAACCAATCTTATGCTTGCATGTATTTTAAATGTCCAATCCATCTAATACACCAAATTTTTTATTCTCATTTATCCTTTTATTCAATCAATCCTAACCCATATCAATTCATGGTTTAATGGGCCCATGCATAAATAATAACATATGCATTATACTTTAATTTAACATGACCCATATACAATTTATAATGCACATATTTATATACATTATCAAGCATCAAATGTACAAACCTTAAACAACCATCAAACAAACACCAAACATATCAATACTCGTATCCTATTAGGATTTCTGGGGTTATGTAGCACGTAAGATTAACCTAAACTAACCTACCCATACACAAGCCATAAAACCCTCTGCCAGGTACACAACTGGGATCGCCGCTAGACTTATGAGAATTTCCAAAGAGAGGAAATTCAAACGAGGTGCCTCAACCTAAATTGTCATCCCAATGAATTATGCTCAAATGTATTTCATGGAGTATTAAAACATGCATACCATCATACATAAGCATTTAAAACATTTCTATACTACAATGCCACATATAAATAATCCAAAAGTAAAAGAACACTCACTCTTGATTGGCTAAGTCTAGCCAATCCAATCGCCAAAACTCTCCAATTGACTAAACGGGTTCATGATCAATCACAAGACCTGGAAATAACATGGTTCACACAACTGAAAATCAATCATAAAGTGTGTCAAAACCCCATGTTCAAACCCAATCTAAAGTCAATTTGATTCTAAATTGATTATCCCCTTGAGCCAATTTGCATATTGCCCAACTTGATCATGTAGACTCAATTAAACTAAGATTGACCTAAATTGAATGTAATAGGGTGATCCCATGATCCAACCACTAATATACATGAAATTCAATTATAATTAGGGTCAATTAGACTATACATCAAGTCAATTTCATCAATTGACTAAGTCTTGGTCAAAACCCCCAATTAGGCCAATATAAAATATAAAGTCAAAATGAACTAAGTCATATCAATTTAACATAGGTTCTAACATTTTAAACCCATGATTCTACTCAATTTGCGTCCAATTAAACAATCCCCAAGTCAATTTCATAAATTGACTTGTTTTGGATGAAAAGTCCCAATTTGGGCAAAATCCCCAAATTACATGCAAAATTGCCAAAGTACATGAAAAATGTCAAATAGCCTAGATCAAAATTAGTCAACCTTAGGGTGTCCATTATGAGAACCCACTGAATTCAATCATCAAACAACCCTAATCATGTCCAATTAAACCTACATTGCATAATTTTCCAGATTTCATATCAAGAGCATCAAAAGCCGCAAATCTGAAAATTTTCATACATAGGCCATATTGCCAATTTTACACTAGGCCACCATGTTCAACCACGAATTTTACTGATCTTGCAACATGGTATCATCCACAATGGCCACTAGGTAAACATAGTTGACATGCAAAGATTTTGAAACAGTCTAAGGTCATAAACTAAGTATAGGTTATTAGAACTAAACCCTTCCAATTTCTTGCTAGAAATTGGGGGTTTCACCATTAGAGTACTCCTAACACTCTCTAATCACACATATGTGACATGCAAGACTCAACTCCAACTTTGGTCTTCCACCCATCCAAGGTTCATCACAATACATGTGTGGCGACCCCGCGCCCCGGACCACCAACCCCGCAGGGAATGGCATGCGGAATGCCGGGGCGGAACACCCTGCGTAGGCATCTCCGACCACTCCTCAACTCCCGTGAGGTGGATCAGACCCTACGAGCCTTATCTCAAACAACGACATAATATCAAAAGGTACTAAACAAAACTACCCACCGTATTAATCATCCAAGACAAGAGATAATCCATAAAAATGAACCATAAATAAAATCATAATCCCTACAGTCCATTAAAATTGACATACACATAAAGTCCAAAATTGTGGGTACAAATAAAAACCGTCATATGCCCACATGGTCTATCTAACAAGTCCCAACTCACCCATACTACAATGTGGTAAGTATTATAATTACATAATCCAAAATATAATACTTCATAATTTAAAACACAGTTCAATCAAAATGCCTCTCAACTCACATCGAGGCTTTGGATTCTCTCGCAGGCAAGGCCCTCAAGATATGACTACTCATTTGCCATTATTCGGGATAGAAGGACCTGAAAGAGGAAAATGAGGGTGAGCCAACGGTGCCCAGTGAATAGAATTCAAATATGCTATCAATACTCATCAATAAATATCATGTATGCATGTCAATGTGTAGCATGATTAAAAGCTCATAACATATAGATATCAAGCATTTATACTAAGTTCGATGCAAGTAAAAGCTTATCAATTTGGATCCACATTCCACATGCATTGGGGTTACTAGTGCACGTCCATTTCACCGTATCGTTGACCCCAATCATGTTTATTTGGGGTTACTAGTGCACGTCTATTTCACCGTACCGTTGACCCCAATCATTTCCTTTTTAAAACCCTCCTATGACAAGGTTAAGTCCCCCTATTAGCCAGATAGATGAGCCCAACCAAAGTCATAAGGTTTTCTAAAATCAATGCATCATTCAAAACATTAGAACACATTCATGCTTTCAACATACAATATATATAAGTGATATGATGAAATAAAAGATATAATCATAAATGAAGTCTACTCACAACCAAGCCTCGCGAGAGTATTTAACCAGACACGACCACCAAACCGAATCAACTCAATCAAGATCCTGAAACATTCATCAATATCCTACCATACATCAATTTCTATGCTCAATCACATAGACATTACACATCAACCCTAAATCAGCCCACATATAGACAATAGGCCTAAATCTCATCTAATCTCATCATTCAACTCAAATCACATGACTTAGGCCTCTAATGCATAGTTCTCATTCATAAACCATTCTATTAATCAAAAATACTGATTTTCAATTCCTTAGGCATAAACATGCCCAAATTGGGTCACTTGATCACAAGTAGGCCTAACCCATGATATGGTCACAACCACCAAATCAGTAGCATAATCAACCCTAATAATGCTTAATTAAACATAAGTTGCATCAATTCAATGATTCTAGGCCAAAAGCATCAAAAGCCCTAAAATATGAAATTTTCCATACTTAGGCCATATTGTCGATTTACACTAGGTCTCCATGTTCAGCCATGTATATCACTGATTTTGCATTATGGGTTCATCAACAATGGCAACTAGGTCAACATAGTTGACATGCAAACTATTTGGAAAGGTCTAAGTTCATATTCTAAATTTGGGTCTAATACAAGCAACCCTTCCAATTCTTCATTTAATATTCTGTTCAGATGTATCAATCAACCAACAGAAAAATGTAATCACAAAATTAACCGTACAGATTGAAGTATTTGAAGAAACAAACGTTTTGTCCAAATATCAGCCCAATCCAACGGTGGACCGAAAAGATATGTATCTTTGATGAACAAGTCTCTAATCAGACAATTTCTCCTTTCCTGCTGCAAATACTCAAACTCAGATGACTATATCACACATCATACTTAATTTATAAACATCTCCACCGATCCGAATTCAGAAATAGCGGTTGTAAACTACATACCCAAATTTGGTATCCATCCAACGGTAGATTGAGGAGATCTATAAGTTTGAACGAAACGACGCGAGAAATCCAGACTTTCCGAACAGCTTTGTTTGAGAGGTTAGATCTCTTAGACGAAACCTCTAATGAAGATCTCCACCGTTTAGAATTCAGACCCATAAGGTTCGAACTTGCTGACAAAATTTGAGCTTAATCTGACCATATATCCTGAAGATCAAGCTCTTTGATGAATATGTTGTAGAGATTTTCCTCAAGCAACTCCTCCTTTCTTTCTCTTCTTCTTTCCTTTCTCTTTTTTTCTTTTATCTTTTTCCTTTCTCTCCACTCACCTCACTTTCCAGCACTTCCTTGATTCCATCCACTCACCTCACTTTCTAGCACATTCTTGGATAAGAGAAGTGGGCATGGGACACTTGTCCACTTTCATGCGCCAACCTTCACATGTGTTGGTCTCATACTACCCATACCAACCACATGTACTTTAACCAATCTCATGCTTCCATGTATTTTAAATGTCCAATCCATTTAATACACCAAAGTTTCATTCTCATTTATCCTTTTATTCAATCAATCCTAACCCATATCAATTCATGGTTTAATGGGCCCATGCATAAATAATAACATATGCATTATACTTTAATTTAACATGACCCATATACAATTTATGATACATATATTTATATACATTATCAAGCATGAACTATACAAACATTAAACAACCTTCAAACAAACACCAAACATATCAAGGCAACGCATAGAGTTTGGGCAAAGTGCAATTGGGTTATGGTCTAGATGAAATAATTTTCGGGGCGTCACATTACACCCACCTTAGAATGAACTTCGTCCTCGAAGTTTTAAGGTTAAGAAATTACCTAAGCCCATGAACTCGGCAAAGTGCTCCGTCATGTAGTCGTCACGCTCCCAAGTAACCTGCTCCTCGCCATGGAATTTCCATCTCACCTTAACCATCGGAATCTCGCGGTTACGTAACCTCTGGACCTTCAGGTCAAGTATCTGAATAGGTTCCTCATCATAAGTCCCATCCTGCCTCAGTTCAATGTTCCTCCAGTCCAAGATGTGATCAAAATCACTCTTGTACACTCTCGGCATTGGCACATGAAAGACATTGTTGACTGCTACTAACTGAGGTGGCAAGGCTAATCGGTAAGCGACGGGGCCAATTCGTTCTAAAACCTCGAACGGCACAATAAATCTCGGAGCGAGCTTGCCTTTTATCCCAAATCTAGTTTGGCCCTTCTGAGGTGAGACCTTCAATAAAACTTGGTCACCCACCTCGAACTCTACGGTCTTCCGCTTGGCATCAATGTAACTCTTCTGCCTGTCTTGGGCTACTTTCATATTATGCTTGATCCTCTTAATCTTCTCTGTGTGTTCTTGTACAAACTCTGGTCCCATCACCGCAACATCCCCTACCTCCGTCCAACAGATCGGAGATCTACAGGGTCGACCATACAATGCCTCAAAAGGAGCCATGCCAATACTGGACTGATAGCTGTTGTTGTACGCGAACTCACATAGATGTATGTACTCCTCCCAGTTACCATTGGACTCAAGGACACAATCTCGAAGCATATCCTCTAAAATCGATATCAACCTCTCAGACTGGCCATCCGTCTGGGGGTGAAAAGCGGTACTGAGATCTAGTCTAGTGCCGAGCTGCCTCTGCAACCCCTGCCAGAATATCGATGTAAACCTCGGATCCTTATCTGACACAATCGAAACTGGCACTCCATGTAATCTGACTATCTCCCGCATATAGAGTCTGCTCAGCTTGTCCATAGAATCCCTAGTGTTCACCGGTAGAAAGTGAGCGGACTTGGTCAAGCGATCAATAATAACCCAAACACATTATGTCTCCTCGGGGTGTTGGGTAATCCCACAACAAAGTCCATAGTGACGTGCTCCCATTTCCACTCAGGAATGGCAAGCGGTTGCATCTGCCTTCCAGGCCTCTGATGCTCAGCTTTGACGCTTTGACAAATCTCACACCTCTGAATGAACTGAGCTATCTCCCTCTTCATGTCGAGCCACCATTACATTCTTTTCATATCATGATACATCTTGGTTCCGCCTGGATGAATAGCATAATGAGATCTGTGAGCCTCTTAGAGAACATTCTGTCTAAGTCGTGGATCTGCGGGAACCCATAAACGTCCCCTAAATCTCAAGGCACCATCAAATGACAAGTGCCAATCAGTAAAATCACAGCTCTCAGCCCAAGACTTGTACATCCCATAATCAACGTCAAGCCTCTGTTGGTCAATTACCTCCTAGACTTGTGTAAGCTGAGCTCTCATTTGAGCACATATCACAATCTGATCTGAAGGGGTAGCACATATACTCATAACCGTAGCCGCCTCAAGAAGTCTCCGCTCATGAGACATCTGGCGTGCTACCATAACTGTCTCTACCTGCTTCCTGCTCAACGCATCAGCCACTACATTGGCTTTACCTGGGTGGTATTCCAATGTAAAATCATAGTCTTTGAGGAGCTCTAACCACCTTCTCTGCCTCATGTTCAATTCATTCTGAGAGAACAAGTACTTGAGGCTCTTATAGTCAGAATACAAAGTGAATCTCTCACCATAGAGATAATGCCTCCAAATCTTCAAAGCAAAACCACTGCGGCCAGTTCTAAGTCATGAACAGGGTAGTTCTTTTCATGCACCTTCAACTGCCTCGATGCATAAGCAATGACCTTATCCTTCTGCATCAACACGCAACCCAAGCCGATACGAGAGGCATCAGTATAGATAACCAACTCCTAATCAGGCTCTGGCAAAATCAACACTGGCGTAGATGTCAATCTTTTCTTCAGCTCTAAAAAGGCATTCTCACACTCCTCGGTCCATACAAAGGACACATCTTTCTGGGTGAGCCTAGTCATAGGCGTAGCTATCTTGGAAAATCCCTGAACGAATCTCCTATAGTAACCAGCTAACCCAAGAAAGCTTCTGATCTCGGTCACTGTGGTAGGCCTAGGCCAACTGATAATGGCATCAACCTTAGACGGATCAACTGAAATCCCCTCAGAACTCACCACATGACCTAAGAACTTCACTTCGGTGATCCAAAACTTGCACTTGTTCAGCTTTGCATATAGCCTATGCTCTCTCAGAGTTTGCAAAGTCACTCTAAGGTGTTCCTCATGCCCAGCCTAAGTATTGGAATACACCAATATGTCATCAATGAAAACGATGACAAACTAATCTAGATACTGCCTAAAGACCCTCTGCATCAGGTCCATGAACATCGCCGGTGCATTAGTCACACCAAATGGCATCACAAGGAACTCATAATGTCCATAGCGGGTTCTGAATGTTATCTTAGGCACATCCTCCTCCCTGATCCTCAGCTGATGATACCCGGAGCGCAAATCAATCTTTGAAAAATACCTCGCTCCCCTTAACTGATCCCCTTAACTGATCAAACAAGTCATCAATCCTTTGGAGAGGATATTTGTTCTTGATGGTCACCCTGTTCAATTGGCGATAGTCGATGCACAACCGCAAGCTCTCATCTTTCTTTTTCACAAAAAGAACTGGAGCTCCCCAGGGTGACACGCTCGGGCAAATAAAGCCCTTAGCCAATAACTCCTCGAGCTGTTTCTGCAACTCTCTTAACTCAGCTGGCGCCATTCTATATGGTGCCATGGAGATAGGCTTCGTGTCAGGGACTAGTTCAATAATGAAATCGATTTCTCGCTTCGGTGCTAATCCTGGAAGATCCGCAGGGAACACATCTGGAAAGTCCCTAACAATGGCAATATCCTCGAGTATCACCTCACTAGTCTTTTCCTCACCAGGCACTAACCCAGCCAAAATCTCCCTATCTCCATTAGTCACAAATCTACCCCTGGTGACTGTCTGGTCTGAAGCTCTACCCTGTAGTGTAAACACTGGGTGTCCGGGGATCTAAAAAATGATTCTCTTCGCAAAACAGTCGACAACTGCATGATAAGCCGCGAGCCAATCCATCCCTAGAATTGCATCAAACTCTAAAAACTGTAGGACTCGAAAATCAATAGGCATCTCAACGTCACCAATCTGAACCACACACTGGCTACAGATCATGTTCGGGTAGATCCTCTCCCCAGCTACAGTACTCACCACTAACCATGTACTAGCCCTAATGGGAGTCAAATGCAAACTATCTACCATACGTCCAGATATGAATGATAATGTAGACCCAGCATCAAATAATACATGCATAGAAGTACCACAAATAATAAGAGTACCTTCCACCAAAGTCCTGGATGCTGTCGGGTCTGGCTCAGTAGCTGTCTTCGCTGTCTCTCTGGCACTGGACTGCTGCACAAATCCCTGAGCACTCTGAAAATTCAGACACTCGAACTTCCTATGCCCAGCCTGCCCACATTGAAAACATAAGAACGGAGCCCTAGGCGCAAATGACCCAGTCTGAGATGTCGTCACATAACTTCCTCAGCCTCTACCTCTGCCTCGGCCAGCAATCTGTGGGAATGGGGGTCTCGGTGCACTTGGTGCCTGAATAGGAATCGGTACAGGAGAGGAAACCACTAGTGAGGCCATCATACCAATCTGAACCTGGGATGTCTTACTCTGAGCACCATCGGACTGTGCTCTTCCAAAAAAATTTCTCTTCCTTTCCCATCTTCCCTTCTTTCACGGAGTTTGGAACTATCCCCCAGACTCTGCTTCTGAAGTCGGTTCACCTGGAGTTGCTCGTGTAGACATACCATCAACCTGCTCAGCCAACTCATACTGTTTGGCCCTCTGGACCACTATGGTAAAATCAGTCATCTTTGTCACAGACAAAGCCTGTCGGATCGCAGGCCTTAGGTTCAAAGAAGACCTCATAATCTTGTCACTCGGCGTCTGAACTAACCCAGGAGCTTAAACTGCGAGCTGCCTAAATCTGAGCTCGTACTCCCTGACTGACATGGTGCCCTGTGCGAGATTCAAAAACTCGAGTTTCTTAGCCTGTCTCTCAGTCTCTGGAACGTAAGCCTGTAAGAACAACCGTTTGAAGGTGTCCCAACTCTTCACTGCCCCTTGTGTATCCAACACTGAAAGCCACCAGTCCTCTACATCACTCTCTAGTGTGTGAGCAGCACATAGGACCTGAGACTCCTCATTAAGCTCTAAGGAGCGACTGATCTTCTCGACATTCCTCAGCCAATCCTCGGCCTTCTTCAAGTCAACCACCAGTGAATTCCTTAGGCTTTAGCTTCATGAACTTCTCTAGCAGTCTGATCCGCCGATCAGTGGGGATCTCCACAACAATAGGAGCAGGTGTAGGCATAGGCTGAGGTACAGCCATTTGAGGTTCTGCTGCCCCTGCAGCTCCACTAGCCTCGGCCCCACTAGTGCCCGCCTCCTGAGGTATTGTTTGGGGTGACTGTCGAGCAATAGCCTCAACCTGCTGCACTAACGCCTGTATCTGTGAAGTCTGGGTTGCCATCAAGCGGCCCTGTGCCTGAATGATCTCCTCTATCCTCCCCATCCGGTCATCATCGGATGGCCCTGTGTGTGGCTGTCACAATCTCTCGCTCCTCCTCATGACACTAAGAAGTAGAAATACAAGCAACCATCACACATTAAAGAATTTAAAACATTAACAAAGCCTCATAACTACCCCTATCATATAATACACACAGAAAATATGATAGTAAGGCTTTTACGTAGTTCCTTTAAGCTTTTTAATCACCTAAATCTCTCACCCAATTCCTAGGTCAAAGTCATCTAAGTCCAATACATAGACCAAACCGAGTAAAATCAGGCTCTGATACCAACTGTGGCTACCCCGCGCCCCGGACCACCAACCCCGCAGGGAATGGCATGCGGAATGCCAGGGCGGGACGCCCGGCGTAGGCATCTTCGACCACTCCTCAACTCCCGTGAGGTGGTTGAGACCCTACGAGCCTTATCTCAAACAACGACATAATATCAAAAGGTACTAAACAAAACTACCCATCGTATTAATCATCCAAGACAAGAGATAATCCATAAAAATGAACCATAAATAAAATCATAATCCCTACAGTCCATTAAAATTGACATACACATAAAGTCCAAAATTGTGGGTACAAATAAAAATTGTCATATGCCCACATGGTCTATCTAACAAGTCCCAACTCACCCATACTACAATGTGGTAAGTATTATAATTACATAATCCAAAATATAATACTTCATAATTTAAAACACAGTTCAATCAAAATGCCTTTCAACTCACATTGAGGCTTTGGATTCTCTCGCAGGCAAGGCCCTCAAAATATGACTACTCCTTTGCCCTTATTCGGGACAGAAGGACCCGAAAGAGGAAAATAAGGGTGAGCCAATGGTGCCCAGTGAATAGAATTCAAATATGCTATCAATACTCATCAATAAATATCATGTATGCATGTCAATGTGTAGCATGATTAAAAGCTCATAACATATAGATATCAAGCATTTATACTAAGTTCGATGCAAGTAAAAGCTTATCAATTTGGATCCACATTCCACATGCATTGGGGTTACTAGTGCATGTCCATTTCACCGTACCGTTGACCCCGATCAGGTTTATTTGGGGTTACTAGTGCACGTCTATTTCACCGTACCGTTGACCCCAATCATTTCCTTTTTAAAACCCTCCTATGACTAGGTTAGGTCCCCCTATTAGCCAGATAGATGAGCCCAACCAAAGTCATAAAGTTTTCTAAAATTAATGCATCATTCAAAACATTAGAACACGTTCATGCTTTCAACATACAATATATATAAGTGATATGATGAAATAAAAGATATAATCATAAATGAAGTCTACCCACTACCAAGCCTCGCGAGAGTATTTAACCAGACACGACCACCAAACCGAATCAACCCAATCAAGATCCTGAAACATTCATCAATATCCTACCATACATCAATTTCTATGCTCAATCACATAGACATTACACATCAACCCTAAATCAGCCCACATATAGACAATAGGCCTAAATCTCATCTAATCCCATCATTCACCTCAAATCACATGACTTAGGCCTCTAACGCATTGTTCTCATTCATAAACCATTCTATTAATCAAAAATACTGATTTTTAATTCCTTAGGCATAAACATGCCCAAATTGGGTCACTTGATCACAAGTAGGCCTAACCCATGATATGGTCACAACCACCAAATCAGTAGCATAATCAACCCAAATCATGCTTAATTAAACATAAGTTGCATCAATTCAATGATTCTAGGCCAAAAGCATCAAAAGCCCTAAAATATGAAATTTTCCATACTTAGGCCATATTGTCGATTTACACTAGGTCACCATGTTCAGCCATGTATATCACTGATTTTGCATCATGGGTTCATCAACAATGGCAACTAGGTCAACATAGTTGACATGCAAGCTATTTGGAAAGGTCTAAGTTCATATTCTAAACTTGGGTCTAATACAAGCAACCCTACCAATTCTTCATTTAATATTTTGTTCAGATGTATCAATCAACCAACAGAAATATGTAATCACAAAATTAACCGTACAGATTGAAGTATGTGAAGAAACAAACCTTTGATGAACAAGTCTCTAATTAGACAATTTCTCCTTTCCTGCTGCAAATACTCAAACTCAGATGCCTATATCACACAACATACTTAACTCATAAACATCTCCACCGATCGAATGTAGAAATATCGGTTGTAAACTACATACCCAAATTTGATATCCATCCAACGGTAGATTGAGGAGATCAATTAGTTTGGGCGAAACAGCGCGCGAAATCCAGACTTTCCGACCAGCTTTGTTTGAGAGGTTAGATCTCTTAGACGAAACCTTAATCAATATCTCCACCGTTCAGAATGCAGAAATATCGGTTTTAAACTACATACCCAAATTTGATATCCATCCAACGGTAGATTGGGAGATCTATAAGTTTGAGCAAAATTGCGCGAGAAATCCAGACTTTCCAACCAGCTTTGTTTGAGAGGTTATATCTCTTAGACGAAACCCCTAATGAAGATCTCCACCGTTCAGAATGCAGAACCATACGCTACGAACTTGCTGACAAAATTTGAGCTTAATCTAACCATATATCCCAAAGATCCAGCTCTTTGATGAAAATGTTGCAGAGATTTTCCTCAAGCAACTCCTCCTTTATTTCTCTTCTTCTTTCCTTTCTCTTCTTTTCTTTTATTTTTTTCCTTTCTCTCCACTCACCTCACTTTCTAGCACTTCCTTGATTCCCTCCACTCACCTCACTTTTTAGCACATTTTTGGATTCCCTCCACTCACCTCACTTTCTAGCACATTCTTGGATTCTCTCCACTCACCTCACTTTTTAGCACATTCTTGGATAAGAGAAGTGGGCATGGGACACTTGTCCACTTTCATGCTCCAACCTTCACATGTGTTGGTCTCATACTACCCATACCAACCACATGTACTTTAACCAATCTCATGCTTCCAAGTATTTTAAATGCCCAATCCATTTAATACACCAAATTTTCATTCTCATTTATCCTTTTATTCAATCAATCCTAACCCATATCAATTCATGGTTTAATGGGCCCATGCATAAATAATAACATATGCATTATACTTTAATTTAACATGACCTGTATACAATTTATGATACACATATTTATATACAATATGAAGCATCAACTATACAAACATTAAACAACCATCAAACAAACACCAAACATATCAAGGCAACGCATAGAGTTTGGGCAAAGTGCAATTGGATTATGGGCTAGATGAAATAATTTTCGGGGCGTCACAGCACGCATCAAAATGAAACCCTCATGCTCAAAATAAAGCTATCATGCAACTAATAGAGAGATTCAAGGAAGAAATGGAGGAAAAATGCAAACCTTAGGTGTTCTTGAGCAAGAAACCACCAAACCCTAATTTTCCTCTCATTTTCTCCTCTCCTGCTCCTTTCTCTCTTTTCTGGCTGAGAAATGAGCAAATGAACCTAAAATTATGTTTTGGTTGCTTAAATAGAAAAGCTTGGGCCCACAACTAAAAGTTGCCAAAAACTGTCAAAAAATCAGTTTTCCTGTTACAATACTTGCACTTAGATAGTTAATTTCTTGCAAAATAGCACCAATTTAACATCTTAACCGTTCAAACATTGCATGAGTCAGTTACCAACAGTCTGGTAAACTTTCAACTCAATCCAACGGTGGGATTACGAGATCTAACTGTTTGATCAAAACTATGTAAGAAAATCCAAAAATCCGTGAAACAGTGTTTGGAGTTTTATAACTCATCGTAGGTGACTCCGATCAAGATCTTCACCGACCATAATGAAGATCTATCATATAAGAATGAGCTAAAGAAATTTCAGCTCAATTGGACCACGGATCTAGGAGATCAAACCATTGATGTAATTTGTGACATAAATTTCTTCCTCCATGAAGTGAGCTCCACTGGATACAAAAATACCGTTTTCGACATGTTTTGACGTCGAACGGGTCTCCGATGGTTCCGAAACTTCATGCACACTCTTTATGACCTAAAATCATGCAAAGACACTCGAACTTATGTGCTTCGAGCATCAAAATACATATACACATACCTATACAAATACGCATATGGGTACTTGCGGGTACACTATGGGTCAAAATGACGTCACCTAAAGGTACGGGTGCTACAAAGGAAACACATAGAGTTTGGGCAAAATGCCATTGGGTTATGGGCTAGATGAAATAATTTTCGGGACGTCACACTAAGGCACCCTCTAGGTGACACCATCCAATCAACACAATCTCAATCCTCAACTCAAGCCTCATGAACCATCAAATCAGCATCCAAGCATCGCTGATCAATCATCTCACAAATTCGTGCAGGCTGAGCTCTTATCTAAGCACATATCACACATCGTTTGAAGGAGTAGAATAACTATTCATCGTTACGGTAGCCGTCTCAAGCATCCACAATTCTTGAGTCCTCTATCAGGCTACTAATACAATCTCTACCCTTTATCTTGCTCAGATCATCGACTATCACATTGGTTTTCTTGGGGACGGTACTCCAATGTGAAAATTCAGATTCCTCTGAAGTTCTAACCACTTCCCTTGTCTCACATTCAAATCCTCAGAAGAGACAAATATTTCAGGCTCTTGTGGTCAGAATAAGGCACAAACCTTTCTCCTCATGAATATATTTCCTACTTGTGTTTGAAGCAACTTCTATTGCGACCAGTTCTAAGTCATGTACAGGATAGCTCTTCTCATACAACTTCAATTGCCTCGATGCATAAGCAATGACTCTATCCCCCAGTCTCAACACACGCCCTAAGCCAATACGAGAAACATCGGTGTGAATGACTAACTCTTGGTCTGGCTATGATAGTAATCAACACTGGCACAGTTGTCAGCCTCATCCCACTGGCTCCCAAAGGCATCATCACATATCTCTATTTGTACAAGGACACATTCTCTTGGGCATGCCAAATCTGTGGCGCAACCAAATTTGTACAAGGACACTATATAGTTAACAAGTAATAGAGTGATAAGTAGAGTATCGTTCTCACAGATATTTGCAACTAATTTCTAATTAAATATTAAGATTATTTCAACCTACTCTTATCTAAATAAATATTAAAACTACTATGAAACAAATAAAATTAATTAATTAAATTAAATTTCACTAAATAAATTTAAAATTCAACAATCAAATAATTCAAAACCTAGATTTACAATTTTCCCTCACACGTCACCTGGTTTTTTATTTATTTTTTTATAAATTAATTAACTTGAGTTGTTAACCAAGAGTCTAAATTATTTACAAGCCTCTTTTGATGGTCAAGTAAAAATACCTTGATTAATTAGATCTCTATATTTCTATGAAATTTAAATTAAAAACAAGATTCATTAATATCATACTCTTCAATGGTTACACATGTCACATGAGTATATTTCTATCTCACATGAACTCAATAGCTCTCGCCCTGTTGATCATATGTTATTTCAATCATATCTAAATCTAAAATCCTTTTTTCAAGCTGAGAAAGATTCATCAAATCATCTAATTAGTGGCCGATTAATTAGAATCATTAGAATAGATTAAAGTATACAACTTAAAATTAACTATAAACATCTAAAATTAAAATAATAAATCCAAGCTACATGTGAGTTTCAATTGTAAACATAGAAACTAATCTACTCCATAATCAATATAAAAACACAAAATTTATAACGTTTAACATCATAGAAAAATCAAAGACAAGAGAAAAGAAAGAAATAATTATCGTAGACTTCCGCCAACGCGAGGATCAGCTTCGGCTTCTTCGCGTTCTTCGTCTCTTGCACTTCTTCTTCTACTTTGTTCTCCTCTCTAATATACTTCAAAAACTCTCTTCTATGATCTATTTATAAGTGGGAGAGGGTAGGAAAGATTGGAGAAGAATTGGATTTGACTGGATAAAGAATCGGCATCAAATCCCGCTTATAGTAGGAGATATATATATATTCACGTTATATAGATATATATTATATATCTTCACTTTATATAGATATTCATTACATATATACGTATTTATATATATATATAAATTTTTAAAAAGAGGTGAGAGCGTTGTTATGGCATTAAACATCAATGGGTTGGGCGTTGCAGCACCCATTTTGGGGGCCATGGCAACCAACATGCTACCCATTATAATTTTTCTTCAGTCTTTTTTTCCTTATTTCGCGCATCTCTTCGTACATGCTTTAGATTGTTTCTCCTTCCCTTTTCTTGGTCAATTGTTCATCGTTTTCCTACGACTTAAACCTACAAAAATCAAGCATAACTAAGAGTTAAACTCATCAAAACATTCACCTAAAGTAATATATAAAAATGTAAACCGAAATAAAACAAACCGAAACTATAATATTAAAATAACATAAAATATATGTAAAAATATTACTTATTAAATACCCCCAAACATAAGACTTTGATTGTCCCGAGCAAAGGAAAAACAAACCGAAACTATAGCATTAAAATAACATAAAATATATGTAAAAATCTTACTTATCAAATACCCCCAAACTTAAGACATTGATCGTCCCGAGCAAAGAAAAAACAAACCTAAAACACACCAAACTACCACATTCTAAAACAAACAAAGATTTGGTTTGAAAATGTATGGACGTACATGGCCTCAAATGCATGAAACATAATAACTTCTAGGAAAATTTTGAAAGTATAAAAGATGTCTAGAATTTCAATTCAACTCCTATCATGCCTCATCTTTGATTCTTAAAAATGTAGATACGTAATCAATCTCATGAAACCACTTATACATTATTTAGACAAAGGCAAGCAAGTGAAAAGCACATGATCTGAAAATATATATTTTAAAATTAAACTCCATAGAGTTATTTTTCGCACCACCCTCAACTAATGTAGATTTTGTTGGCCCATATATGTCCAAGAGGGGGGGTGAATTGGACACTTAGCAGATTTTAACCTTTCTTAATAATATGCGGAATATTGAAAGCAGATTAAACAAAGTATAGTAAATGAATACGATAAATGAAAAGAGACAATGCAATCAAGATTTATAGTGGTTCGGCCTCGCCTACATCCACTACCTAACCTCCTCAGTTAGGATTTGTTCAAAGACCACTATGGACCTTCTTATGAGTGAAGATCAAACTGGTACACTTTCTCAACTTACGGGTGTGAGAACTACCGTTTCTCAGCTTACGAGTGTGAGATGACCGTTTCTCAACTTTCGAGTGTGAGATGATCGTTACAACTTTGAGCAACACTTGCTCTTGCTCAGTGACTAACCAGTCACTGCAAATTGAATACAAGATGAGATATTATATGATTCCCTTTACTTAAAATCAAAGTGATACTTACAAAGCTTTGGATTGAACCTTCTGTGACCACAGATTCAGCAAAATATGTATGATGAAGGTTGGCTGAAAACAGGTTCAAAGAGCTTTTGTCTTCTTCAATGGATTTTCAAAATGTTGAAGATAAAGATCAATCAATCCACAAGACTTGGAGTTTTTCTTTCAAAATGATCGTAAGCTCAAGCACAAATGAAAGAAGACTAACTTCCAAAGAGTTTTTGCTCAGGTGAAAACTGTTAATACGTTTTAGAATGAATATCAGTTTTCGTATGTGATTAGTGGTTTTTCTGCTCTAAGGCAGCACGCATATATAGAAATAACAGAGGCACAATGGACTTGATGAATTTTGGCGCTTTAGGTTATTTCAAATACAATGTCTACATTCTTTCCCGAAAGAGATCGATTCAGCTCTGTGCATATTACGGCAATAGCACCTGATGTTAACCTATATGGTTCATCACTTGCTCGTCCCTAAATATATTGTGATAGTATATTTTGATGATCACAAACAAAGTACTTTTCAGTGCTAACGAGCGTTTATCAAGATTTCATCAAAGCACCTGAGGAAAGCAAAAGGCCAAGGAACGACTCAATCAAAGAACACAAAGATCACATCCAACGGTCAAGTTCGTCTCAACCAAGGAACATCAACGATCACATCCTGATTTCAATATCACTTCACTCGAACGATTCGATCAAGCTTCAAGTCTGCATCTCTCGATCAATACTCTTATTAAAGATCTCATAATGAAGAGTTGGATTTAATGGTTAAGAGAAATGATAAATACACAAAGTATTTAAGGTATATCTTTCTCTAACGTTATTGTTCAAAATGATTTTCAAAAACATGCATAAATCATCTACATATGTTTTTCAAATCTGCATGTTTTGATTTTACGTCTTACGGTATTTGAAACAATTTATTATTATATATTTAATTTGAAATCAACCTAGCTTTTATTCGCATTTATCTAATATTTAATTGCAAATCAAAACTATTTTTAAAGAGTCTTTTAGGATGTTAATGAATTAGCAGCGCTCTCCTGAACTTTTTAAGTCAGGACGCTGATAGTTCATTAGGAGCTGATAACGGTCAAGGTTGAATTGAACTGATTTATTAGGATGCTTACTTGTATGGTAGCGGCCTCTTTTATTAGTCAACCTCTGAAGTTGTCAGGAAGCTGACTCAGCATCAGCTCACTGAAAGATTTCTTAAGTTCTTCAAAGATTATTTTTTTAAGGACGCTAATAGTTATAAGTTGAACAATCTACCAGGACGCTTTCTGGATAGAAGTGCCCTCACCTTTGGGAATCAACTTAGTAACTTTCAGGATGTTGATTGTCCTTCAGTGTGCTTGTGTCTTTGTTTAAATGTTTTTAATTGGTAAGACGCGTACATTGTTATAGCGCCCTCATGTTTTGTTCTATATTTTAAAGGCAAGACGCTTACTCGGATAGTAGCGCCCTCATACACTTAATTGTTTTAAGACATAGCAGGACGCTAACTGTGCATTAGCGCCCTTAGGTTTAAGTTGTTTAAGTGTCAAAGTAAGTCAGGACACTCATGAGTTAGTAGCGCCCTCACTTAAATGTTCAGTAGGATGCTTATACGTAATAAGCGTCCTCAAGGAACAAAACGTCATAGTTGATATTATGCGTTAGGACACTGATTACGGAATCAGGACTCTAATTCAACAACCGTCACTATTCGAACAAGTACACTACGTAATTTTACTTTTTCATAATGGACCTTTGCACAGAGTCCTTTCAGACTTATCAGAGAACTTCTCTGATACATGAATTAAGTTTTTATAAAACTTTCCTCTTTCATAAAATCTGAAAAGAACCAAAATGTTAGTTAAAATTACAGTTGTCATTTTCATATAACATTCTAGCCGTTGTGTATAAACGTTCATATTATTTGAACTTCAAATGTCTAACGGCTATATCCCACTAAGTCTATAAATACCAGCACTTAGGATCAAACAACTTTCCAATCTGTTTGTATTGCGCCAATACCTTTTGAAAGTTAATCTGTGTTAAAATGTTTTTCATTATCTAAAATTTCAAAGTATTTTTCACTGATACTTTTATGTATTCAAATGATTTTCATACTGAGCTTATTTTCATTCTATCTTTGAAAATCTATTTGATCTAGTATCAACTCAATCTTTGAAAATCTATTTGATCTAGTATCAACTCAAATTCTCAGCACCGATTCATACTTGGTATTATTCTTGCTGACGATATAATTTAAGATATAGTTCATGAGAAATACAGTTGTACTTGATTTCATATCTTAAGTACTGTATTGAACTATATAAGTAGTTACGTTAACTACTGATCACTGAACCAGAAGTTTTCATACTTATATTTTATATCTACTTTGAAAATTGTCTGTGTCCTTGATTTACCCTAGTCCTTGAATTTTCAAATCAATGTTTATTTGGTATCATATTATTTTCGAAGAAGCACTGATTTTCATATTACATCATTCATGCTTTTTGAAACTGCACTTGAGCAATACCGAACATTGAAAGGTAAAGGACTGTAAGTGTATTTCAACTTAGCATTACGTATTCATATTTCATATCTTTGTAATGTTATGTAATGAGCTTAATTGTAAAGTGTTCTACTCAGTTAGAACCAACTTTATTGTGTTGTAACGCTGGTGTGTTTCTGGACTAAAACAACCGGGACAAGTGAATGTATTTCACTTAATGATTTCAGGATTGAAATCATGTAAGGTTATCTCTGAACCTGTAAAAGAGAAAAAGGTTCATCCTCACCTGCAAGTAGGCAATCGTTTCATCCTAATCCCGTAAAAGGATAGGTGCGTCCTTAACCTGTAAGAAGATAGGCTATCTCTTAACCAGTAAAAAAGAAACAATTGTTCCTCATCCCGTAAAAGGATCAAGGTTCTTCCTTATCCCGTAAAAGGAAAATGGCTCTTCCTTATCCGGTAAAAGGAAAACGGTTCTTCCTTACCCCGTAAAAGGAACATGGGTTTCTCCTCATCCAGGAAAAAAGAAATTTAGTTCATCCTTAACCCGTGAAAGGATAGGTTTGCCTTTAACCTATAAAAGAACAGTTGTAACGGTTTGGTTCTCACCCGTAAGAGAATCAGTTAGTGGATAGAGAAAATCCTAATCGGGAGATTAGGTAGTGGACGTAGGCTCGGCCAAACCACTATAAATCTTGTGTGTCTCACGTTTGCAATTTAGTCTATGTTCTGGTTTTGCATCCAATTCCAATACACTTATGTATATCACTAAGTTATTGGAAGAGATATTTAAAATTGATCATCGCACCCAATTCACCCCCTCTTGGGTCAACCAACACCTGAATCATCTTATCCTTTCACGAAAAAGGAATGCTCTGGCACAATTTTAGAACGTTCAAAAAGTTCTAAAAAAGTTGTTGTACGATTCTGAAAAGTATTTGTACGGTTCTGAAGAAGTTAACATAAATAGTGTCATTGTCAGAACAGTAACATTTGTTGAATTAGAGTCCTAACGCATAATATCAACTTTGTCATTTTCTTCTTTGAGGGCGCTCATTATGTATAAGCGTCCTGCTGAACAGTGAAGTGAGGGCGCTACTAAATTGTAAGCGTCCTAACTTATTTTGACGATTAAACCACTCAAATCATGAGGGAGCTACTTCAATAGTTAGCGTACTACTTTGTTTTAAAAACATATAAACGCACAAGGGCGTTACTCACAAGTAAGCGTCTTACTTTGTTTTAAAAACAAACTAAAAAGGTATTGAGTTCGCTGATGTATAGTAAGCGTCCTGAAAGTTATCAAGTTTATTCTAAAAATGGGGGCGCTCCTACATAGGTAGCATCTTGGTAGTTTATTCAACTTATAACTATCAACATCTTTAAAGATAGAAATCACTTAAAAGCAAAGAGAACTTCCAGCAAACTGAAACTAAGTCAATGTCCTGACATTCTCAAAGGTTGACAAAGGAAGGTCACTACTTACAAGTAAGCATCCTTATGAATCAGTTCAATTCAACCTTGAGCGTCCTAATATTTTATCAATGTCCTGTCTCATCAAGTCCAGGAGGGCGCTGCTAAAATATTAGCGTCCTGAAATGCTCTATAAAAGCGGTTTTTGATTTCTCGATTAAAGCTCGATAAACCGGATTAAATCAAATATGTAAACGATTAAAACATGCAATCATGCATAATCCTGAATCAAATGGAATAGAAGGTTCTATAACCTATCATAATCTAATCATACTACCGAACATCTTCAAATGGTCATGGTCTTCAAGTAGATCTTTAATACGTCCGCCATGCATCATTGATTCTTTTGAAACCTTTAGGTAAGATTAGATACGCCATATATGCAGTAATATCATAAACAGAATGTGGTTTGTAATCATCAAAATATCTTTCATATTAGAGGCATATTCTCGTAAGGGACATGAGGATAATTGGTTCTATAGATTTCACACCATTGGGAATCAAAAGGACTTTTATAGGTTGTAATGTAAGGCTAGGGTGAAAGGTATGATAAAAACCTGGAATAATTAGGCTCAAAACACCTTAAACATCTTCAAAACATTATATAGAACCATCATCGATATAGCACATACACCCAAACCAAATTTTTGAATTTTTTCTTTTCATCATATTTCTATTTTTCTTTTCTTTTCATTTGAAGAATTACTACACCCTCAAACTTATTTCTTTTTATACAAAGTGTAACATTCTTTTTTTTGCTCTATTGTTCTCTTCTTCGTTTTTTTTTCTATGCATGAAGCAAACATTCCATCACATACTTTTTCATATTCGTCACCTTTCATTCTCATAATTCATCCTCAAATGAATATATACTTCACCATAAGCGCCTTAGGCGAAGTGTTTAAAGGGTGCAAGGGTGAAAAACAGGATTTTAAAAATATGGCTTTAGCTATTATTCATAGGTAACAAGAAAAAGGTTAATAAGCTCAAAAATGGGTGACTAAGGGTATAATTAATAATAGGTAGATTTAATGGCTCAAACTATCCAAACATGGCCTAAACCATCTTCCTAATGGTGTGATTTCTAGGATTTCGGCTCAAGTGGTGATCAAACAAGTTCTAGAATTCATAGAGATCTTAATAATACTTAACTTGCAATTATCCATTCTAAAAAAAACTAATGGTTCGATGATATGACCATGCATAAAAATATAAAGAATCTCAAACAAGGCATAACAAGGAATCAAATCAAGCACACAGACTTTAAAATAAACTTTCTACATTCTCCTAGAGTTATATTCACATAAATGTCTTATCATTGGCCATCCATAAATATATAAAACGAAATAAATGCTTGTAAAAGAACATGGCCCTAAACTAATCCTAAAAGCATACTTAATCACACACGTCCTAACCATGACAAAATTTAAAATTCTCCCTCCCAAACTTAAAAAAAAGCGTTGTCGTCAATGCAAAACATATAAGAAAAGAAGAAATATAAATAAATAAGAAAAAGTTGTGAAAACCCCTTCAATCACAAAGAGTAGAAGCCTCCACATGAGTATCTTCATTCTTCATTTCTACAATAGCCCGGAGGACCCCCAAACTTGTTTAGAACCCTGAAAGAGAATAAAAAAAATTATGTCAATGGCAAGAAATTCCTACAAAATAAAAAATAAAAAAAAATAAAAACCCTAAAGGAAACAAATAAACTAAAACCGTTGGGGTGCCTCCCAACCAGTGTTTGGTTTTAAGTCATCAGCCTGATTTCCTCTTTTCTTTAAGGTGAGTCATCAAGAGGAACGCCTGCAACATTCCTTTCTCCATGAGACTCAAGCTTTTTCATTACAGACGCATTAACAATCAAGCTCTAAAGAGGGTCAATATTAACATTCTCCAAGAATGTATTGTCAACAGGGGCATTAACCACATCATCAACTCTAAGGCATTCATTTGATTCCTTAGGAAACTTCATCACCTTGAAAACATTGAATGTGACCTCTTGATCTTGAACTCTCATAGTTAACTCTCATTTTTGCACGTCAATCAGTGTTCTTGTAGCTAAGAATGCCCTACCAAGTATGATTGGAATTTCTTGATCTTCATCCATATCTAAACCAATGAAATCCGCCGGGAAGATGAATTTATCAACTTTTACCAGAACATCCTCAACAAATCCCCTTGGATAGCTAAGAGACCTATTGGCAAGTTGCAGAGTGATAGTTGTAGGCTTTGCCTCCCCAAAACCCAACTTTTGATATATAGACAAAGGCATCAAGTTAATACTAGCTCCCAAAATCACACAAAGCTCTACCAAAAAAATGGTTCCCAATAGTGCAAGGAATGGTGAAGCTCCCTGAATCCTTGAGCTTTGGTGGTAACTTCTTCTGGACAATAGCACTACACTTGTGACGCCCCGAAAATTATTTCATCTAGCCTATAACCCAATTGCATTTTGCCCAAACTCTATGTCTTGCCTTGATATGTTTGGTGTTTGTTTGATGGTTGTTTAATGTTTGTATATTTGATGCTTGATAATGTATATAAATATGTGCATTATAAATTGTATATGGGTCATCTTAAATTAAAGTATAATGCATATGTTATTATTTATGCATGGCCCATTAAACCATGAATTGATATGGGTTAGGATTGATTGAATAAAAGGATAATGAGAATGAAAAGTTGGTGTATTAAATGGATTGGACATTTAAAATACATGGGAGCATGAGATTGGTTAAAGTACATATGGTTGGTATGGGTAGTATGAGACCAACACATGTCAAGTTGGTGCATGAGAATGGACAAGTGTCTCATGCCCCATTTCTTTTCCCCAACACATGTCAAGTTGGTGCATGAGAATGGACAAGTGTCTCATGCCCCATTTCTCTTCTCCAATACATGTCAAGTTGGTGCATGAAAATGGACAAGTGTCCCATGCCCCAATTCTCTTCTCCAACACATGTCAAGTTGGTGCATGAGACCAACACATGTCAAGTTGGTGCATGAGAATGGACAAGTGTTCCATGCCTCATTTCTCTTCTCCAATACATGTCAAGTTGGTGCATGAAAATGGACAAGTGTCTCATGCCCCATTTCTCCTCTCCAACACATGTCAAGGTTGGTGCATGAGAGTGGACAAGTGTCCCATGCCCTAGTTATCTTCCCCAAGGAAGTCCTAGAGGGTGAGATGAGTAGAGAGAAAGGAAAAAAGAAGAGAAAGGAAAGAAGAAGATAAAGAAAGAGGGAGTTGCTTTGAGGAAAATCTCTGCAACGTTTTCATCAAAGGGCTAGCTCTTGCGCATATATGGTCCGATTGAGCTCAAACTTTTTCCGTAAGTTTGTAGGTTATGGCTATTCATTCTGGACGGTGGAGATCTTGAGTAGAGATTTCTTCTAAGAGATATAACCTCTCAAACAGAGCTGGTCGGAAAGTCTAGATTTATCGCGCAGTTTCGATCAAACTAATAGATCTCCTCAATCTACCGTTGGATGGATATTATATTTGGGTATGTGGTTTACGGCTTATCTTTCTGCATTATGAACGGTGAAGATTTTTATGGCTAAAGTATGTTGTGTGATATAGTCATCTGAGTTCGAGTATTTGCAGCAGGAAAGGAGAAATTATCTGATTAGAGACTTGTTCATCAAATAGGCTAATCTTTTCATTCCACCGTTGGATTGAGCTAATTTGTGGACAGAAGGTTTTCTTCTTCACATTCTTCAATCTGTACGGTTGGTTTTGTGATTAAATATTTCTGTCGGTAGATTGATACATCTGAACAGAATATTAAATGAAGAATTCGTAGAGTTGCTTGTATTAGACCTAAATTTAGAATATGAACTTAGACCTTTCCAAATAGCATGCATGTCAACTATGTTGACCTAGTTGCCATTGTTGATGAACCCATGATGCAAAATCAGTGATATACATGGCTGAACATGGTGACCTAGTGTAAATCGGCAATATGGCCTAAGTATGGAAAATTTTATATTTTAGGGCTTTTGATGCTTTTGGCCTAGAATCATTGAATTGATGCAACTTATGTTTAATTAAGCATGATTAGGGTTGATTATGCTACTGATTTGGTGGTTGTGACCATATCATGGGTTAGGCCTACTTGTGATCAAGTGACCCAATTTGGGCATGTTTATGCCTAAGGAATGTGATTTGAGTTGAATGATGGGATTAGATGAGATTTAGGCCTATTGTCTATATGTGGGCTGATTTAGGGTTGATGTGTAATGTCTATGTGATTGAGCATAAAAATTGATGTATGGTTGGATATTGATGAATGTTTCAAGACCTTGATTGGGTTGATTCGGTTTGGTCTCCGTGTGTGGTTAGATACTCTCACGAGGCTTGGTTGTGAGTGGACTTCATTTATGATTATATCTTTTATGTCATCATATCACTTATATATATTGTATGTTGAAAGCATGAATGTGTCCTAATGTTTTGAATGATGCATTGATTTGAGAAAACCTTATGACTTTGGTTGGGCTCATCTATCTGGCTAATAGGGGGACTTAACCTTGTCATAGGAGGGTTTTAAAAAGGAAATATTTGGGGATGAGAACGATACCGTGAAATAGACGTGCACTAGTAACCCCAATGCTTGTGGAATGTGGATCAAAATTGATAAGCTTTTACTTGCATCAAACTTATTATAAATGATCCATATCTATATTTTATGAGCTTTTAATCATGCTACACATTGACATGCATACATGATATTTATTGATGAGTATTGATAGCATATTTGAATTCTATTCACTAGGCACCGTTGGTTCACCCTCATTTTCCTCTTTCAGGTCCTTCTGTCCTGAATAAGAGCAAAGAAGTAGTCATATCTTGTGGGCCTTGCCGGCGAGAGAATCCAAGGCCTCGATGTGAGTTGAGAGGCATTTTGATTGAACTGTGTTTTAAATTATGATGTATTATATTTTGGACTATGTAATTATAACACTTACCACATTGTAGTATGGGTGAGTTGGGACTTGTTAGATAGACCATGTGGACATATGACGGTTTTTTTGTACCATTACTTTTGGACTTTATGTGTATGTCAATCTTGATGGACTGTAGGGATTATGACAATTTTATTTATGGTTCATTTTTATGGAGTATCTCTTGCCTTGGATGATTAATACGGTTGGTAGTTTTGTTTAGTACCTGTTTATATCATGGGTTATGCCTACTTGTGATCAAATGGCCCAATTTGAGCATGTTTATGCCTAAGGAATTGAAAATCAGTATTTTTGATTAATAAAATGGTTTATGAATGAGAACTATGCATTAGAGGCCTAAGTCATGTGATTTGAGTTGAATGATGGGATTTAGGCTTATTGTCTATATGTGGGCTGATTTAGGGTTGATGTGTAATGTCTATGTGATTGAGCATAGAAATTGATGTATGGTAGGATATTGATGAATGTTTCAGGATCTTGATTGGGTTGATTCGGTTTGGTGGCCGTGTGTGGTTAGATATTCTCGCGAGGCTTGGTTGTGAGTAGACTTCATTTATGATTATATCTTTTATGTCATCATATCACTTATATATATTGTATGTTGAAAGCATGAATGTGTCCTAATGTTTTGAATGATGCATTGATTTGAGAAAACCTTATGACTTTGGTTGGGCCCATCTATCTGGCTAATAGGGGGACTTAACCTTGTCATAGGAGAGTTTTAAAAAGAAAATATTTGGGGATGAGAACGGTACGGTGAAATAGACGTGCACTAGTAACCCCAATGCATGTGGAATGTGGATCCAAATTGATAAGTTTTTACTTGCATCGAACTTATTATAAATGCTTGATATCTATATGTTATGAGCTTTTAATCATGCTACACATTGACATGCATACATGATATTTATTGATGAGTATTGATAGCATATTTGAATTTTATTCACTGGGCACCGTTGGCTCATCCTCATTTTCCTCTTTCAGGTCCTTCTGTCCTGAATAAGGGCAAAGGAGTAGTCATATCTTGAGGGCCTTGCCTGCGAGAGAATCCAAGGCCTCGATGTGAGTTGAGAGGCATTTTGATTGAACTGTGTTTTAAATTATGATGTATTATATTTTGGACTATGTAATTATAACACTTACCACATTGTAGTATGGGTGAGTTGGGACTTGTTAGATAGACCATGTGGGTATATGACGATTTTTTTTATACCCATAGTTTTGGACTTTATGTGTATGTCGATCTTGATGAATTGTAGGGATTATGACTATTTTATTTATGGTTCATTTTTGTGGATTATCTCTTGTCTTGGATGATTAATACGGTTAGTAGTTTTGTTTAGTACCTTTTGATATTATGTCGTTGTTTGAGATAAGGCTCGTAGGGTCTCAACCACCTCACGGGAGTTGAGAAGTGGCTGGAGATGCCTACGCCGGGCTTCCCGCCCCGGCATTCCTCACGCCATTCCTTTCGAGGTTGGTGGTCCGGGGTGCGGGGCGGTCCCAGTTGCACCGCAGTGCCCCCTACCCAGGGTGATGAGTACCTCAATCTACAGGGCATACTCCAGCCATTATGATACCATAATATTGTCTCCACTGTACAATCTACAGCACAATGTCCTTTACCCCCTGCACAATCCACAGCACAAGGAGGGCCTCCCCCAGATTCGAACTCGTAACCTCCCTTAAGGAGTTAGATTACTCAATCTGAGTAGCCACTGAACCATTTGGTTCAGATTGGGAAATCTAACTCCTTAAGGGAGGTTATGAGTTCGAATCTGGGGGAGGCCCTCCCTGTGCTGTGGATTGTGCAGGGGGTAAAGGACACTGTGTTGTAGATTGTACAGTGGAGACAATATTATGGTATCATAATGGCTGGAGTACGCCCTGTAAATTGGGGTACTCATCACCCTGGGTAGGGGGCACTGCGGTGCAACCCGGGCGTGACAACACTCCTCTGTCAAAGCAACTGTCTCAACTTCCCCCAATCTTCACTTGTTAGATAGAATCTCCTTCATAAACTTGACATAGCTTGGCATCTGCTCCAATGCATAAACAAAGGGAATATTTATGTGAAACTTTTTGAACACCTCTAGAAATTTGGAGAACTGCTTATCCAACTTTGCTTTTGTAAACGCTGAGGAAAAGGTGGTGGCGGCTTGTAAGGCATAGCACTTTTATATGTGTCTTGTTGCTTCTCTTCCTGTTCTAGCTTTTCTTCCACTGACTTCTCTAAAGTAGGCTCAACTGAATCATTAGGCCTTTGAATCACCTCAAGTAACTCCTTACCGCTCCTTAAAGTAATTGTTTTGCATTGCTCCTTATTATCCCTCTTAAGATTATTCTCAGTATTACTTGGCAAAGTACCTTGAGGCTGATTATTAAGATTGCTAGCCAACTGCCTAACTTGCATTTCTAGATTTCGAATAGAAGTTGCTTGACTTTGAAATTGAGTCCTCATCTCAGTCATGAACTTGTAAGTGTTTATGGCCAGCTGCTGAACTATTTCTTCTAATGATGACTTCTTCTCTTGAAATTGAGCGTGAGGAGGTATTTATGGTGGGAACATAGGCCTCATTGCTGGAGGTTGGCCTTGGTGTTGAGCCCATGATAAGTTAGGATGATTTGTGCACCCCAGATTATAATAGCTCTGATTGTTTTGTTGCCCATTATAATTTCTCACATAATGTGCTGACTCGGGATTTAGAGAACATTGATCACTAAGATGGTTAGTTCCACATAGATCACAAGTCACATAAGGACTTTGAATAGAATGAACACCCAAAGTGTCAAATTTCTTAGATAGGGATGCCACCTGTGTAGATAATGCAATGAGTGCATCAACTTCATATACTCCAGTTGCCTTCTTTGGCATAATTCGTTCTACAAGCCATTCATAGTTATTAGAAGTTGTGTCTTATAGCAAATTATATTCTTCATCAATAGTTTTGTCCATGAGATCTCCACCTACTGCCACATCAATAGTTGTTCTCAGAGGTGCCAACAACCCATATAAAAAGTCTACACTTGCAGCCACCTTGGTATCCCATGATGAGGGCATTTTTCTAATTAGTTTTTTGTACTTTTCTCATGAATCATAGAGAGATTTTGAATCATGTTGCATGAATTGAGTGATGTCGTTCCACAATTTTGCAATTTTACCGGGTTGAAGGAACTTTGCTAAGAACTTTTGAGCCAACATATCCCAAGTAGTGACAGATCCTGCTGGAAGAGAATCCAACCAGCTCTTTGCCCTACCTCTGAGTGAGAAAGGAAACAGTCGGAGTCCAATTGCATCAGCAAATACTCCAGCTTGCTTGAAGGTGTCACATATCTCCAAGAATTTCTTAATATGCTCAGCAGGATCTTGAATGGGTGCGCCTCCAAATGTCACATAAGTTTGAAGCATCTGAATAGTCGTCGGCTCGATTTCGAAACTATTAGCTTCGATAGCAGGTCTCATAATACTTGATGGAATGTCATTTATTGACGGGATAGCAAAATCTTGCAGAGATCTAGGTTCTGCTCCCGATGACGGAATAATTTGGTTAACCATTGTTTGTTGTTGTTTAGAAGCTTGTTTTTTCTTTTTACGATTCATTCGTGCAGTCCTTTCAATCTCTGGATCAAAAGGAATTAAATTCAAGCTTCCATACTTTCGCATACAGCGGCTTCAGATCCCTTAAAAAAATTAAAAATTAAAAGTTCAGATTAAGACTAGAATTGAATGAAATTAATAATAATAATAAAAAAATTAGAAACAAATCCCCGGCAATGGCGCCAAAAACTTGTTGCGAAATAATTGCAAGTGCACTATATCGTTAACAAGTAATAGAGTGATAAGTAGAGTATGGTTCTCATAAATATTTGCAACTAATTTCTAATTAAATATTAAGATTGTTTCAACCTAATCTTATCTAAATAAATATTAAAATTACTATGAAAAAAATAAAATTAATTAATTAAATTAAATTTCACTAAATAAATTTAAAATTCAACAATCAAATAATTCAAAACCTAAATTTACAATTTTCCCTCACACGTCACCTAGATTTAATTATTTATTCGTTTTTATATAAATTAATTAATTTGAGTTGTTAACCAAGAGTTTAAATTATTTACAAGCCTCTTTCGATGGTAAAGTAAAAATACCTTGATTAATTAAATCTCTATATTTCTATGAAATTTAAATTAAAAACAAGATTCATTAATGTCATACTCTTCAATGGGTTACACATGTCACATGAGTATATTTCTATCTCACATGAACTCAATAACTTTCGCTTTTTCGTTCATATGTTATTTCAATCATATCTAAATCTAATATCCCTTTTTCAAGTTCATAAAGATTCATCAAATCATCTAATTAGTGGTCAATTAATTAGAAGAAATAAGAATAGATTAAAGCAAACAACTTAAAATTAACTATAAACATCTAAAATTAAAATAATAAATCCAAGCTACATGTGAGTTCCAATTGTAAACCTAGAAACTAATCTACTCGCTAATCAAATATAAAAACACAAAATCTATAAGGTTTAACATCATAGAAAAATCAAAGACGAGAAAAGAAAAAAATAATTATCGTAGACTTCTTCCAATGCGTGGATTGGCTACGGCTTCTTCGTGTTCTTCGTCTCTTGCACTTTTTCTTCTACTTTGTTCTCATCGCTAATATGCTTCAAAAACTCTCTTCTATGGTCTATTTATAAGTGGGAGAGGGTAGGAAACGATTGGAGAAGAATTGGATTTGACTGGATATAGAATCGGCATCGGAGATATATATATATATATATATATATATATATATATATATATATATGAATGTCTAAAAAGAGGTGAGAGTGTTGCAATGGCGTTAAACATCAATGGCTTGATGGGCGTTGCGGCACCCAACATGCAACCCATTATAATTTTTCTTCAGTTTTGTTTTTCCTTATTTCGCACATCTCTTCGTACATGCTTTAGATTGTTTCTCCTTCCCTTTTCTTGGTCAATTGTTCATCATTTTCCTACCACTTCAAGATCACTTCAAACCTATAAAAATCAAACATAACTAAGAGTTAAACTCATCAAAACATTCACCTAAAGTAATATATAAAAATGTAAACCGAAATAAAACAAATCAAAACTATAACATAAAATATATGTAAAAATCCTACTTATCAACTGACCACATGACATAAGTACTTTACCTAGGTGATCCAAAACTCATATTGGCACAACTTAGCACATAACCTGTGCTCCCTCAGAGTCTATACCACCACTCTGACACTAACTATGGCACTTGCGTCACCAGTTGCGAAGCTTACGCAGGTTCACGACCGCGACTTACTCTGAGATGTCATTCACATTCTATTTGGGTTTTGGAACACACCTAAACGTCATCAATAAGAAATGATGATGAACGTATTCAAATACTGCCCAAAGAGTCCTTGCATCAGGCCCATGAACATTGTCGATGCATTAGTCACACCAAACGACATCACAAGAATTCATGGTGTTCACACCGTATCCTAAATGCAATCTAAGGCACGTTTTTAATCTCGGTCCTCAATTGATGATAACCAGAGCGCAGACCAATCTTCGAAAAGAATTCGCTCCCTTCAGCTGATCAAACAGATCATCTTTTGAAGAGGATACATGACCCTAGTGGTCAGCCGTTGAACTAGTAGTACTTACACACAACCGCAAGCTCCCATCTATCTCCCCAACAAGGTACTGGAGCTCCCCAAAATGACACTCTTGGGCAAACAAAACCCTTTAGTCGACAACTCTTCAAGTGGTTCCTATAACTCTGTCGACGCCATTATGTATGGTGCCATTAAGATAGGCTGAGTACCAGGGACTAGCTCTAATTATAATATTAATTTCCCTTCTTGGAGACAATCTTGGAAAATCTATGGGAAACGCCTCAGGGAAATCTCTCGAGCAACTGGGACATTCCCAAGTCTCATTCTACTAGTCACTCCTTCTCATCCAGTACCAATCCAGCCAAAATCTATCCCTCTCTGACCTCATCAATCACCAATCTAACTCTAGCAATTGGTAAGTTTGACGCTCCCTTGCACACAACCGCCAAATGTGCAGGAATTTGGAACATGGCTCTCTCTCTCTCGCTAAGTAACCAACAACGACATGCTATGCTATGAGTCGTTCTATCCCTAGGGTTGCATTGAACTCTAGAGCTCTAGGAATTTAAGGTCGTGGGTAATTTCCGCAATCACCCACCTTAACCAACATACACAATCAAGTTGTGTAGATCTATCCCATATTACTACATTCAACATCAACCAAACACAAGTTCAAATAAGGGCAAAGTTCAATCTATCTACCACATGTCCAGAGATGAATGGCAATATAGACCCAACATCAACCAGTATATGCATCGAAGTATCATAGATAATACATATACCTCCCACCAAAGTCTTTGACGTTGCTAGATTTGGCTCAGTGGCAGCCTTTGTAATCTCTCTGCCATAAAAGAAGAAATCGAAGGATTTAAGCACTCAAATCTCCTATGCCCTTCCTGCCCACATCGATAACATACATACCAAGCTTTAGGCGCTGAAAATCTCGATTAGGATACTACCGTGAGGCCTCCTGCTAGTATCTCCAATGCCTCTGGACCTGGTCCATCTTTCATTCCCATCTTGGCGATCTCTCAACTACTGTTCTGGGGTTCAATGGCCATCTACTGCAATTCTTGGATTGCCTTCACCTTTCGTTTCTTACCCCACCTCTTTCTCTTCCATAGAACTGTGCCTTTAACAAGTGTGGGCGCTAGAGGGGGCATAAGTGTTGTTGCAACGGGTTCCTTCCCAATATTTATGGTAGCTTCCATGCCACCCACAGAGGCTACCTACAGTACTGACACCATTGGACTCAAAAAACTCGCCCTGAGAGCCTCCAATAATATGATCACCTGAGTGTTGGTATTAACCAACTTAGCAATCTGCACTCTCTGGGCTGTGATCTCTTGCTCTTGCCGCCACTATGTCTTCCAGCCTCCTAAGCCTTTCCAGGTTTGCATTATCCATGTGATCTATCACATACGTCCGCCTCCACCGTTCAAACACTCTGAGGCATCAAATGAGGCAAACATCACATATAGAGAATAACAAACCACCTCTGATCATATCTATCCATAACATATAATACACACAGAAAATAGGATAGTAAGGCTTTTAATTATCTTCCTAGCTTTTAAACCTAAAGCTCTCATCCTAATCAACCTCGGTCAAGGTCTACTAAATCCATTACTTATAGCAACCTACACTCTGATACCAAACTGTGGCGCCCCTACCGTGGATCACTATCCACTGTGGGACAGCGTGTGGAATATCAGGGCGGGAGGCCGGACGTAGGCATCTCCAACCACCCCACACCACTCATGAGGTGATCGAAACCCTACAAGCCTCAACCAGACTCTCAATAGAGTCTTATACCACATAACCTGTCATGTTTTCAACCTGTAGGTACCCGTAACGGATGCTCTACTATCCACAACTACATACAAAATTTAATCCAAATTCCCTATAACTAAACATGTAAGGTATCATCCAACAATTAAATAAAATTAAAATCTAAGGTCTAGGGTCCCATCATCATGTATATCAAAACATGCAAGTCTCCAATAAACATAAGTCCATGCCCTATAATCCCATATACAACCACATGTGGATACTCATGCCAACATCTCATATAACCTCCTCATCATCCAATAATAACATGTTAAGTGATACATATACATAATTACAAAAATACAAGTTCACAATATCCACATTCATATACAAAACATGAACCCCCGGCACTCACATCGTGCCTACTACTCCTCGCGGCTAGGTCCTCAGTCTAGCACAATTCATTTCTCTCTATCTTGTACAGTGGAACTTGAAAAAGGAATGACGGTGAGCCAACGATGCCTAGTGAATAGGATCCTATTATGCTATCAATTACTCATCAATAAAATCCATATATGCATGAATGTGTCATGAAATGATAAAACATATATACGTATTCATAGCAAGCATTCCAATATATAAAGATGCAAGTGAAATTCATTTTTTACCATCTCTTCTTTCCTTACTCTAGATCCACCATGAGATTCTATGATCCGGGACTCTGTGGTCCAGGTGGTCTTTTTGTATTCTGCTCTAGACCCACCGTGAGATTTTATGATCCAGGACTCTATGGTCCAGGTGGTCTTTTCATATTCTACTTCCCTTACTCTAGTCCAGACCCCATCGGAAAATTCTATGATCTGGGACTTTGTGGTCCAGGTGGTAGTTGTGAGATCTATCACCTCAACACTAAGATCTCATATAGAGATCTATAACGGAGTCTTAGCAGGTGCCTCGAGGACACAAGGCTTTCTACTCGCATGTTGCCTCATCTCAGCCTAAACTCACCTATGGCATGATTACATATCCTATTGGTTGGCTAGGTTTGGCTAAGGCCAAAGTGGAGGGGTTCTCCTAAGAGCGTTCTGCAAACCACGGGACCAAAATTCGAGAACTTCGCTCTTCCCAATTAGGCCATACCTAATTCATTCCACATGGTGTAAATAATGCACAAATACCATTCATGCTTCAACATATTTAACATATACAATAGATGACATAAAAGATTTAAACATAAGTCGGAGTTCTACTCACAACCAAGCCATGCGAGTGACGCTAAACCGCGTACGAAAGCCCAATCGAATCAAATACTAACATCAAGATCCTGTATATACACATCCATCCACATCATATCAATCATCATGATAATTTACATAACAACACATACAACCATCCATTCCCAATTCCGAGTATCTAGCCTAAGTCCCAACATACTCCACTTAGGCCAATTCATTAATCATTATCATAACTTATGTAGAAATACTACATAGCTTCATAATTCCCAAACTCATATATAACACATGAAACCATAATTCAATTCCATCATGAATCAATACGCAACCCACATTAGTCATGAGCTCAATTTCTCATGCTACACTACACAATTCTAATTACATACATAATCCATAAATCAACCCAATTCATATTCATAATTCACAATTCCACCCAATTTATAAAATTCACACCATAGGCTTCCATCTAGCCTAATTACATGCTCATACTATGTCTAGGCCTAAGCCAACATAAATTAATTATAATTTATTTCATACCCAATTTATACTCAGCTAAGCATAAATCAACTCATTTAGGCTCAATTAACTAAATTCCATCATAATTTATCAAGTTCAAATCAATTGGACCAAATGCCCCAAATTGGGCAATTCCAACATTGGCCCAACTTGGGCCAACTTGGGCAAATTCAACTGACCCACATGTTCTACCATGGGATTCTACAAATTGGTATCAAGGATCAACCAAGCATGCCATCAAAACCCACATAGTTCACATGCACATCATATGATCAACCCTAGGTCCAAAATCTAGGATGGATTATTTATAAAGAAGCTCCACCAATTTCAAGCTAGAATTTTATTTTGGAAAATTACCATCAATGAGCTCCATTGTACCCTAGGGTTCCCAAAATCAAGCATGCATTCATATTCAAGTCTAGGTTTTCCCCAAAACAACAACATTTAGTATTCCATAACTCAAAGTGAAATCAACAACATGAACACAAGAGATTTCATGAAGAGAATGGGGAAATCCTCTCACCTTAAGGAAAGTTTTGTGCTAAAAACCCTCTAGGAAGCTCCTTTCAACCATTTTCACCCTTTCTCCAACGTCTCCAAGCTCAAATGAGCAAGAAATGGGGGGATGAGGGGTTAAATATCTTGTCTCCGGCCCACAGAAAAGTTTAAGAAAAAAATAGATGTCACGATGGAAACGCGTTTCCTCTTGCCAGATTGGGGGTTTTTGTAATTCCCTGTACCCCAGGCTAACAACATCTTGGCACGTAGGATACTGAAATATACATATTTATATGTGTATAACTCGTAGAAACCCCACATATTTTGTTGGTTCGAAATTCCCTAGGCTTAGAAGCCAAATGGACCCTATTCAGTAAGGCTCCAGTTGCCCGTACCTTAGGAATTAAAAAGGCCAAATTGACTATGACCTAGAGATGCATGCCCTAGATAGTGACACAGACCTCACGGTTGCGTCTGGAACATGATTTACATGAAAATTCATATAAGGTATGTCTTGCTTTGATTTCGAAATGGGCGAGAGTCGAACATCAAGAAATTTTAAATATACATATATATGGAGAGGAAGAAATTTCCATCACCGATTACATCAAAGGCTTGATCTCCTAGATCCATGGTCCGATTGAGCTGAAATTTTATCATATTATTCTTCTCTAATAGATATTCATTATGGACAGTGAAGATCTTGGTCAGAGTTGTCTACTCTGAGGTATAAGATTTCAAACACTGATGCTCAGATTTGCGAATTTTCTTACATAGTTTTGATCAAACGGTTGGATCTCGCATTCACGCAGTTGGATTGAGCTGAAATTTTACCATAAGGTTGGTAACTAAATCATAAGAATTTTGAGTGGTTAAGATGTTAAATTGGTGAATAGTTTGCAAGAAATTGATTATCTAAGTGAAAGTAAATGCAGGCAAAAAACTATTTTTTTTATTTAAGTGTGTTTTATTTTGTATGGGGCCCACCATTCACCTTATAAACTAAGGCACGACTTCCCATTTGCACTTATTCTCTGGTTTTCTCATCTAAGGAGAAGAGGTAAAAGGGGGGATTTGAAGAAAATTGAGCTAGGGTTAGGTTTTCTACACATATAAGGTAAGAAATTCACCCTTTAACTCTTGAATCTTGTTTTCATGGTTAAGTAGCTTCACATAGTTTGTTTTGGGGGTGTATGCTACTGCATTTTCTGGGTTTGAGCCATGGTTTTGGGTTGTCTCCTTAGAGTTGTACTTAGGCCTTGCATGTCATGTATGTGGTGTACATTGGAGTCATTGAACTCACCCTAGTGTTGGTTTTGATCAAGACATGGCCATGGTGAACTTGTGCCCATTTCTTTGGTCCATCTATGAGAGTTTTTATTTCCATGTTTTGGGAATGGGCTGGGATTTGATGTGCATTGATGTATTTGTGGATGTCTATGATTATATTGATGTCTAATGGCTTATTTGGGTTTGGAATGCATGGTATTGATGTGGATTGGATCATGGAATCAATCCTTGTCGTTCTCTTGGATTGCATGTGACTTAATTGGGTGTTTTGTGGCTTGAATGAGCTGTAATTGTTGGCACACAGGTACAGCCATGTTAGAGTTAAGTGTTGGCATGTAAATTGAGGCTTAAATCATGGTTTTGGCATGTGTAAGGGCTATTATTGATAGATGTATGAAACAAAATTGTATGCAGGATTTGTAGATGATCCAAGTGTCTTAATTGTGCCAATTAAGGGCTAATTACATGGTTTAGATGTTGCTTTTAATTGAAGGATCAATGGTGGCATCTTAGTACTTATTTTGGTTGAAATTGGATTGGCTAATCTAGCCAATCAACTGTGAGTATTTTTTTCATTTGCATTCTATGTATGGCACATAGATAGAAATGATTTTGGCATGATATATGTATATGTATTGCATTGAATTTGAGCATGAAAGGTTTGGAAAATCACGGCAGGTCATTGACTTTACTTAAGTAAAGTATTGACAAGATGGGCGATATGTTATGGGAATTAGTACCACTGGATATGCGCGAACCCGGGGCAAGAGGAAAGTTCCAAAATATGAGTAAAGTGGGGTCCATGTGGCTTTACGGTGCGGTCGGGGCATGTCATGCTCACTATGTGGATGATGGAGATTGCATTAGTTTTATGATAAACGAATTGCATTGGTTGAAATATGCATTGGTCATTATCATGAGCATGTATTAGTAAGTGAATGTATACCATGTTATTGATTTGAAATGAGAATTTTTTTATGTCATGGTTTGCTTATTATGCGTATATGGTTTTGCTTATGATTGAATATTCAATGAGCTAGTTAAAGCTCGCCCCTCACACTATTTCAGGTGTTGATCGCAAAAGAAAGAAGAAAGCGGGTCCGTGAAGCGTTTTCCTTGTCCACGTGATGTAGGTGTTAGTTATTTCATGTCGTATTGTATTTTGAGACTATATACATGATAATGTGTGTATTTAACACTTAGATGGGTTGTATTTATTTTGAAAAATTTTACTTTGATGATGTTTATGATTTTGATTATTGTTGTTTGAGGATTGGTTATGTTTATCTAGTGGATTATGTTGAGGCTGACAAGATTCCAAGGGTATTGTTGGTGGATACACTTGGAGTTTTGTGCCGGTTATGACGTCACGCTGAGTGGATCTTGATTATTTTTGACATTTTTTTCGCTACGCACTAAATACACATCAGAATTTTGCGTATAATATATTGATTTTTATGTAAAAATGCGTTCCATACTCATTTTTAACATCTCCAAGCCCATTTGACACACCAATCATAAGGTTATCACATAATCAACATAAATAACACATCATACAAATCACCAAACAAGTGACACTTAGGACACATGGTATGCATGTACAACATGCATCACACCAAGCACTAGCACATAGAGTTTGCGCACTTATGCAATCGGGATATGGGCTAGGCGGAAGAAGTTTTGGGGCGTCACAAATCGTCTTGGATGAGTGTTCCCACTCCGGATTTGTCGAGATAATTAGCACCGGTCGAGTGCATCTATATTGGATATTTTGGAGTCAAACATAGCAAGAAGAGCTCAGTGGTCCGAGCTCATTCATTCAGGAGAAGCCAGCTTGGCTCCCTGGTGAAGGGCCAAGCTGGTCATCACTCCTAGGTCATCTGCTCTTCCTACTCATCAGGGAAAGATGAGCTATCGTTGTTATTATTCGCCAAATCTCTAGGTTAGCGCCTCATCTTGGCCGAGTTGTCGTCTCCATTCTCGTGGCTCCATCACACAATTCTGTTGGGTCGAGCTGTCGTCTTTGCCTTTTACGCTTCGGGTTCCGTTCGTAATTTTTTATTATCGCCACCTCAGCTCGGCCAGTGCCATGTCAACTCTGGTCAAGCTATTGGTCCAACACATATTTTCAATTTATCCTTTTTAGTTACAATCTTTTACTTCTTTTAACCCTTATTCTTTTATTTTATTAAAAATAAATAAATAAAACCTTATCTTATAACTTATCCGCTTTGATAACATTATTAAATTTTTAACTTAAATATTAGTAATAAATATTTAAATTAATGTATAATACACATACACGTACACATACACTAATCATAATAGAAACTATTTAACCTAAAAATTATAAGTCTAAGCTAAAAAAAATACAGCCGCATGCCGGGAAAAATGCGAATGCGGAATCTGAAGCACGTGGAAGCGGTAGCTCGAATGGAAAGTGCCCGAGTTTCCCGCACATGTGTTGGCGTGTGGGTTCCACACAGCCGGTAAAGCTAAAGCACGTGACCATTTCCTCCAACGCCCCCAACATGCCCCTGACGAGACGAGCCACTGAAACTGTAACAAAGCTCTACATTATTTTAATTATACAACAATTATATAAAACAATTAGTAAGTTAAAAAATCGGGATCTACGCCCTAATCATCAGTTTTTATTATCTATCTTTGTTAAAAACTTCATGTCAACGATTCCCACTCTAGTCAACTAATTCTCTCATATCATCATCGTCTCCCTTCAATTCCTCGCCGATTTTTACCCGAGTTTTTCTGGCGGCCCTACTTAACTCCTGTATACACTGAGCTGCGTGCGTGCGCACGCACGTGCACGGAGGAGAACAGAACACCCTGCGGCACTACTACTGTGTTGCTAACGTACGCTCTGATATCCATGTCGTGTTCTCTGATGTCAGGAGGGTCTGGAGCTGATTGGGTCACGTGATGTACTTTTGCTTTCGTACGCTGTAAAAACACGAGACTCTTTCTCTCTCTGCTAGTCTTTGAAGAAAAAGCTTCAAAAGTTCTGTAGAAAGTGAGGACGACGGTGATTCTGTACTTCGCGAGCTACGAAATTAAGTTGCCCGTATTGATCTCTACTGCATGAAGGGACGGGCCAAATGACATAATTACCCTTAAAAAAAATAATTTCATAAATACCATCAAAATACAAATAATAACTCATTTGTCATATTTTACTGTTCATTGCACAGTCAGCACGCCAAACAAGCGTCACGTCGGCGCCCAAGTGGCATTTTAAGAAAGGCGTCTTTTGAAAAGACGCCTTCCTTTCATATATTTTTTTTTAAGTGAAGGGAAGGCGTCTTTTGAAAAGACGCATTTCCTTCACAATTTTTTTTTTTAAGGTGAAGGGAAGCCGTCTTTTGAAAAGACGTCTTCCCTTCAAAAATGTTTTTTTTTTTAAACAAAAGGCGTCTTTTAAAAAGACGCCTTCTGTTTCAATTTTTTTTTTCATTTCGTGTTGTCTGTTTGGGATTTTGTGGTTTCTGGATTCTGTGCAAATGGTGGTTTTGTTAATACCACTTTCCTTTTTTCCGTGTGGTCTCTTTTAATTAAACGGTATATATATATAATATAAAACCCCCTTATATATATTCATCTGTTATTACTATTATTCAAGCTTCAGTGAGCAAGATTGAAAGCAAAATCCACCCAACTTTCTGTAAATTCACGGTTGTTTCATGGGTTTTGTCAGTTCTGGCTTCTGGATGGAAAATTTTCATCTCATTTCAGGTATAAATAAATCTCTGTTTGATTTCTTTCACTTTATAAATAGTAATTCTTCCAAAATTATAAATACTGATGTTTTGGCTTTCTTTTGTTTTTCAGTAATAGAATGTTGAAGAAGTAGTGATATTAGAACGGTAACAAGTAAAAAGAAAGCATTAATGGCTGAAGGCTCTTCTGTTCAATCTCCCACAGGAAAACAAATAAGACCCACTTCATCTTTCTTCAATTCTCCAAGATTTTTCATTGGTTTCTTCAACTGGGTTCATCTTCATTTTCTGTTGGTTCTGCGAAGAAATCTCCATTTGGGTCTTTGAACTCAAGAAAGAAAAAAAAAATCTGAAACAGAAGGCGTCTTTTTAAAAGACGCCTTCTGTTTCAAAAAAAAAAAAATTGTGAAAGGAATGCGTCTTTTCAAAAGACGCCTTTCCTTCACTTAAAAAAAATATACGAAAGGAAGGCGTCTTTTGAAAAGACGCCTTCCTTAAAATGCCACTTGGGCGCCGACGTGGCGCTTGTTTGGCGTGCTGACTGTGCAATAAACAGTAAAATATGGCAAATGGGTCATTATTTGTATTTCGATGGCATTTGTGAAATTATTTTTTTTTAAGGGTAATCATGTCATTTGGCCTGAAGGGACGACTTAATGAATTGAATGTTGCAAGTTCGAATATTGTCTCGAGAATCAAAATCTCACTTCGAGTCATACCAATCATTATTCAATTGAATGTCTCAACAAAGTTGTTGTTAACTATATGGTGACAATTTCACCGAAAAATTGCTTTTAAAATAATCACCTAGATTAGTCTCCTATTTGAGTGATGGAGTTACAATGGTCTCATTTAAATATCACTCTTTCAGAGCAGCAAACTGCCTCCCATTCATTATTTAAAGGTATTAGGGAGAAGATTATATCTAGTTAAACTAGATCAATTATTATTCCAGCAGAGTAACGACGTAGATTGAGGCTAGAGTGCAACTTTATGTTCTTAAGTCAATTATGTCTCAATTAAATGTTCACGGTATATGACACTTGTCTCATAGGATACAACAATCTTCTTTTAGTGATAGCAGCACTTCAACTCATAAGAATAATCGAACCAAAATTAATTGTACTCACTCACAAAAGAATGTTAAAAGCAGAGAAGAGAGAAGAAAAGAAAATTCAGAGATTTTAGAATTTTTGGGGATGAATTTCTGAGTTCTTGAAGGCTCTATTTATAGGCAAATTGTGGTTGTGCATGGTGCTTGTTTCTGCACCGTTAGATCGAGTCTGATCGCCTCTAAACACGATCTAATGGATTTGATTGACTCACCTGATCGTAGACCGTTGGATTGTATCCGATCGATTTAGGCGCAATCTAACGGCTCTGCTCATCGTAATCGATCCTGCACCGTTGGATCGCAATTGATCCAATCTATCGCTATCTAACAGTCCCGATCAGCGCATCCGATCCCACACAGTCGAATCTTCGTACATCGCACCTAGACAGATAACTACATTCATCGTATCTGGACGTCCGAGATCCGATTCTCGCATCGCGTGCGCAGGGTGATGTTAGCTGAAATTCAAGTGTAGTACTCTAGCTACACTTATAAGAAAATAATTAGAATTATATCTATCTCATGTGGGATTAAAAGATTGTTTTCAAATTTCACCACTTTACACATATCAAGTAGGCTATTTTAAACTCAATTTTTCATTCATATATAAATGGGTAGCTAAATACTTATATATTCTTAATCTTTACATATCAATGATTAATAATCAACTTGGTCCCACCCAAAATTACTTGTGGATCTCACTTTAATATTTAACTGAAAATGGTGAAAAACCATGTTTAATTACCCATTTTCCAACAATTCCCCACATGAATGGAAATTGAACTAATTGCACTTTCTATCGTCCCCACATAAAATGGATTTTTGATGAAATTTTTTTTAAAAAATTTAATGCAGACACTAGAGAGAGTACTAGTGGAATGAGTTGCAACGGGATAGGTAGCTTGTGGCTTTGAACCTTCCCTAATGAAAGACTATCGGATTTGTTAGCTAATCAGTGAACACGATCTCTTGAACTGTTCAGCCGTTGATGCAAACTAAGACAATAATGTACACACAACTCAATTCCGAACAGTTTTGGTTCTCACGGTTGTGTTCATTTGGCCTCGAACAACTCCCGGATTCATAAGTGCTTTAGAGAATTCAAGTCTTAAAATCCTCATAGAATTGGCCCAGTTCACACTCACATAGGTGATGTCCTATTAAGAGTATCCCTACTATACCCCACATAATTAATATGTCATAGGAATCATTAAAAGCAATGCTTATCCTTACTCATTTTGCAGGCAGCACTATTGTCACGACCTACTATAAGTGACGTCATGGCCGGCACAGAACCTTCGAGTATACCCTCCGTCGGTACACCCGACGTCCCATCAGCTCTTGAATACATATACGAATCTCCAAAAAGAAATAAAAGTACATCCTTAACAACCAACTAACATGATCATAATGAAATAAAATATTACTTCTTCAGATTTTTAAAAATATAAAATTCCAAAGTCTTCAAAATAATACAAAACCCAACACATCCCAACTATGTGTTAAATATACAATTACTAGGTGTTATCATGTACATAATTATCAAAATACAAAACTAAATGTACAACACCTACATGAAACAAAAACAAGGGACGCTCCGCAGTCAAGCCTTCCCTTTTCCTTTTCTATCAGATCCTGAAAGAAGATGGTGAGGTGTGAGCTACAACCAGCTCAGTGAATGTTATTTACAAGTGGCATATACGTGCATTTATAAACCATGGTAAGATCATAAAACAGTTGAAATATCATGATGGTAAAATAAATTACATACATGCTAACATAATTGATCAAGTCATACATAAGACGATGCATAACATTTGTAGTCAGGCTCATGCAATCCTAACACCTCCTGAGTACGGGGGTTCAGGGCTGGTGCGCTGCACACAGTACCTGAACACTCACAATACTGGTATCCTAATAGGATTTCTGGGGTTGTGTAGCACGTAAGATTAGCCTAAACTAACCTACCCATACACAAGCCATAAAACCCTCTGCCAGGTACACAACTGGGATCGCCGCTAGACTTACGAGAATTTCCAAAAAGAGGAAATTCCAACTAAGAGCCTCAACCCAAATTGTCATCCCAATGAATTATGGTCAAATGAATTTCATGGAATATTAAAACATGCATACCATCATACATAAGCATTTAAAACATTTCTATACTACAATGCCACATATAAATAATCCAAAAGTAAAAGAACACTCACACTTGATTGGCTAAGTCTAGCCAATCCAATCGCCAAAACTCTTCAATTGACTAAACGAGTTCAAGATCAATCACAAGACCTGGAAATAACACGGTTTACACAACTGAAAATCAGTCATAAAGTGTATCAACACCCCATGTTCAAATTCAATCTAAAGTCAATTAGATTTTAAATTGATTACCCCCTTGAGCCAATTTTTATATTGCCCAACTTGATCATTTAGACTCAATTAAACTAATATTGACCTAAATTGAATGTAATAGGGTGATCCCATGATCCAACCACTAATATACATGAAATTCAATTATAATTAGGGTCAATTAGACTATACAACAAGTCAATTTCATCAATTGACTAAGTCTTGGTCAAAACCCCCAATTAGGCCAATATAAAACATAAGGTCAAAATGAACTAAGTCATATCAATTTAACATAGGTTCTAACATTTTAAACCCATGATTCTACTTAATTTGGGTCCAATTAAACAATCCCCAAGTCAATTTCATAAATTGACTTACTTTGGGTGAAAAGTCCCAATTTGGGCAAAATCCCCAAATTACATGCAAAATTGCCAAAGTACATGAAAAATGTCAAATACTTAGCCTAGATCAAAATTAGTCAACCTTAGGGTGTCCATTATGAGAACCCACTGAATTCAATCATCAAACAACCCTAATCATGTCCAATTAGACCTACAATGCATAATTTTCCAGATTTTATATCAAGAGCATCAAAGCCCTAAATCTGGAAATTTTCATACATAGGCCATATTGTTAATTTTACATAAGGCCGCCATACATAGCCACAAAATTTACTGATCTAACAACATGGATTCATTCACAATGCCACCTAGAACAACATAGTTGACATGCATGACTTTTGGAAAAGCCTAAGGCCATGAACCAAACAATGACCATTTACACTAAACCATATGATTTCACCATTAAAATCTCAAGCTAAATACATGAATCAGTCCCTAATACTGATTAGTCCATCATAGATGGCATGCAAAGCTTAAGTCAAAGTCTAGGTCAATGGACCAAGACTAGGTCATTTGTACTAAACCCTATCAATTTCTCGTTAGAAATTGGGGTTTTTGCCTTTAGAGGTTCCCAACACACTCTAAACACACATATCAAACATGCAAAGCATTTGGACAACATTTGAGTTCCACTACCCCTTCAAATCTGGGTTTCATATAATGCATGCATCAAAACAACACTAGTATGCATGAACCAAAGAGATTGAAGGAAGAACAATGAGGAAAAACACGCAAACCTTAGGGATTTTGAGCAAAATCCACAAACCCTAGGTTTCCTCTCCTTTTCTCCTCTCCAGCTCCTTTCTGTCTTTTCTGGCTGAGAAATGAGCAAATGAGCCTAAAATTACATTTTGGTTGCTTAAATAGACAAGCTTGGGCCCACAACTAAAAGTTGCCAAAAACTATCAAAAAATCAATTTTCCTGTTGCAATACTTGCACTTAGATAGTCAATTTCTTGCACAATACCCACCAATTTAACATCTTAACCATTGGAACATTGCATGAGTTAGTTACTAACATTCCAATAAACTTTCAACTCAATCCAGCGGTGGGATTGTGAGATCTAACTGTTTGATTAAAACTGCGTAAGAAAATCTGAAAATCCGTAAAACAGTGTTTGGAGTCTTATAACTCATAGTAGGTAACTCTGATCAAGATCTTCACCGTTCATAATGATCTATCATATAAGAATGAGCTGAAAAAATTTTAGCTCAATCGGACCACGGATCTATGAGAAAACCATTGATGTAATTTGTGACAGAAATTTCTTCCTTTATGGAGCAAGCTCCACTGGATCCAAAACACCGTTCTCGACATGTTTTGACGTCGAACGGGTCTCCAATGGTTCCGAAACTTCATGCGCACTCTTTATGACCTAAAATCATGCAAATACACTCGAACTTACGTGCTTCGAGCATCAAAATACATATACACATACGTACACGAACACGTATAGGGGTACTCTGCGGGTACACTATGGGTCAAAATGACGTCACCAAAAGGCACAGGTGCTACAACTATTGTATCATAGGAATGGATAGGAGTGTGATTTTCCTTAGTACTACACCAGATTTCATAATTTAGTTGTCTCTTTTGAACCTAGTTCTTGGGATCTCCACTCATCTAAGTTGGGTTTCCACTATAAAACTCTATTTAATAAGCTTTAACCTCATTTCCCTCAATGAACAGTGTACTTGATCTCTAAGCAAACCTTAAACTTTAGTTAGTGGATCTACAAGGTTTTCCTTTGATTTGATATAATTTATGGATATTACTCCATTTTCAAGTAATTGTTTAATGGTGTTGTGTCTTCAACGTATATGTCTTGACTTACCATTGTACATCTTATTTTGTGCCCTAGCTATAGCAGACATACTATCACAATGAATGCATATTGCTAAGACAGTTTGGGGCCAACACGGAATATCCTCTAAAAAGTTACGAAGCCATTTTGCTTCTTCTCCAGCTTTATCTAAAGCTATAAATTCAGATTTCATAGTGGATCTGGCTATACATGTTTGTTTTGAGGATTTCCATGATATTGCTCTTCCTCCTCCAATTGTGAACACATATCTTGTTGAACTAATTATCCTCATGTCCCTTACGAGAATATGTCCCTATTATGAAAGATTTTGATGATTACAAAACTACATTTTGGTTATGATATTACTGCACATATGGCACATCTAATCTCACTTTCAAAGATTCAATGATGCATGACGAACGTATTAAAAGATCTTCTTGAAGACCATGATCGTGTGAAGATGTTTAGATGTATGATTAGATTATGATAGGTTGTAGGACCTTCTTTGTCATGTGATTCAGCAATATGCATGCCCGCATTTTTTATTCGATTTAATCCGGCTACATTGTGTTTTATTGAGTCGAGAAATCAAAAATCATTTTTATAAAGTCTTTCAGGATGCTAATGTTTTAACAATGCCCTCCTGGGCTTGATGAGTCAGGACACTGATAAAATATTAGGAAGCTTAAGGTTGAATTGAACTAATTAATAAGGACGCTTACTTGTTAGTAATGACTTTTCTTTTATCAACCTTTGAGAATGTCAGGACGTTGACTTAGTTTCAGCTCGCTAAAAGTTGTTTTTGTCTTTAAGTGATTTATATCTTTCAGGACGCTGATAAGTTATAAGTTGAATAAATTATCCGGACGCTACTTGTGTAAGAGCGCCCTCATCTTTAGAACCAACTTAAATAACTTTCAGGATGCTTACCGTCCGTCAACGCACTTAACATTATTTTAAAATTATTTTTAATAGTTCAGGACGCTTACTCTTGAATAGCGCCCTCGTGTGTCAAATGTTTTAAAACAAAGCAGGACGCTTACTGCTAAGTAGCGCCCTCACGATTTGAGTCGTTCAATTGTCAAAGTAAGTCAGAACACTTACTATTCAATAGCGCATTCACTTCATTGTTCAGTAGGACGTTGATGTTCTATGAGCGCCCTCGAAGGAACAAAATGACAGAAAAGATATTTTTGTTGTTCTGACATTACTGCTATTTCTGTTAACTTTTTCAGAAACGTACGAATACTTTTTCAGAACTTTTCAGAGTCGTACAACAACTTTTTCAGAACTTTTTAAACATTCTAAAACTTCGTCAGAACATTCCTCTTTCATGAAAGGATCAGATGATTCAGGTGCTATCGCTGTAATATGCATTGAGTTGAATCGATCCATTTCGGAAAAAAATGTTAACGTTATATTTGAAATAACCTAGAACGCCAAAATCATCAAGTCCATTGCACCTTTGTTATTCCTATATATACGTGCTACCTTAGAGTAGAAAAACTACTAATGAAATACGAAATCGATATTCATTCAAAACGTATTAACAGTTTTCGTTTGTGCTAAACACTTTTTGAAAGTTAGTCTTTTTTCACTTACGCTTGATCTTACGATCTTTTGAAAGAAAAACTTAAAGTCTTCTGGGTTGATTGATCTTCATCTTCATTATTTTGAAAACCTACTGAAGAAGACAAAAGCTCTTTGAACCTAATTTCAGCATAAACTTCATCATACATATTTTGTTGAATCTGTGATCACAGAAGGTTCAATCCAAAGCTTTGTAAGTATCACTTTGGTTCTGAGTAAAGGGAATCATATCTCATCTTGTATTCAGTTTGTGGTGACTGGAAAGTCACTGAGTTAGAGCAAGTGTTGCTCAAAGTTGTAAACGGTCTTTTCACACCTGGTAAGTTGAGAATAGGTTATCTCTCACCTGTAAGTAGAAAATAGGTCCTCTCACACCCGCAAGTTGAGAAACAATTTCACACCCGTAAGTTGAGAAACGGTAGTTCTCACACCCGTAAGTTGAGAAAGTGTACCGGTTTGATCTTCACCCGTAAGAAGGTCTATAGTGAAGTTTGAACAAATCCTAATTAAGGAGGTTAGGTAGTGGATGTAGGCGCGACCGAACCACTATAAATATTGTTTGCATTGTCTCATTTACATTTGCTATATTTGATTGCTATACTTTGTTTAATTTGCTTTCATTATTCCGCACAATTTTAAGAAAGGTTAAAATCTGCTAAGTGTCCAATTCACCCCCCCTTCCCTCCCCTCTTGGACATATATAGGCCAACATATCCACTTGTAGATTTTGTGTCCTTGGAGTCAGATATCCAGTTTGCATCTCTATATCCTTCTAGAACAGCTAAATATTTTGTATAATGTAATCCATAATGTTGTGTATACCTTAGATATCTAAGTACCCTAATCGAAGCTTTCCAATGAGCCTTACCTGGATTGCTTGTAAATCGACTCAATTTAATAATTGCACATGTTATGTCAGGTCGTGTACATACCATAACATACATTAGACATCCAAGTATACGTGAATATTCTAATTGATTTATGGGTTGCCCTTTATTCTTGATAAGATGTAAATACACATCTATAAGCGTTTTTATAGAACTAGTATCATAGTTATTGAACTTAATCAATATTTTCTCAATATAATGGGATTGAGACAAGACTAATCCATAAGATATTTTAGAAATTTTAATCCCTAAAATAACATTAGCAACGCCCATATCTTTCATATCAAAATGTCTAGTCAACATTTTCTTGGTAGACTTGATTATGGCTTTATTATTACTTATAATCATTATATCATCCAAGTAAAAGCACACTATGACATAGCCCTTTGGTGTGTTTTTAAAATATACACATTTGTCACATTCATTGATTTTAAAACCATTGGACAACGTGACATTGTCAAATTTAATGTCATTGTTTTGGTGCTTGTTTTAATCCATGTAATGATTTAACAAGTCTACACACCTTTATGTTCTTATCCAGATGGAACGAATCCTTCAGGTTGTTGCATATATATCTCTTCTTCTAATTCACCATTTAAGAAAGCTGTTTGAACATCCATTTGATGAATTTCAAGATTGTTTATTGCAACAATAGCAATTAACATTATTATGGATGTTATTCTAGTTACCAGTGAATATGTATCCAAGAAATCAAGGCCCTCTTTTTCTTTAAATCCCTTGGCTACCAACCTAGCCTTATATTTATCAATTGAACCGCCTTAATTTTCTTTTAAAAATCCATTTACACCCTAAAGGCGTCATACCTTATGGTAAATATACCAATTCTCAAGTATGATTGTGCATGATTGATTCAATTTCACTATTTATTGCTTCCTTCCAAAAAGAAGCTTCGGGTGTTGACATTGCCTCTTTAAAAGTTTTAGGCTCACTTTCTAACATATACGTTAGAAAATCAGGACCAAAAGACTTTGCAACTTTAGCCCTTTTATTGCGTCTAGGTTCATCCTCTGAATTTTTGTCTGGAGGATTACTATTGTTATTTGCATTGTCATAAATTCTTTTATTGGAACTTAGCTCTTGGTTATTTTTATTTGGAAAAATATGCTCAAAAAATGATGTATTTTTAGATTCCATAATTGTATTCACATGTATATCAAAAATATCTGATTTGTATATAAGGAACCTATATGCACTATTGTTATGAACATAACCAATGAATATACAATCAATGGTTTTAGGCCCTATCTTAACGTTTTTAGATTCAGGTATTGCTACCTTAGCTAAACACCCTCACACTTTTAAATATTTATAGGAAGGTTTTCGACCTTTTCACAACTCATGAGTAACATCCTTCTTTTTACGAGGTATTTTGTTAAGAATGTAGTTAGTGGAGAGAATTGCTTCCCCCCACATCTTCTGAGGTAACCCAAAACTTATCAACATGGCATTCATCATTTCTTTCAATGTTCGATTCTTGCGTTCAGCAATACCATTTGATTGAGGTGAATAAGGAGCGGTTGTTTGATGAATAATGTCATGTTCTTGACAGAACGCACCACAAGGTGTTTCATATTCACCACCTCTGTCGCTTCTTGTTGCATTTATCTTTTTACCAAGTTGATTTTCAACCTCATTCTTATAGTGTTTGAATACTTCCAAAACTTTATCTTTGCTTTTAAGCAAATAAACATAACAATATCTTGTATTGTCATCGATAAAAGTAATAAAATATTTTTTCCCACTTCTAATTTGTACAAATTTTAAGTCACATATATCGCTGTGAATTAATTCTAGAAGTTCAGTGTTTCTTTCAACTGAATGAAATGGTATTTTAGTTAACTTTGCCTCAACACATATTTCATACTTATGATTTGGATCAATTTGATAGTTAGGTAATAATCCTAAATTCATCAATTTTTGTAATGAATTACAAATTAACATGTCCTAGTCTATCATGCCATAAACAAAAAGACTCCAAAAAATAAACAGAAGATGAATCTTTATTATCTTCAACGTTGCGGATTACAGACATTACATTCCTTTTGAATAATCCCGTTTCCAAGTACCCCTTTCCCACAAATACACTATTTTTGGAAAGTACAAATTTATTGGAGTCAAAGACCATCCTAAAACCACTTTTGCTAAACAGTGAGCCTGAAACAAGATTCTTTCGGATGTTAGGTACATGCAGCACATCGATCAAGGTGAGTTCTTTTCCTGAACTCATCTTGAGAACCACCTTTCCAAGACCCGTTATTGCTGAAATTGCCGAATTGCCCATGATTAGATTACGTCCTCTTATTGTTGTATAAGAGGAAAACATATTCTTATCAGCACAGACAGGTCGGGTGGCTCCAGTATCAATCCATTACTCTCTGGGTTCATCAACCATGTTGGCTTCAAAAACCACAGCAGATAGCATCATGTCAGTTACATCTTCAAGCTTCTCCTCAGTCATATTGACTTGATCGTTCTTGGACTTGCCTTTCGATCGAAAATTTTTGTTTTTGGCAATTATAGCACTTGCCATTGAACTTCTGAGCTTTGCCTTTCTTTTGGGCCTGACTATCACCAGTTTGCTTGCACTTCTTGTTCTTGGCGTGCTTTCCCTCCACAAGGTTAACTTTAGGCTTTATATGGTCTCTAGTTTTCTTGTCATGAATTTTATTGTCTTGTTCAATTCGTAGTCTGACAATAAGTTCCTTAAGTTCCATCTCCTTACGCTTGTGCTTGAGATAGTTCTACCCGAATCTCATGGAGAATAATCTATAACTCTTGAACTTGATCCAGCACAGTCTTTGAGTCCACTATCTTGTAATCAAGGAACTTGCTGACCACAAATTTCTTATGGCCAGCATCTTCAGTCTTGTATTTTTTATCCAAAGAATTTTAGAGTTCCTTGGCAATACAGACTGTACTATACACATTATACAGTGTATTTTCTTGCATAGAAAATCATAGTGTCTCCATGCTTGAATTGCAGAAATGACATGTTTGTCAGTCTCATCATCTCTCAATTCAGGTTCGTCTTCGTTCAACGCCGTGACCAAGTTGAGGATGGTCAGGTAAAATAACATTTTCTATTGCCACCTTTTGAAGTCAGTGCCAGCGAACTTCTCTGGCTTCTCTGGTTTCACAGAAGTAGTAGTTAGTTTAGGGGCAGAGTCTATCTCCATTATCATAATTGTCTTAAGATTGTTGACTGTATGGTGGTAATCTTCTCTAAAAAATAGCTTTCAAAATAATCAACTAAATTAGTCTCTAGTATGAGTGGTGGAGTCACAATGGTCTCGCTTAAATATCACACTTCTAGAGCAACAAGCTGCCTCCTGTTCACTATTTAAAAGTACTAAGGACAAGACTATGTCTAGTTAAACTAGATCAATTACTATTCCAACAGAGTACAACATAGATTGAGGCTAGAGTGTAACTCTATGTCCTTAAGATAATTATGTCCCGCTTAAGTGCTCACGGTGTATGACACTTGTCTCCCATGATACAACAATCTCCTTCTAGTGATAGCAACACTTTAACTCACAAGAATAATCGAACCAAAATTGGTTGTACTCACTCACAAAAGAATGCTAAAAGCAGAGAAGAGAAAATAGAAGAAAATTCAGAGATTTTGAAATTTTCTGGGATGAATTTCTGAGTTCTAGAAGTCTCTATTTATAGGCAAATTGTGATTGTACACGGTGCATTTTTCTGCATTGTTAGATCGAGTCTGATCACCTCTAGACGCAATTTGACGGATTTGATTGGCGCACCCGATCGTACACCGTTGGATCATATCTGATCGATTTAGGCGCAATCTAATGGCTCCGCTCGTCGCAACCGATCTCGCACTGTTGGATCGCGGTTGACCCAATCGGTCGTAATCTGACAGTCTCGATCAGCTCATCCGATCTCACACAGTCGGATCTTCATATATCGCACCTAGACAGATTCGATTCGCCCGTCGTGCGCGGGTTTGCATCACCCCTGAGCCTTCTTTGTGTGTGTGTTAGCTGAAATTCAAGTGTAGTACTCTAGCTATACTTATAAATAAATAATTAGAATTCTATCTATCCCATGTGGGACTAAAAGATTTTTTCCAAGTTTTACCACTTTACACAAGTAGGCTACTTTAGACTCAATTTTTCATTCATATATAAATAGATATAGCTAAATACTTATATATTCTTAATCTTTACATATGAAAGATTAATAATCAACTTATTCCCACCCAAAATTACTTGTGGGTCTCACTTTAATATTTAGCTGTAAATGGTAAAAGACCATGTTTAATTATCCATTTTCCAACAATCCCTAGTGAACTAATTGCACTTTCTATCATCCCCCACATAAATGGATTTTTGATGTAATTTTTTTTTAAAAAAATTTAATGCAGACACTAGAGAGAGTACTGGTGGAACGAGTTGCATCGGGATAGATAGCTTGTAGTTTTGAACCTTTTCTAAGTAAAATAGCATCTTCTGTTGCCACCTTAGTAAAGGCACATAATATTAATAAGACAAATACTCCTAAGTGAAATTGATTAATGATCAATGAAGAATCTCAATTGAGTGATGTCAAGTAGGTTGAAAACATCATGTCAATTGCTACAAATTGCAACTACATCAATGTTTAATTTTAATTTATCAAAACATGAACAAGACGAAGATTTATTAATGGATATGTTTTCGTAAGATTTAAGTTGTTAATTTATTGAATTTAAGTTATTTAAATTTATAGAAATCTAGTTGATTATTTTTATAAGAAATCTATTTTGTAGTGGTTTAGTCCTAATAAGACTCTAATTTCTTAGAACTAATTTGAGTCTTACAACTAAGTAGAGTGTTATGTGGTTCTCTTTAAATATTGAATTTTTAACAACAATCAATGGGGCCTGATGTGAATTAATATTAATGAAATTTAGGTCCTGTTTGACATTTGATTTAAAAACAGTTTTATATTTTTAAATAATTTTAATTTTTTTGAAAATAGTAAAACGAAGCAGGTTTTCAAGAAATTTTGAATTTGAAAATAAAAAACTATTTTGCCTTATATTTTCTCCTCTTTTCTTCTTCTTATTCATCTCTTCTCAGTTTTACATCACAACGTCTCTTTTATTTCTTGGTAATTTAGGTGGTGTCCATAAAGGCAACTTACACATATAACAAAAATTAATTCACCTTGAACGACACCACTTAAGGGACATGGTAGCATCCATTTAAAAGGCTTTGCCCTAGCTAGGTAAAGGTTATCCCAACTCACTCATGCTGTGAAAATGAGAGTTTATGGCTCAAACTTGAGATTTCGTGAAAAAAAAATTTTAAATATCTATTCAATAAAAGAGAGTGCTAAAACGATCTAAGACATGTATATAAATTTGTACTCAAGTTGATGTGATAATACGCCACATCATGGCTACATCATAAAAAAAAAAAAACTCTTCACTTATTGTTTACCACATAGCATATGTATAGTTTTAAGTATAATTTTTTGGTCTTAAAAACATTTTTCTTCAGTGAAATACAAGCATGACGTGATTCTCGGCAAATTAGATTTATGACCATAGGTGTGGAGCATTAGCATTTTTCATTTCAATAATAACAAACAATTGACTGATTTAAACGAGAAAAGATTTTAACTTTAAATATTTCGAAGTACGTAATAAGATCAGATGTTTGACCTGTTGGATTCTGAATAAAACGCTTGAAAAGGTGAACGAATTAGGAAGTCAAACAAGAAAGGAGGCAAGTCCAATATTTTTAAACTGAGGGAGGCATATGCCAAAACCCAAAAGTGGCTGACACGAAGGAATTCCTCGTAAGAAACGGCGAGGAGAAACATAAAGAAAAACCGTTAGTTAGGGTTATAACGGCGTTTATCAGCCATAACGCCGTTAAGAGGTTGGCTTTTTGGGTAACGGAAAGGCGAGAGGAATAAAAGCGAGAGCGAACACCGCATTAAGATCTTACCGAGGAGAGGGAGAGGCCGTCCGACCCGAAGCTCTTCTTCCGCCGCACAGCAGGTTTAGAGAGAGAAAACGAGAGATTTTCGCCGAAACACGAAGGAGATTCTGACTCCAACCATTTGCTTCTGAAACTAGGAGTTGGAGAATTCCTACTTGAAATTACAAATTAATTGCTTTCTCCTGTGATTTCCATACCAACAAAACCAAGAGGTAGAGATTCTAGATGTTTGAATATTTGAAGTTTTTCAAGATGAATTTCGTCAAGTTGTTCGTTATTCAGATGGAAGGTAATTAATAATTAAGCCTCTCTCTCTCTATAATATATCTTCACATATGCACTTTCTTTTTAGATCTATTTCCGGTCAAGACCTTCGGCATCTATGATCTGTTAATTTGATTTGGAGTTTCTAACTTAATTCTTGTCGAGATCAATTTTAATTCATGGATTCGATGTTTAATGTGTGACGAAATGCGATCGAACCTCATCAGTTGTAGTAACGACGAAGCTAATACATTATGGTTGCAGGTTTTCTTTCTGAAATCACCAAATTATCTAAAGTTCAGTGATCATCTTCGGGGCGTTGATTTATTCAAATTCACCGTTCTAAAGCTTGACTTCCAGTGAATTCATGTATATGTTGGACAAGCGGTGAGTGTTGTAATTGCTCAAGAGAATTGTGTTTCCATTGAAAACCTGTACACCTCATGTAGTTTTTTTCTCTTCTTGCAGATAATCTCTGATAGCAGCATCGTAGCAACCAATCGGGAATGCGCCTCCCATCTTAAGTCGGAGGCTTGCTTTCTCTCAAGATTTGATTTTCTTTCGGAACGTTCTCAGTCGAGTTTTGAGTTAAAGAGTACTGATCAAGGAAAGAAAATTAACTCGAATTTTCCGTTCAATATTTCTTTTGGAAGAAATTTGTTTCTCGGCAATCACTTGTTAAGCCATCTGTAATTTAGCACTCAGACGAGTTAACTTGAAATTGGAATTTTTCAAAAGAAGAAATCCTAACAAATAATAAAAGGAATAATCCATGGAGCTTCCTCGACCTCGCCCCTTTGGCACCGAAGGTATCTATTAAAAAAAATGTCTTCTTTTCTTTTCTTTAATTTTTATTTTTTTTACTTTGATTATGAATTGTATTTTTTTTCAAGGTAAAGATCGAACGTTGGATTTTCTTTCACTGCATGGTCATTCTTCTTTCCAGCACCAAGATCCAAGAGCTCAACGTAAGTTATTCATTAAGAAAAATTGATCATCATTTTTAACCGATGCAATATTTTACTCTTATTCTCTAAGTATTTTCAAAGAAAAAAAAAAGACTTTGATATTTTAATGGAAGTACCTGCGTGGCCGCGAATCACCAACCTGGGCCACTGGTGAAGTAGGCCATAACACAACAACAAACCCTTGCATTTCTATTTTGATGATCAAAGTCAGCAATTGGATCGGTCTGTCCTTGCATGGGCCCGTTTATATGCATTTAGGTAAATTAAGTGATTCAGACGTTATACGACACACGCAGCAGAGCGCATACTATTGATAGCTGATGATATTATAGGGCCAACACTCATTTAACCGGGGCACACACCCATCTCCCTCAAGGGCCATGGAAGCACGTGCTGCGCGTGTTGCCCAGCTAGTTGTACCACATGCATGTTGAACTTAGTTTAGGTTTAATTTTGTTTTCTTTAACATTAATAAGAGTAGCTAGGTTGAGTAATTTATTAAAGAAAATAAAAAGTATGGAGTTAACTTGAGGCAGAGGCCTTGTTTGGAAGCGCGGTTACCTTTTCACCAAAAAACACTTTTGTCTAATGCAATCGCACCTATAAAAATAGGGGAAATGGAGCTTTGCCAAAATACTCTAAAAAACTCCAAAAAATCACATTTCAATTGTAACATGTAGATGCCAAACAACATCCAAAGTGCGTTTTAACAAAAATCTTCAGGACAATGCGGTTTTGCCGCTTTCCTAAACAGGCCAGAATTAAATAGACTACAATGTCATGGTGCTTTAATTGCATTTGTTATATGTAATTTATTGATTTCACACACCTCCGTGTAAATTAGCTTTTCTTCCATCAAATATTTTCTCTCTGTCTCCAAAAATTATCATCTTTTAAGGACTACTTTGTATTGCTAGAAAAAGTTTTCATTATAGTTGTATATGTGTATGCGTATTGTAGAAATTTTAGAGTCTGTGTAGTACTTATCAACTTATTAGTTCATTTTAAAATACATTGAAAATAATATAAAATTATAAAGTACTCTCATTTATTTATGTTTTGCGTCCTAGGACGCTTTGGCTCTTGAGAGTGGTGTTTTAAAGATAATCATCTTTGTATAGTAGGATAGGATGGCTTGGGCGTGGTTTGATAGTGTTAAAATTTTGAGTAATTAAGGCATTATCCAGAAACAGTTTTTAGAAAATAATTTTTTATTATTTCTAAAAAATGAGTTACTTTTAAATTTTTTATAAAAGAAATCCCTTTAAGATTTTGTTGAACACTTATGTGTTTTTTTGTTTTCAAATACAAAAAACTGAGTTTAAATTTGATATCAATCACAGCCTAAATATATATATCCAAACTATTGGTCAACCAGAGAAACACATCACGTGCATTACATCACGTACAGATGAGATATGACCACCCGTTAGAGTCAAATAAATGCTGGGTAATGCCATGACCCCCTTTGGAAATCAACACGTGCCACAGTGTTTGCAGTACTGATTCTGACCTTTTGCTTTGGGGGGCCATCACTGCTCGATCGGTTTCCTTCTTGAATTTTCCTGATTGCTGCTTTCCATTATTTTACCTTTCTTTCAAAAAAAGTTAATAAAATAGAATTTGATGACATGAATCGCTGAGTTAATTAGCATTATGAACTGAACCAAATAAGGAAAAAGGAATTATGAATTAAATTGTCGATTATGTCCTTGAACGTCATATGTTGTCAAACGTTTTGATTTTGTGGAGTCCGTTTTTACCAAAGTCCAACACAATTTGTTGTTAATTAGAGATATAATCATGAATTTCTCAAACAGAAAACTATAAGTTATATGAGAAGTAAGTTGAAGAATTTCTGGGTATTGCAGGAGTTTACCTTGAAACCCAAGATTTTCTACGACCACTCGAACAGGTGGAGAAGAACATTAATAATGGTAAGGCAGAAAACAAAAGTAAGACAGCTACTGTTGAGAAACTGCCTCCACCATCTTCTTCTTCTCCTTCTTCTTCTGCGGAGCACATTCTTCCCGGAGGCATCGGCACCTATAGCATAAGCCATATTTCCAATTTCATTCAACGGGTTCCAAAGGCTGAGCAAATTCCTGGTAGTGCTGTTGACAGAGCTAGCAGTGTGGAAAGAAACTGTGAACCCAACAGAGCTGCTAATTCTTCTATTCGTAATAACTATGGTGGAGGAGTGTTTACTACTTTGTGGGACGAAGCTGCTGTACTAAAGAAAGGAGGAAGCAGTTCTGTTAAGGATACAGCGGGAGAAAGACAAGTTCTGAGAGGTAAGTGCTTTTTTTTTTCAAGGCAATTAATTAATTACTCTTATGTGATGGTGATAACTTTTTTTTCAAGGCAAAAGTCCATTTTTTCCAACATTAAATGTGTTGAGTCGCTTTTCAAGTAAAAAACACTCAAACACAATGACTATGAATAAATGGGTTGTTATGAGGTGACATTTTCGTTCCAGTATACATTCTGTGTACTGGACTTAATAAATTACCCACTAATTAAAATCGATTTTTGGTTCTGTTTTTTTAACAAGTGGAATAAGAATATTTGATTAAGTTGATCAGATTAACTGTTTTTTATGCTTCGTAAAAAGTTTTCAATTAAATAAGAAGTGATCTAATTAATGGAGCAATATATTCAACATCTAATAATTAATTATCTCCACTTAGTACAGCAAGAAGTTGGTTTTATGTTTGTCTGTCTGTCTGTCACATTCTCATTGAAATATTTAGCTTTTCTAAGAGGAAAACAGAGTCCACCAAACATTTTCTAATTAATTTATCTGAAACTTTAGTAACTGTTTAAAGCTGAGCAGCCTAACCATAATAGATTGAGTTAAAGTTGTTTGGTGAGTATATATAACTAGTGTCTAAAGTAGAAATTAAACTTCCTCATCTTAAACATTCTTTGACTTGTTAAACTTAACCCAATTTGATCAACTTTGCTCATTTTCCACAATCTGCATGTGGTCTTATAGCTCATTAAGAAATTATCAAATGCAGTTCATGGGGTGATTGGTACTTTGCGTTAAATTATAAAAGCATAGGCAGTGCAGAGTGCCCCATGACTGATTAGGTAGAAAATTTTCTTAATTAAAATAATTCAGCAATTATTGAAAAGTTTAAGGTACTTGAAAGACCAATTTTCCTAAGAGTACCGATGATCAAGTTTGATGGCCACCGTAAAAAATTTTGTACTCAACTAAATTAATATCAACTTAACTAAGTTTTTTTCGCAACTACATGGGCCAAGCCACCTATATAAATATGCTTCCTCCACTCTATTCTATTAAGAGCTAAATTGACATTAGATTTCACTAATTGAAAATTTTTTACTTGCAAGTTATGAATGCCTTTGTAAACATGATAATTGTTATTTGTTTTACATTTAAAATAAATGTTTTATTCTATAACGTGAAAAATTATAGTATAGGAGACAAAAAAAAAAAAAAAGAACTATCATTTATCATGATCTATAAGCTTCATTTATTTACTTTTCTCACATTTAATTGGCACTGCTACTTACATACTTTTAGTGCTTATATATGTATAATTAATTAGTTATATAAATGTGTATACATATCTCTTTTAGTTAAAATTTTGCTTGCAATCTGAAGTGTTAAACAACTTATATTTGAAAACTTTCCCAGGAAGGAAACAAGCAATCAAACTTTACTGTATGATTTTTCCTTTTCAATTTTTTAAATTGTGATTTTTTTTGCTAGAAATTGTTTATGCTCAAGCCCATTATATTTCTAAAGACTCTCCCCCTCGTTATATTATGAAAAGGAACTTTTAATATTTTTACCAGAATTTTATTTTTATTGAAGGGAGGAAACCTGTTAGTTTAATTTAGAGAGTTCCTGCAAAAATGTAAGTTTTATGGAGTTTCTATTTTAATCGTCAAATGTGGTATCAAAATATCACCATCTAAAGAGGTGTTGGCCAAGTGATTGGGTAGAGGATCAAGTAACTAAGAGGTTATGAGTTCGAACCTCATTCATTTAGGTATGAGTTATTTCGGTCCACACATATCCAACATAGATTAGTCCGGTGCACATAAGTTGGCTCGATTATTCAAATTTTTTTTTAAAAAAAGGTCAAATGTGGTATCAAAATATCACCATATACAAATGTATCCTAGATAATTAAAGTGTCCTGTTTTTTTTTTTTACAGTAACTGGAAAGTGTATTTAAAATAGGCAAAGTATGCCCCTGGTTGAATGATGTTTTATTTGCAAATTTATGAGAATGAAATTTTTGAAAAAGAAAATGATTAATTGACACATTTTGCATGATACAAGGCAATATTGCAAGATTCGAGACATACAATAATTCTCTATCTATAATGTCAACAAAATTTGTTGACAATGTGTGTCCATGGAACATTACCTTGAGAAAAACTGAAATGAACTTTATTTCTAATATTTCCATGCTGTAATTATTTCTTTTTAATTGACTTCAAAAAATCTTGTCCACACATTAAGGTTAAAGTTTGTCGTATGTAAATATAAATATGATTTATTAGCTTGTAATAAAAAAGATAACGTTGCAAAAAGAAAATTAAAAAAAATCCTAATAGCTGGTCACGAAAGAGTTTTGAATTGATTTGTTTTATGACACAGCTTGTACATAGTTCTAGGCACGTGAATCCACGTGAAGGCACGTGACACGCACTAACTCCCCCTACCATTGGCTGACCTCTGCCATGGGGTTCTCGCTGATAGCACTAAAGAGCCTATTTCTCTCTCTCTCTCTTTTGTGTTTTGTGTTTTTTTTTTTTTTTTAAACAGACTTTAAAATCCCGGTGATGGCGCAGCTAATAAAACGAACCCAAACACGCGCATGTTAGAATCAACCCCCTCAATTTTTATTTAAAAAAAAAAAAACAGACGAGGGAAAATGGAATTTTAACAATATAACTGCTGATTAAAATAAGGGAAGGTTTTGCAGAGGCAGCGGAGAAGGCAGGGGGGCAGTGGCCCTCGGAGCGGACATTACAGACTCCTTACGTTCATCGCAATAGCTTTAGCTCCTTGTCCACCTCCAAGTTGGTGACGCTCTCTCTGTCCTCTCATTTTTTTTTCTTAAAATTTCTAATTTTTCTTATTCTCCTGGCTGCAATTGATTGATGTTTTTTTTTTCTTTCTTTCTAGGGTTTCTTACAGTTAAGTAGTTTCCTTTTCTTTATGGGTGTTTTTTTTAGGCAATCGGCAGCGAAGAACAATAATAATAAGAGCTTCCTGGAGATGATGAAATCTGGGAGAGGTGTTGAGGATGACGAAGACGAAGCTGGTGAAGAGTTCACTTCCAAAAAAGCTGTCTCCTCTTCCCACCAAGGTTCCTCTCCTTACCTTCTTCCAATCTATAAAATGCGCCGCGAAGCGCGAAGCGGATGCCCTTACGCTCTTTCCTCGTTTCCCGTGCTGGGAAGACCACTGGCTTTTGTCTTAACGTGCCACCCGGCGCATATTAGATATATTCCCTCTTTTTCTTTATTTATTTCTCTCTCTCTCTCTCTCTCTCTCTCTCTCTCGCTCTTTTAAAAAAAAAAATCAAACAAATTGGCAATAATGTTGACATTCTTTTTTTTTCTTCATCTTCTTGTTCGAATTGATTATATATAATGTAGAGGGCAAGAACGTGGATCAGAAGGCTAATAATACGCCACGTTCGAAGCACTCTGCCACAGAACAGCGAAGGAGGAGCAAGATCAACGACAGGCAAGTTCCTTCATTTGGGGTTTCTTTGCCTTTTAGTTTTAGACCCATACATGCCTTGTATTGATTTGAGTTGTTGCTTAATCTTCTATCTGAACATGAGCTCAGCCATTACTTTTTCACAGAGTTTAAGAGATTTTCTTTCTCTTATTGTGGAATTAAACTGCCTAATTTTAGAAACCTGAGTATGTAGTATAGGTCATTCCTTCACTGGTTGTTGTGCAATGCAAAATTTTTAGCACTCAATTTGCAAGTTTTCCATCAATGTCTACTTTATTACTTCACTAGTGTTTTTCAGTTTAGTGAATTGAGCTTGTATGAAAATGGAAGAGCTGTGTGTGCGTACCGTCGAACAATGCTACAGACTCTAACTAAGTCATTGCATCTCATGAATTTATCTATATCACATGCTTTATGCTTTTATAATTGAGTGCTTTTTATTTGTGGTAGAAGGTTTGTGACTTCCAAAAAGTGACCCGTCGAGGTTGGAGATCTCTCTCAAAGATCTTGTTAATGCATGAAATAAACATATAATTTCTTTTCAACAATTTGAGAGTATAAATTATTTTTACTGGAGAAAGCAAAGAAATGTTCAAAACATATTGGGATTAGTAGTCCAACAAAAATTTAGCAACAAACAAGAGTAAAAAGAATGCAAAAGGCCCTGAATTGAATTGAAAGTGCATCTTCACTATATCTTCAACAGTTTATCAAGCCTACTTGCTAGCAACAATCTAAGGTTTAAAGGTTGGAAATAAGAGGAAGTAAAGCCTTAGCCAATGGCAATTCTCTAGACACCCCCTTTCCAACTTGACCAAAGTTTGCATATTTCTTGAAACTACGAGGTCTAATAGCGCCATAGTTGTCAAGAAGCATTTAGGCATGCACATTGGCCGTGTCTTGAGGTAGGATGTGGATCATGTAACCAGGTGGGGGCACCCAACTGAAGTGTGGACCTGATAGGCCTAGACACACCCTTGACTTGTATGATCCCTCATATTAGGTCCTTCTTAGAATATGCTAGGAACTCTTCCTTCACGACAAAGAATCACTTTGCACCTCGCTTTACTACTAAATCCATAATTAATACCTTCAACAAGATGACTAGACTGCCTTCCTTGCGTGCTTGCTTGGCAATAATTAAAGAAATTGTTATGGTTATTAACTTATTGGTTAGAAATTTTAAATCACTTATTATTAATACAACTTTCTCTGACCTTGCACATAGGTGATAGTTTCGTGCATTGGGCTGCCCTTTAAATTATTAATTACAACTTGCATTTACATTCCAGTAACTATCATTTGAAACTTGTATATCATTGTATACATACATTGTTATTATGTAACTATGACTCTATTACAATTACACGCTTTTGTCAAAAAGGTACTTCTTTTTTGGATATTTTAATTAAAAATTTGGTAAATAATTGACATAATATACATTTACCTTTTATTTTTTTTATCTTTAATTTCGGTTTGAGCGTGCTTTCTCGAACATAATCTGGAAAGGAATTGCAAGGAATTGTTTCTAGTTAGTTGGCCATGATTAGTGTGGGCTACCATAGCTGAAAGGATCGTGACAAGCTTTGGAAAGAACTCTGTGGCGGGAACAATTGTTAAGTTGGCCTTCTTTGCTACTATCTATCATGTTTGGTGGGAAAGTAACTTAAGGAGATTCCGAATGAAGGAAAGATCAGTTGAATCCATTCTAAATGGAGGTGTCTTGCTGCATTCAACAGGTGGTTAATGGCTGCGAAATTAGCTCGAAAGCTGCCCATATCTTTAACTCTTGGCATCTCCATGTTCAACATGTTGTAGATCCCCCTAAGCTAATCTCATGGCTCCCGCCTTCTCCTAGAGGAGTGAAATTGAACATTGATGATTCATTCTCTGCTTAAAGAGAGGGCTTTGGTGCTGCCCTTCACAATTGTAATTCCAACCTCATTTTTGCCATGATGGGTATGTGTGAGGCATCTAATTCCTCCACATAGAAGCCTTGGCCTTGCTCAATAGGTTACGCCTAGTTGAAGGGCTTCTAGATGTTGACTTATTTATTGAAACAAAACTTTTCCTCTTAATGATCGATAAGGTCCCTCAACCTTGGAGAACTAGACCAATCATCTGAAGAATTCAGGATCAGTTGGCTTCATGGAGGAGGTGGTCTATTAATCATGTTTGGAGAGAAGCCAATTACGCAACTGATTTTTGTCCAGCTTGGGCGGTGAATTGTGAGGATATAATAATTCTTCCTGATCAAGTACCTCAAGATCTTAGAGTCATTCTATCCAGGGATGCCAAAAGAACCCTTTATGATAGAGCTTAACTTACGTGTTTGCTTTCCTTCCTTGTTGGTTTTCCTTCTTGGCTTGTTATCATTTGGGTGCTTTGTCGTTTTTCTTCATTTTGGTCTGAATAAATTTCTTATACCTCTCAAATATATATATATATATATATATATATATATATACATATAGGAGAAACTTTTATATATTTTTGCATCCACATCGTCAGAAGGTACGCAAGGCTAACCTTTCCATAGTTTGGTTCTTGCAAAGTATATGATCGAAGATTTTCTAGATTCATATTCTTTTCTATTCTACATTTTCCTTTGGGATATTGATGCCATTTATGTATCAATGAAGAATCTACACATTATATTGGAATTACAATGAGAAGGAAGATGAAATGTTGATTTCTCTAAGATGATGTTAGGTGAACTTACATAGTTGTATGTGGTTGCAACACTAACCTAGTTTTCTAGTAGTCTTTTTGAGGTGATGCCTTGGTGATTGGTCCCAAGTACTCACATTTATAAAGTTATTTTCGCCTCTTAGACTCTTGAAAACTTTTGCATGAACGTGAAAGATTGTCAAAGCAATGTCCATGGACTTAGTAGTTTACTTGCATGTTTGATTCTTGCGGAGTTATGCCTAGATTGTCAGTTCGATATAGGTAATATGAAGTGATAAGGATTCTCAACATGTTTGATTCTTAGAGGGTTATTCCTAGGTTGTTGATCTGATATTGGAGGTCCATTCAATGTGTTATATGATGTAATGATGTATACATATGTGTGTGTGCATGTGTTTTTAGAATCAACATGTTTTGTATAAAATTGAATTTTGTGAAACAGAAGACCTGGGAAAGGAGGAGGCATGCTAGTTCATGTAGACCATCAATCCCACCATAAAATCCTTTCATTCCTACAAATGGGTTGTGAAGGTGGGAGGTTAGAGGGGGCTTTTGGGGAAGCAAATATGAGAAACAATGTCCAAATTAGGTCAAGAAGAACCCTATATAATGGGGGAGATGCTGACAAGAAATCTTGAAATTGTCTATGGTAACTACTATGGCATTAAAAGATAATAATTAAAGTTGATCAATAAATACGGGAGATTAGCTAATAAGAATACTAAACTTATTTATGAAAATAACTATTATACGAAAATATAAGAACTTACCTATTAATTTGGTTACTATTTGATCAATGATTATTGTCTTTACTTTTATAATCCTCTTTTTCTTTCTTAACCTCTTCTCTTGAAGTCCTAAATTTTACTACACCTCATTGCTCTCCACCCAACATTGCTCTCATCATTTTAGTTTCATCCTTCCTTCCTCTGACCCTCTCACTCTGCAATTATTTGATGGAGACCACCTAGGAAATTTCTTTCCTAAACCAACATAGATGAGGTGCTTGTCCACATGATAGTAGTCTTTGGGTTACAAGGTTTGAAGCCAGTTACTGTAATCTATTGACATTACTTAGATGAATTTTTCACCATTGTTTAGCTAGAAAATAAATGGGAACAAGCAAATAATAATAAGAGGGAAATTCATATGTAGTTAAAATTAACTTGGATGCTTTTACAAATTTTGTATCCATCCTGGGTACCATTAGGGGAAGCAAGTACTAGAAAAGCTGGAATGAGAATTCTGCATGTCACTTCCTCTCTCTCTATCTCTTTGAACACCAATATATTGGGCATGTAGAGTTTCCCTTGGATTGTACTGTTCTAATTACCTAACGCTTTAGGTTTATTCTCAGAGGTTGTGCTATTAATGTTCCTGAAATGTATTCCTACGGACCTCAAGGAAACATAAAATTATTTGGGGCAGAAGGATTAGTTGCAAATCATGATCAATGTCAAAGCTTTGCCATATTTTTAGCGTAGGATTTCTAACAAAATCTTGATGTTTTTATTTTTATTTGTATTTAATGATTTTGCAATCATGCATTATGGACATGCATGTTTAAAGGGATAGAAATTAGGAGTAATTTGTTGTGTTAATGTCAACTTCAATTCCATTATTGGCCGATGCTTACTATTATGGGTTTATAGCTTTTGGGTTAGTGGTTATCTAACATGGTATAATAATTCATGTTTGTTAATGTCTTGGGTTCAAGCTACTTTTTTGAATGTTTGTGTTAATGATAACTTGATATGCATTGTTGGACCTCCTCCGACTAGCTATAACTTTTAGGTCAAGTGGTTTGTAACATGGTACTAGAGTGTTGATTTTTTAAGAGGTCTTGGGTCAAAGTCTCATTGTTGACAACTTGACATTTGCATGTTCCGGCATTTGAATGATTGGTATTTCTCTATTGTTCTATCTCTCTTGTGTCTCTCCACGTGCAAGATGGGGCTGCAGGTAAAGGGGAGTGTTAATAATAGCTTGATATGCGTTGTTAGGCTTCCATCTACCAGCTATAGGGGTACTGTTGTGCAAGATAAGGTGGCACTTGAGGGGAGTATTGTTGTTAGGTTGATATTCATGTTGGGTCTCTACCTAATAAGTATTGCGTTTAGGTTAATGGTTATCTAGAAGAGTGGATTTTTTATTCGTATTTTTTCTTTTCTTTCCTCATAATTTTTACCCCCTCCTGATAATGAATAATGTTTGAAAGGTGGTGGCTGGTGTTAAATCAACTTAATGAGTAATAATATACTATTCAAATGTCTATCCAATAGAATAAAAGAGAAATGGACTGCTTGAAAAGTTAATTATTCTGAAGCCTATGATTTGTTTTGCTCCTGACTGAATTCCTCCTTTCCCTGTCTCCCCAAAAGAAATTAAGAAAGAAGCTTTAATTCTCTGACAGTTTCAAGACATTAGCACTTCCTTTTACTTGTCAAACAGACTTGTGATCTGTAAACGTCTCTTGCAGATTTCAGATACTGAGAGATCTCATTCCCCAGAATGATCAGAAAAGGGACAAGGCATCATTTTTGTTAGAGGTATATTTTTTACAACTTATTATTTATGCAAATATTCAGTTTTTAGGTGCCATATTAGCAAATGTCTTTGTTCTATTTGGTTAATCTACTATTTTATTTCATATCAGTCAAAGAGTAGATGAGTTGGTTGTATCCTTATGCAGGTGATCGACTACATTCAGTTTTTACAGGAAAAAGTGCATAGGTATGAGTCGTCATACCAAGGGTGGAATCAGGAGCCAGTGAAGTTGACCCCATGGGTAAAATCTCATTCTCATACCTTCTTGTTGGGATGTAGGGTTTCTAATCCAGTGTGTTTGAGTTGGTCTTGCAGATAAGCAAGTGCACAGAGATGCTAGCACAACTTGGCATTAGTGTATATTTATTTTCTGTTCATATGTAATGTGAAATTCTTTGACATTCTCATTTATTGTTTTTAGGGTTTAAGGTTTAGGGTTACAAAGATACTAGCACAACTTGGCATTAGTGTATATTTATTTCTGTTCATATATAATGTGAAGTTCTTTGACATTCTGATATATTGTTTTTATGCTTGGTTTATGTTGCACACTAATGGGATAATGAGGAGGGGAAATTCTTGCTTCCCTTTGGCACCAAGATAGAATAATTTTTTTGAAATATTTTTGATTCAATAGCAAACAAAAGTTTCAGTCATCCCTGAAAGTTTCTCTTATTAAGTAATAACAGGGCATTTAGTGGTTTCAGTCTCTGGTATATGCTGCCAAATACTTTAATTAATTAATTATTTTTAATTTTTGGAACTTAATAAGCTCTTTGTTAACAGAGAAACGGACATGGTCCAGGAGAAAGTATGGTTGATCATTCTCGAGCTGTTAAGAGTGCTCCTAGTCCAGCTCTGATGTTTACTGGAAAGTTTGATGACAGTAATATTGCTGCTAGTCCTACAACGCTGGCAAACACACACAATTCGGTAGAACCAGATCTGAGCACTAGTGCTACATATAAGCCCTTGGATCATCATGTTGGACTAGCAAACAAGGCTGTACCTATGAAGCCAAACTCTTTCACTCCGGTAGGAGGGAGCGATGGGCTTGCTCATCCTTTGCAGAGACCTGATGCAGAAAACATGGCATCCCAGCATCAGTCCCAGTTGTGGCAAAGTAGACCTTGTGTAACTGAGTTCCCCGTTACAGGTGATGTGTTGAATGAACAGGAGGAGCTGACGGTTGAAGGGGGAACAATTAGCATCTCAGGTGTCTACTCTCAAGGGTCAGTCACTCTAACTTGTGCACTTCAGCGTTTGGATTTCTTTACATACTTAATCAAGTGATGGAACTCTTGGATTTGGTTATTCACCAATTGAGTGCTATTGGGATGTCTATATCTCCATCTGTTGTGTCATGGCAAAACTGCTATCTACTTGTTTGATCTGCAGTATTTTGGTATTTTCTGTTTATTCTTCCAAATAAACAAAAGATCTAATATAGAATATAAAGCCAATGACAATGGCATCTGTGCTGGATAATATGCATATCATCAGTGAGACATTGGGATTGTTCCAAAACTTTGGCTGTTATGTATAGAGTACTCCAATTTAATTACCTGATCAAATTTTGATGAATGAAAAAAAAAAAATATGGTGCTAAGATGAGTAAATTTGATATTGAGTAAATTTGATATTGAGTAAATTTGATATTGAATATTGCAGTTGGATAAAAGGTTAGTTGCCATTATGATTTTAGCATGTGAAAGTGCATTGTTCCTCTGATTTGACATCCTCAATTAGTTTGGGGAATGTGGAATGATCTGCCTTTTATGTGAAGTGTTGTGTTCTGTGCATCTGGCATTTCCTACCATATATTTTCATTCAAGGCTTTTGGTATTCAATTCTGTACCTCGTAAAATGAAATAAACATGCTTCTATAAAAGGCAACAGAGATTTGAGGTTTGGCAAATGGAGCATGCATTCTACTCTGCAAGGGCTTTCCATTGGGTTAGAAAATTTTCCATATCAGATGCCATATTTAATCATCAGGAGCATGAAAAAATGTTTTAAAACAAATCCTTATATATATTTATATATTTATATATTTATATTTTAGGTCATAAAAACATTTGGATTTAAGCTTTATGTATAAGTTTGCTTGTGTATAATATCACTGTTTAGTTGGATCCTTTTTAGTACTAAAACTGTACAAGATGTCTTTCTTAATTGTTAGAATGACTGCATGGATTTATTGGTGTGTTGGGATGGGGAAAGTGAGTCCTGGTATCATATTGTATAACTGATACTGAACGTGGTTTCTACATGGAGCAGGTTGTTGAATAATTTGACACAAGCATTGCAGGGCTTGGGTGTTGATCTCTCACAAGCGAGTATCTCAGTGCAGGTTGATCTTGGGAAGCGAGCAAACCGAAGACTGACCAGCACAACATCTGGTGCTAAGGTGTGTGCATTCTTGGGATTTCCTGGCTGTACCCATTTTTTCATTCCACAAGTACTTATATTTTCCTAGTAAAGGAGAAGGCTTCTGATCATTGCCATTGCTTTAAAGGGCATAGGCCTGAGTGGGATTAATCTATTTTTATATTTACTTTGGTGTTCAACATTGACTTGCCATTCAAAGAAAAATAAACAAATAAGAGAAAAAAAAAGAAAAAAAAGATCTGGAGTTCTTGATTGGACAAACTTTCTGAGTATGATAATATAGTAATATTATTGTTGTGAAGCTGTTGTGTAAAACATCACCTAGAGTTGACACAAACCCCTAAGCAGCTTATTAGGATTGTAGGATTTATAAATTCAATGAACTCAACGAAGCCTTTTCCTACCTACATAAGGTCAACTAAATGAATTTATTTCTTTATTTTGCTTGGTAGGGCCAAATCTTCTATTATATTGCTAGTGGTTGTGTGTTTCTAAATTATCTTTACACATGTAATTTCTCTTTTTTTTTCCCCTTTTTTCCCCTAATATCACCTGATGATTTTTATTGTATGCGTTCAAAGTACCTTAATTGGTTTTCTGTTATTTTTAATTGGGCTGCCCCCAACTGTTTCTTGAATATATTTGTCTGTAGTTTTATCTTTTAGTGTTTTACTACAAATCCACTCAACATTTGATCTAAAAACTTTAGGATTTGTATGAATTAAGGGAGATCTTGATTGGGCTCTTTCTCTTCTTTCTAGACACTTGCATATACCAAGAAATAGAATTACTTGTACAGTTGTACCATTAGACATAAAACCATAAGAATACTTATTCACTTTAAACTTAGCATAGTTTCTTTTAAGGAGATAAAGACTCAACCTTGTAGAATTACGTGCTTTGATAATGCAGAAACCAAAGACAAACATCGAATGATGTCAAACAAAGTAAATATGAAGCACACAGATGCATGTGGCTTGGTAACTTATTTACATCAACATGGAGGTTAAACTTTGTATATTATGAGAACCAAAAGGAGAGTACCCAAGAATCTCAAAACCCCTAGTTTAATTCCCAAACTCAATCTCAAAAACCCCTCTTGCGTTCCTCTTCTCAAATTTCGGAAGGAACACTCAAAAGCTTCTTGTCTGCTCTGCGCTCCCTAAATCTTAACTTTTGTCTATAATTGAACCGCTTCATGGATTTAGTTATTTTGTTATGGAAGCATATTAATATGCATTAGAATCTCCTTTTGGTTTACTTAAGTTGTATATTGTGTTTGTACTAATTTGGTCACCAGTAAAAGCTATTTCTTGTTGAGAAGAAAATAAGATTTGTCAAGGTCTTCTCCTGAAGAAAAGAAATATACTGGTTAATAAAAACTTTTGCCGCATATGCATTTGCTGTGAAAGTTACTTACCAAGGTGGACTTGCGACAATGCCTCATTAAACTATTTGTCACAAATTTGTGAATGTCTTCAAATGCACTTAAATTTATAGTGGGTGGACATATGATGTGAAAGTTACCAATGGGAACTGGCGACAATGTTTGTGAATGTCTTCAACTTAAATTTATGTTAGAAGAGGGGGAGGGGAGTAGAATGGGGAAAGAAGAAAAGGGTGCACTTTTCTTCTAGCTAGTAAGAATGAGAATAAGAAGGAAATTTTAATGTCATCTGTCTTGTAAAATCTGATGCAGGATCACGAAGACCCTTGTAATAATAATAGGACAATGGCGCGCGAGGACTTGGATCAATCTCTAAAGAGACGCAAGACCGAGTGAAGATCTTTTTTCTTTGGTGGAGAAGATGGTAGAAATTTATTTTTGTTTATCCCCGTTTTCTCGCGTTTCCTAAATTTCTTGATTTCTTTCTATTGCTATCTTACATCTTGAGGAGGGAGGGTTTGTTAATGTTGTTGGTCCACAAATCCATTTGGTTGTGAAAGGTTGTACATGGTTTTTTTTTTTTTTTTTTTTTTTTTTAAACCTTTTGGCGTTTCTGGACATGCACACATTATTTCCTCAGAAACAGATTTATAATATATTTGTTTATTTGTAATCTTGGGGTTACTAAAGAAGCTTCTTCCATGAGGATTTTGAGAAGCTGCTTTTCAGAAGGGTTCCATTCACACGGAAAGTTTCGTTTACACTAGTATTTCATGTTTCATTGTTTTTATTTTTTATGTTGTCGTCCATGCTTCATCGAGTTTGGCGTACACAACCACGGAAAGTTTCGTTTACTCTAGTATTTCATGTTTCATTGGTTTTATTTTTTATTTTTTATGTTGTCTTCCATGTTTCATCGAGTTTGGCGTACACAATGTTTCCATTCAAAGGCTTGTAATTTCTTCCTTCTTTGGTATGGGTTGCCGTCCTTCCTATACACATCGTTGGACCCATTGTCAATGGTATCTTTTTTTTTTTTTTTTTCTCTTTTGTCAATACCTACCAGTGCGCTTGCACG
>CM069589.1:30800200-30977700 GCA_035771175.1 Paratinospora sagittata
TTGACATGCATACATGATATTTATTGATGAGTATAGATAGCATATGTGAATTCTATTCACTGGCCACCGTTGGCTCACCCTCATTTTCCTCTTTCAAGTCCTTCTGTTCCGAATAAGGGCAAAGGAGTAGTCATATCTTGAGGGCCTTGCCGGAAAGAGAATCCAAGGCCTCGATGTGAGTTGAGAGGCATTTTGATTGAACTGTGTTTTAAATTATGATGTACTATATTTTGGACTAAGTAATTATAACACTTACAACATTGTAGTATGAGTGAGTTGGGACTTGTTAGATAGACCATGTGGGCATATGAGGGTTTTTTTGTACCCATGGTTTTGGACTTTATATATGTTTGTCCATCTTGATAGATTGTAGGGATTATGGTTTATTTATAGTTCATTTTTATGGATTATCTATTGTCTTGGATGATCAATATGGTTGGTAGATTTGTTTAGTACCTTTTTGTATTATGTCGTTGTTTGGAATAAGGCTCGTAAGGTCTCAACCACCTCACGGAGGTTGAGGAGAAGTTGGAGATGCCTACGACGGGCGTCCTGACCCGACATTCTGCACGCCATTCCCTGTGGGGTTGGTAGTTTGGGGTGCGGGGTCACCACATAAAAGCACAAGGGCGCTACTCAAAAGTAAGTGTCCTGATATTTTTAAACCAATACTGAGTGCGTTAAAGGACAGTAAGCGTCCTGAAAGTTATTAAGTTGATTTTAAGGATGAGGGCGCTCCTATACAAGTAACGTCCTGACAGTTTTTCAACTTATAATTATCAATGTCCTTAAAGATAAAAATCATTTAAAACTTAAAGAACTTTCAGCAAGCTGAAAGTAAGTCAGCAGCCTGACACTTCCAAAGCTTGACTAAAGGGAGGCCGCTACTTACAAGTCAGCTTGAGGGTTATGCTTATCATTTGGTCTCCCCTTGTCAATCCCCTTGTCTGTCCATAGCTCAATACGCTTGTTGGTCATTGCGTAACCATTAACAACCATTTCCCGTAGACTGATATCCTTAGATCGTAGAAAGGATTTCATCCTTATTATCCAATCTTCAAACCAGTCTCTAGTGAACAGAGGTGGTCTATCTAAAGGTTGACCTATTCTTATGACTATGTTTCTAGTAATTTCCATTGATATCAAAGAAATTGTGAAGTTTCTTTGAATAACAACATTGCTCGGATACCAATTGTTGACCCAGGTATGTCCAAGAGGGGGGTGAATTAGACACTTAGACAATTTAAAATTAAATGCAATGACAAAATTAAAGCGCAAAAAATAAATAAATATGCACGGTCGATTTATAATGGTTCGGCTTCTTTCCTACGTCCACTACCGAACCTCCTCAGTTAGAATTTTGAACCTTATCACTAAGGGATTCTTTTACGGGTGAGAATCAAACAGTTACACTTCTAAACTTACGCGTGTGAGAACTATCGTTTCTCAACTGACGAGTGTGAGAAGAATCGTTTCTCAACTGACGAGTGTGAGAAGAATCGTTTCTCAACTTACGGGTCTGAGAAGACCTAAGCTTGTTGAATACAATAATATCAACTCAGTAGTTTATCTAACTACTATTACAACCTTGATACAATTTACAAGATATGAATTGAAGTACAACTGTATCCTATGAAGTATCTCTAAAATTTTTTTTCAACGAGAATGATGTAAGTTAAAACAGTGCTGAGAATTTGAGTGAAAACAGATCAATATTTCAAATGATTTTTCAGATAATGATATAAATTTAGCACAGTATGAAAATCATTTGAATAAGCAAAGTTTCAAAGAAAATGCTTTGAAAACAAAATAACTGAAACTTTTAAATCAAACGAAAATTCGACTAACTTCCAAAAGTGTTTTTGCTCAGAGAATTTTCGGACATTTTGCAATTGATTAAGTGTTGGTATTTATAGGCTCTTAGAGATGAAGTTGCTATTCATTTGAATTTGAATTTCAAATATGAACGTTTACTCACAACAGCTAGAATGTATCACAAAAATGTCAACTGCACATTTCATGAACATTCTGATTCTCTCCAGATTCACGAATAAAGAAATTTTAAAAGTCGTGGTTCATGAATCAGAGGATATTTCTAACAAATCTAAAAATTTAATTTTTGTACGAAAAGTTGTTTTTAAAAAGTGGCTAAAAAGGATGTACGTGTCATAACAACAAAAATATTATTTTTGTCATTTTTATCCTTTGAGGGTGCTCATGGAGCATCAGCGTCCTACCGAACGATGAAGTGAGGGCGCTACTAACTCGTAAGCTTCTTGACTTACTTTGAGAATTAAACGACTTAAGTCATGAGAGCGCTACTCGATAGTTAGTGTTCTGCTTTATTTTAAAACAGTTAAACGTACGAGGGCTCTAATTATACACGAGCATCCATGATTATGTAGATGTGTAGATGATGGTATGATTGAACTTTCTATTTCACTGAGCACCGTTGGCTCATTCTATTCCTAAAATTTTTTAGGTCCTTCAGTGGCAGATAAGGGTAAAGGAATAGCTTATCAGAGTTAGAACTGTGCCTTGGTAGAAAAGCTATTTTGATATAGGTTATTGAAGTGGTATACATGTATTTTGTTTTTGTAAATATATGTATATAATCCCACATGTATAATTAAGTAGATGGACATGTTGTTGTAATAGTTAGTGACTGTTAGATGTTAACAAAGTATAGAATTTAATAGTGGATAAGATGATCCTTAGGTATGGGATGAAACATTTTTTATGGGGATGATGATACATGTATATTTGGTTTGATGTGATGTATATATTGTAATACCATAGGTTTGCACAATATATATATATAAATTTTTCGGACACCCTTTTTTTCCTATTTAAGGAACCCATCTCCTCATTTCTCACACCAAAATCACTTCTCTTAGTGATTTTTCTTCTCTCTCTCACTCATTTTGAGTTTTTGTCTTCTCTTTTGAGATTCTCTTTCCGAGAATTTCTATGCGGTGCAACGCGGTTCTGCTCGAAGGAAGGCGGCAGTTCTCGAAGGAATGTTTATCTGAAAGTGGGGAGCGAAACATAGGTTTGCGTGTCTTATAACTTTTGTTAAAGTTTACATTCATTTATCATTATGTCCACTATTCATTTACACTGCATTATTGTGTATAATGTTTATACTTGTCGTACTTATGCCTGTATAATTGGAGTTCATGTATTACACTGTTGCTATACCGGATTAGCGGTGAATCTGGCTCAACCAGACTCAGTCTTGTCCTCAGTAACTTTAAATAGTGAACGGGAGGCAGCGTGCTGCTCTAGACGATTGGTATTTAAGTAGACCTCGTGTCTCACATCTCAACTGGAGACTGATCTGGTTGGTCTTATTTGGAAGCTATTAGCTTATACAACTAATACTGAATGTCCTAACCTTTCACGTGGTAATACCGACCCTGATAAGGATCACTAGACGTTGCCAAATCTTGTCTAATGTTAAGTAAAGACCGGACCAGTTCATGCATTTGCATCATACATAAGCGCCACCTAGGGACGTATGTGGTTTGTGATTCATAGAATAGTTAGAAGCAATGCTCACTATTCATTATATTTCTCTGGAGAGAGACGTACAATGAGAACCAGGCTACTCCTGGAGAGGGACATCTGTACATGAATCCAGAATGTCGTTCCTGAGGAGGGACGTACAATGAGAACCCGGCTACTCCTCGGGAGGGACATTTGTACGTGAACTCAGGCGACGTACAATCATCAAACCAATACGAGACGGTGTCATGCATAGATACATGTTGGATTGATTATGATGCTCCGATGTGTATTTATGATATTTGATTATGAAGTTTGTTTGCTTTTTTAATTGTTATATTCACGAACTATTTTACCCACTGAGCGTGTAGCTCACCTCGTTGTTATTCAATTTTTCACAGGAGATTAGAGTGGACTGGGTGCAGGTTTTTGGGCCCACAGTTTTGTACCCTTTGTATTATTCGTTAGGGATTTTTGGGAGGATGTTCCCTTAACTATTTCATGTACAAATATATTTTGAAATTAATGAAATCAGACTTGTACTTAATCGTGTTTTCGCGAATGCAGTTATTGTTATAATACATTTGCGCCCCGTCCGTGTGTGTCCTGCAGGTTTAGGCGCATCCGGGCGGGGTGTGACATTTAATGGTATCAGAGAGGTTTTGAGAGGGAGAATTCAACGCATGATCAGGGGTTCTCATGTTGTAAGGGTGGCGAAGCACCGGCTCTTACCCTGACATGTCCGCATTGGCTTGCCACCAATGTGGTTGGTTGTGGAGTCGAGAGGCTGGCCGTAAAACTTTGTCTGAGGTACGCTCATGTGCCACGTGACTTTGTAGGTCACGGTCGTGGACACGCGTCAGTGTCAGTGACAACCATGAACATTTAATGGTATCAGAGCGTAAGGTCCACGGCCCGCCCAAGTCCACCAAATTAGGGGAAATTTTTTTTATTACATATATATATGTTCAGAACTATATATATATATATTATATATAGTTGAGATTTATATTAAATATATATCTAAAAAACTATATAGTTTTTATATAGTTTAGATTAAAATATATATATAGTTATGATTAAATATATATATCTATATATCTATGTATATATGAGATATATATATTATATTGCTAATGGAAATTTTGGATTAAATGATGGCATAAACATCAAGAGAAAAATAGAAAATATTGTCCAACGGACAAGGCATAAATCTTAAAAATGTTAGGAATATATTTTGTGTATTTTACAAGTTTATATTCCTTTCAGCAAGATAATGGCCTCAAGTGAAGGAACGACTTCCAGTAGCCGGGAACCAATTCCCACCAGACTCACGAAATTGTTCGAAATGGAGGTTATGACTATGAGGAGTATCGACAATAGAGATCTCCGCATCCGTTCGATCCTTCACGAAAAACTTGCAATACTAGGGTGGTTGAACATAACAAAAGTTGAGGGTTACGTCTCTTTCAACTTGATCAAGTACTTCTACGAAGCCATGAATTGCGTGGGACTTCAAGAAGATGGGATCGGCCCTATCTTGGAGACAACGGTCAAGGAAACAAAGATTTCTATCAACGTCGAAATTATTTCGCGACTTATGGAGATCCCGATTGAAGATAGAATCATTGACCCACACGAACCTCAGACAGTTGCAGAGATCGCAGAGTCCAAAGAACAGTTGTTCAATTCCCTCGCCAAAAAGTCGTACACCCAATTGATGTATGCCCACCTCCCAAACAATCTCCTTAAACCACTTCTTGCCAGCCTTGGAAAGATCGTATTCGGCAACATCTTGCCAGAAAAGGTGACTAGAGGTGCTATGTCAAGGGCTCAACTTCTCGTGCTATACTGCATAGAGAAGAAAATTAAGGTCTCCCTACCTCACATCAACATCCAGCAAATGTTGTGGGTGATTCAAAACCCTTTAAGAAAGGAACTCCTCGGCTACGGATCATGAGGATGCTATACGAGGCAACGTCAACACTTTTGATGAGTCTACGAAGCAGATCACTGAGGTGGTTACAACATCCTCTATCTTCAAGACGTTTGTCACAAGTGGAGGGATGACTGACGAGGAAGTATTCGGCACTACTTTAGGAGAAAATGGCGAAAGAATTAGAGACAAAAATGGACGTTGTCAACAAAAAATTCAGCGCAAGATTCCTGTTAGGGAGGCACCAAATAACGAGCCAAACCAGAACCCTACGGCAAACCCAACCCTGAATAATGGTCAAACTAATCACCTATTCTCCGAGGAAGATTTCTTTGCCAACCTAAATCAACCTCAACCAAATCAGGTTGGACAAAGAGTTTCAGCAAATCCAGCTTCCTGGAACATACCAACTCAAGGCAATACTACGTACCAAGGGTTTCCAACTCCTGAGGTGCTGTATCGTCTAGTTCTACAAGTTCCTGTGAACCAACAGCAACAGAATTGTGCGGCAGCAAATTTTGGAAGACAAGATATCCCAATGAGTCCATTGTTTCAAGACTTTTTGACTCAAGCATATCTAAATGTCTAAGGGAATTTAGTTAGGGAATCCCCGTATAATCAAAACAACTGCCCGCCACCTATGAGTCAACCATACGGCCAATACTTTCCACCAATGCCTACGACCTACCCTCAACTTATGGGACAGTCAACCTATCAACCATCGATGGGGCAATCGACCAACCCATTCGAGCAGCTAAATGTGATTGTATCTAGTATTGCTCGGATGGAGGAGACTCAAAATGCTTTGTTAACACGTATGCAAAACGTCGAAGAACAACAAGCAACTTCTCAACTTTCTTCTAGTTGTCTTTCTGTACCTAGCAGGAGGTCTAAAAGGAGCGGTAATAGGCAAGAATATCAAGAATGAACACTAGCATTGTAAAATTTTTTTTATATATTAATGAAAATGTTTTGTTTAAAGACTATCTTTGGTGGGCCGACTTATAACCATCCTTTCTTTTGTATCACTAACTTTGGAGTGATATGAGGCACAACAAAATTGGAGGATACTAAATAAAATGTGGAAGTAAGAAAACCCACGACCTTGTGTGAAAAGAAACATTTGGGAAAAGTTGCATTACTAACATTATCACTAAGTTTACACGGTATAGGACGAGTAAACTTGGACAATACTATTAGTGAATTCCTCTTCAGCTGATGTTTTATAGAGACCGTGTTCGTACAACTTAACTTGGTTGACACCCTTATTACCAAATTCCTGTGGTATGGGACACACGAATTTGGATAATAGTCGAAAAGACTAAGCAAAAGAGTTTGAATACATAAGATTGCGATAGAACGTTAGATCAAGATATTTACCGAGGAAAATCTTAGAATTTTTATGACTTGTATGGATTTCAATGAAATATATATGTATGTTCACAGAAACCAAAACCAAAACATTTGAAATACTTGCAAAGTTTTATACTTATTATATAAACATTCTAACCTTGTTTTATACCATGGCCAAACATACGAGGCACATAAGATTATTTGATTCCTCAACAAAAACCTTACACTATACTTAGAAAGATGGGTGGTTTTTATATTACAGTACTCTTGAACTTGTTGCTGAGAATATCATAACATTATACTTGGCTACAGTTCCTAAATCATGGTTTTATTTTCTCCTTACCAGTAAGAAAATGCAAACCAGGAAGAGAAGAAGGCCACATACTGTCCTTCCAGCAGAGGAGGCACCTTTTGAGGTTCAGAACCAGGAACCGCAGCCTCTGTTGAAAGCGCAGGCCACACCTGACATTGCCACTACGTCTGGGCAGGCAGTGCCACCCCAACCCACATCCTTTGCCATGCCTAAGAGTATGGAAGTCTTTTTCGCCAGTTTTATCGAGGCAACGAAAGTAACTGTTCAAACGACCGTTCGTGAGACCGCGGCCAATCAAGTTGTCACTGTTCAGGCACCTGTGAGATCTGGGTCGGAGACTCAAACCGACCAAATTACGAAGTACAAGAGGCTACAACCTCTTACTTTTGCTGGCGCCATTGATGTGGAAGAGGTGCAGAAATGGCAGGATGAGTCGAAGAAGGCTCCTGATGCAATGGGAGTCGATGAGGCTCAAAAGATTCCACTTGCGTCTTACCAACTTATTGGTGGAGCAAATACATGGTGGATAACAATGAAGGAGGACCTAAGGGTCAACACCACGAACATGACTTGGCAACAATTCGAGTCATTGTTTATTGATGAGTACTTCCCCGGCACTGTGAAGAAGCAGAAGCGCCAGGGGTTCGCCAAGCTATACCAAGGCGGCATGGCAGTCAGGGAGTATGCTGTCAAGTTTAAAGAATTATCGATTTACTCTCTCTCCACCATCTCAACCGAGCAAGATAAGATCGAGAAATACTACAATGGCCTTCATCCTGACATTCGACAAGCCTTGTCGATCTTGGATCTTAAGATTTACAGGGAGGTTGTTAACAAGGCCATAAGCTTTGAGCAGGAGAAGATTGTGCAGGAGCAGAGACTGAATAGGGGAAAACGGCCTACAACGTTTTCCCAACAGGGCTCGCAGCAGGGCAACAAGAAGAAGCCCTACTATAATCAAAACCCAGTCCTGCCAGCCCCTATTCAGAAGAATGAGGCCACGGTACCTGCGGCTGAACAATCTAACCCTGGCCATCAGGGTTTTCGCAATCATGGCCGAGGAGGCCGTAATGGAAGGGGTGGCCGTCGAAACAACAATGGCAGAAGTGGTGGTCAGTGCCACAATCAGCATGGCCAACAGAACCATCAGTAGCAGAGGCTGACGTGTTTCAATTGCGGCCAATAGGGCCATGTAAGAAATGCCTGTTTTCACCTTCAGCAACCTGATCCCGTTGTTCCAATCCAACAAGCCCCACCTGCTGCTAATGCCCAACCCAGGCAGAACCAACAAAACCAGGGGCAATGGAACCAAGGCAGAGCATTTGTTATCGCTCAACAACCTCTCCCAGACAAAAATGTAGTCGAAGGTACATTTCCCTTGTTTAATACAATGGTGCATGTCTTGTTCGATTTGGGTACAACTCATTCTTTTATATCGTCTGCATTGGTAAGACATTTAGGGTTGCATCCTAAACCCACAGACATCACAATCCATGTCACATCAGCTTTAGGATATGGTACTGACGTGAGTTTGCAGTGTTCTCGATGTGAGCTTCGAATGTCAGAACATATAATATAAGCAGATCTTTTTGTGATGGACATTGAAAACTTCGACATCATCCTCGGCATGGACTGGCTCGCACCACTGAATGCAAAGATCGATTGTATGAAGAAGCAAGTTCAGTTAACCTTGTTCAATGGGGAGTTTGTCAAGATTCAGGGAACGAGGAAATGGATACACAACTCGACTGTTGCACTTCTCAAGGCACAACTTCGAGCTTTATCCCTTGGTGATGAAAATAAATCACCAGCACTGTACCCTCTCGAAGTACACGATGTCCAGGCAATATCTGAATTCCCAACAGTTTTTCTAAATGACCTTCCTAGCCTACCTCCGGTTAAGGAATTTGATTTTGAGATCAATCTCATACTTGGGACCGGGCCTATCTCAATTCCACCATACAGAATGTCCAATGTCGAGCTGGTCGAATTGGATAAACAACTGAAGGAATTGGAGAGTAATGGCTTCATCAGGAAAAGTTCATCACTCTGAGGTGCTCTAGTTCTGTTTGTTCGCAAAAAGGATTATTCCTTATGACTTTGCATCGACTATCGCAAGCTGAATAACGTCACCATTAAGAACAGATACCCGTTGCCCAGGATCGATGACTTGTTCGACCAACTTAGAGATGCCAAATACTTCTCTAAGATTGATTTATGATCCGATTATCATCATCTCCGGATTTGAGAGTCGGACATTACCAAGACGGCATTCAAAACTCGGTACGGTCACTACAAGTTCTTGGTCATGCCGTTCGGTCTAACAAATGCACATGTTGCATTCATGGATTTGATGAACCGCATCTTTAGGTTATACTTAGACTGATTTGTAGTGGTTTTTGTGGACGATATCTTGATATATTCTTCAACCGAGGAAGACCATAAGATACATCTGAGGATAATCCTTTAGACCTTGATAAGCCACCAGTTGTATGCAAAGTTGAGTAAGTGCGAATTTTTGGCGAAACGAGTTCAATTCCTAGACCATGTAGTTTCAGGCAATGGCATTGAGGTGGATCCTTCTAAGGTTGAAGCGGTTTTAAGCTTGAAGCAGCCTACCACTGTTACTCAGATTAGGAATTTTCTTGGTTTGGCTGGCTATTACAGACGCTTCATCAAGGACTTCTCAAAGATTGTTGAACCTATGACAAAGCTCACTCGGAAAGAAGTGCGATTCATCTGAAACATCATTTTAGGAATTGAAAAAGCGCCTCACGACAGCACCAGTACTAGTCATTCCAAGAAATGCACTTGGATTTTCACTATACACCGATGCCTCTCTCCAAGGCCTAGTTGTCGTACTAATGAAAGAAGGCCAAGTTGTTGCATATGCCTCGAGGCAACTGAAGATTCATGAGGGTAATTACCCAACTCAAGACTTAGAACTTGCAGTTGTCGTCTTCGCACTGAAGTTATGGCGTCATTACCTATACGGTGAACGGTTTGAGGTCTTCTCGGATCACAAGAGTCTTAAGTACATCTACACTCAGAGAGACCTAAACCTCCACAAAAGACGACTGTTGGAGTTCTTGAAAGATTATGACTTTCAACTCTAGTACCATCCCAGTAAGGCCAATGTTGTGGCTGATGCCCTGAGTAGAAAATCTTATGTTGCTTGCACTCTTAACTTCAAAATGGGGAAGTTGGCTACAGAGATGTAGAATTTTAACCTACATATGATCGAGGAGGAAGCAAGATAACTACTTTCTCATTTATCAGCCAACTCTGAGCTGGCTCGAAAGATTTCAGCAGTTCAAGCCAATGACCCTATGTTAATGGAGAAATGAGAACTTCTACTCAGCAGACAGGACCTTCCTCACTGGTCGGTCTCTGAAGACGGGGCCGTTTTCAATAAAAAATGTCTCTGTCTACCGAACAATCTTGAGGTTCGGAAAGAAGTGCTCACTGAGATGCACTGTTCGAGGTTCGCTATGCATCCTGGGGGGGCAAGATGTACAAGGATGTCAAGCGACAATTCTGGTTTTCTGGAATGAAGAAGGTAATTGCACACTTCGTTGCTCGATGTCTAGTTTCCCAGCAAGTTAAGGCAGAATAAAGACTTCCCTCTGGACTTCTCCAGGCTTTACCTATTGGAGAATGGAAGTGGGAGAACATCACAATGGATTTTGTTACGGCCTTGCCTCGAAATAATAAAGGGCATGATGTTATCTGGGTTATCATTGACAGACTTACAAAGTCTGCACACTTTTTGCCAATAAAGTCCACAGATAACCCCGCCAAGCTTGCCGAACTGTATGAAAGAAAGATCGTACACCTCCATCGCATACCACTCACGATCGTCTCTAATCGAGACCCTCGATTCACATCAAAGTTTTGGAAAAGCTTTCAAAGTAGAATGGGCTCTAGGATCACCATGAGCACAACCTTTCATCCTCAGACTGATGGGCAGTCAGAGCGTCTTATCCAAATCTTGGAAGACATGTTGCGGTGCTGCATTTTGATCTTTCATGACGGATGGGAAAAATACTTACATTTAGATGAGTTTGCATACAATAACAGCTACCAAACTAGTATCGGCTTGGCAGCGTACGTGGCTCTTTATGGTCGCCCTTGCAGATCTCTGGTATGTTGGTTAGATATGGCAGATCGACAACAGTTTGGGCCTGAACTAGTTTAAGAGATTTCTGAGAATATCACACTAGTAAAAGAGCAACTTCGTGTTGCACAAAGTCGACAGAAGAGTTATGCTGACTAGCAGAGGCGGCCTCTAGAATTTGATAAGAGGGACTTGGTTTTTCTAAAAGTTCAGCCTACAAGAGGTGTCAAACGCTTTGGGATCAAAGGAAAGCTCTCCCCACAGTATATCGATCCATTTCAAATCATTGAACGTATTAGCAAACTTGCTTATCGTCTGTCCCTTCCATTGTCCATGTCTAAGGTTCATGACGTTTTTCACGTATCCATGCTTCGAAAGTATCGTCCCGATCATTCGCATATCATCCTTTTGGTCGAGGTTCAGGTTGAGGAAGGAAATAGGTATCAGGAAAGAGCGATACAGATTCTGGATTGAAAAAATCAAGAACTAAGGCGACGTAGCATACCACTTGTGAAGGTGCTCTGGGATCACCACGGAGTAAAGGAAGCAACATGGGAACTAGAAGCAACAATTAAACAGAAATACCCTGAATTATCTTCTAGTAATAACTGATGATGTGATACACTGTACTATTTCACTTATCAACAAAATGATGGATCTTTGTTTACAAATATCTTAATACATCATTTCACTTAATATAACTATGCAGATGTCTGAAAATAATGCCGATGGATGTAGTGATGCAATTCCTCCAGGATCTGAGTCAAGTCACAACTACTTTGCATCACCAACTCCATCGCCCCACAGACAGCGATCCTTATCACCAGAGCGTGCATGGCTTTTTCATAGCAATTTTGCCCAGAATAATCCCGTGCCCTCATCTTGGTAGGATCTTCTACCAAAATTGCCAGGCGGCCGGATTCGACCAACAGTACGAAAAAGCATCCCACCGCTCAACCTACTTCCCCTTAAACGATGCAACCAGCAGAGCCCTACACCACCATTTGTTAAGCAAATGTTGGAACCTTCTGAGGACGAATCTGACTCCATTTGCTCTCTATGGTTTCATGATGTTGAGGATTCCACCAGCCACAGCGCTATTAAGGGACCTTACAGGCACTACCCTGAGCTAGCAAACGATGACGACAACAGTGAATCTCACGCTGATAGCAATCATGACTACTTGAACTGATTTCGAGGGCGAAATCCTTTTAAGGGGGGTAGAGTTTAATACCCTAGGTTTGCACAAAATATATATATATATATATATATATATATATATATATATATATATATATATATATATATATAAATTTTTCGGCACCATTTTTTCCTATTTAAGGAAGGGCCCTCCTCATTTCTCACACCAAAATCACTTTTCCTTGTGATTTTTCTTCTCTCTCTCACTCATTTAGAGTTTTTGTCTTCTCTGGAGAAGGTGCCAGTTCTCGAAGGAATTTTTATTTGAAGGTGGGGAACGAAACATAGGTTTGCGTGTCTTATAACTTTTGTTAAAGTTTACATTCACTTATCATTATGTCTACAATTCATTTACACAACATTATTGCGTATAATGTTTATACTTGTCGTACTTATGCCTGTATAATTGGAGTTCATGTATTACACTGTTGCTATGCCGGATTTGTAGTCAATCTGGCTTAACCAGACTCATTCTTGTCCTTAGTAACTTTAAATAGTGAATTAGAGGCGGCGTGCTGCTCTAGACGATTGGTATTTAAGTAGACCTTCTGTCTCACCTCTCAACTGGAGACTGATCTGGTTGGTCTTATTTGAATGCTATCAGCTTATACAAGTAATACTGAATGTCCTAACCTTGCACGTGGTGATACCGACCCCGATAAGGATCACCAGACGTTGCGAAATCTTGTCTAATGTTAAGTAAAGACCAGACCAGTTCATGCATTTGCATCATACATAAGCACCACCTAGGGACGTATGTGGTTTATGATTCATAGAATAGTTAGAAGCAATGCTCACTATTCATTATATTTCTCAGGAGAGGGACGTACAATGAGAACCCGGCTACTTCTGGGGAGGGACATCTGTACGTGAACTCAGGCGACATCCAATCATCAAACCAATACGAGATGGTGTCATGCATACATACATGTTGGATTGATTATGATGCTCTGATGTGTATTTATGATATTTGATTATGAAGTTTGCTTTATTAATTGTTATATTCACGAACTATTTTACCAATTGAGCGTGTAGCTCACCTCGTTGTTATCCAATTGTTCACAGGAGATTATGGTGGATTGGGTACAAGTTTTTTGGCCCACATTTTTGTACCCTTTGTATTATTCATTGAAAATTTTTGGGAGGATGTTCCCTTAACTATTTCATGTACAAATATATTCTGAAATTAATGAAATCAGACTTGTACTTAATCGTGTTTTCACGCACTCAGTTATTGTTATAATGCATTCACACCCTGTCTGTGAGTGTCCCGCTGGTTTAGGCACGTCCGGGCAGGGTGTGACATATATGTGTTGATGATGATTTATATAAGGTGTTTATCAAGTTGTTGAGATTGTGAGATGTCCAATTTACAAGGGAGACTTTGTCCGAGTCTCGGTTGAGGCTTAACATGACTTTAATGGTCTTATGGGTGATAGGATGGTTAGTTTTCTGTGCCGATCAGGAGGCCTTGGGGGGTTGTGAAAGGGGTCCTGACAGTGTTGGTATCAGAGACAGGGTTTGTAAAAGACTTAGGAATTTAAAAGCTTCAAGATAATGCATAAGCCTTACTATATTATTTTTTGTGTGTATTAACATAGTATGGTAGATATGATGTTAGCTGATCTGTTGCTTTCTTTATGTGTGATGGTTGCCTCATTTGTTTTTTCTCAGCTTTATGAGAAAGAGAGGCAAACCGAGAAAGATTACACAGATGGAGCCTACAGATTAGGATAGAATGAAGAGGTTGGAAAAGGAAGTTGAGGCTCAGGGTCGATTATTGGCGGCCCGGAATACACAGATGTAGGAGTGGATGGGAAGGATGGAGGTTGGAATGCACCAACCAACTCCCGCAGTGCCTCAAGAAGCTGGACCTAGTAGGGTTGAGGAAGATACTAGTAGGGTAGAGATTACAACAGAGCCTACTGCAGCTGTAGCACAACCATCCCCTACACCTACATCAGCAGGAGAGGTGATGATGCATCAGTCTGAATTGATGCATAGGTTTATGAGAATGAAACCTCAGAAGTTTTATGGTGGTGTAAATCTCAAATGGGCATAGGATTGGATCTTTAATATGGAGAAGAATGCCAGATCTTTGAAAACTTGATAATGAGACTCAAGTTTTGTTTGCTGCCCACATGTTGGAAAGTAATGCAGGGCAGTGGCGGCTATCAGTCTTGACTACTGAAGGTCAAGTAAACACCTAGGCTAGATTCAAGGAACTCTTTCTTGAAATGTATGTTCCTGCTACTGAGAAAGAAATGAAGAAGCTTGAATTTCTGAATCTCAACCAAGGTGACATGACTGTGCGTGAGTATGAATTTCAGTTTACTCAACTGTCAGCTTATGCACCTAAGTTAGTTAAGGATGAGGAAGAAAAGATTTCATACATTTGTGGGGGTTTGAGACCAGTAATTCAGCACGTATTGTCAGTGACTGTGTGGCGACCCCGCACCCTGTACCACCAACCCCGCAAGGGATGGCGTGCGGAATGCCAGGGTGGGACGCCCAACGTAGGCATCTCCAACCACTCCTCAACTCCCGTGAGGTGGTTGAGACCCTACGAGCCTTATCCCAAACAACGACATAATATAAAAATGTACTAAACAAAACTACCAACCGTATTAATCATCCAAGACAAGAGATAATCCATAAAAATGAACCATAATTAAAACCGTCATATGCCCACATGGTCTATCTAACAAGTCCCAACTCACCCATACTACAATTTGGTAAGTGTTACAATTACATAGTCCAAAATATAATACATCATAATTTAAAACATAGTTCAATCAAAATGCCTCTCAAGTCACATCGAGGCCTCGAATTCTCTCCACGGCAAGGCCCTCAAGATATGACTACTTCTTTGCCCTTATTTGGGACAGAAGGACTTGAAAGAGGAAAATGAGGGTTAGCCAACGGTGCTCAGTGAATAGAATTCAAAAATGCTATCAATACTCATCAATAAATATCATGTATGTATGTCAATGTGTAGCATGATTAAAACTCATAACATATAGATATCAAACATTTATAATAAGTTCGATGCAAGTAAAAGCCTATCAATTTGGATCCACATTCCACATGCATTGGGGTTATTAGTGTACGTCTATTTCACCGTACCGTTCTCATCCCCAATCATGTTGATTTGGGGTTATTAGTGCACGTCTATTTCATCGTACCGTTCTCATCCCCAAATATTTCCTTTCTAAAACCCTCTTATGACAAGGTTAACTCTTCCTATTAGCCAGATAGATGGGCCCGACTATAGTCATAAGGTTTTCTCAAATCAATGCATCATTCAAAACATTAGAACACATTCATGCTTTCAACATACAATATATATAAGTGATATGATGACGTAAAAGATATAATCATAAATAAAGTCTACTCACAACCAAGCCTCGCGAGAGTATCTAACAACACACAGACACCAAACTGGATCAACCCAATCAAGGTCCTGAAACATTTGTCAATATCTAACCATACATCAATTCCTATGCTCAATCACATAGACATTACACATCAACCTTAAATCAGCCCAGCATATAGACAATAGGCCTAAATCCCATCTAATCCCATCATTCAACTCAAATCACATGACTTAAGCCTCTAATGCATAGTTCTCATTCATAAACCATTCAATTAATCAAAAATATTGATTTTCAATTCCTTAGGCATAAACATGCCCAAATTGGGCCATTTGATCACAAGTAGGCCTAACCCATGATATGGTCACAACCACCTAATTGGTAGCATAATCAACCCTAATCATGCTTAATGAGACATAAATTGCATCAATTCAATGATTCTAGGCCAAAAACATCAAAAGCCCTAAAATATGAAATTTTCCATACTTAGGCCATATTGCCGATTTACACTAGGTCACCATGTTCAGCCATGTATATCACTGATTTTGCATCATGGGTTCATCAATAATGGAAACTAGGTCAACATAGTTTACGTGCAAGCTATTTGGAAAGGTCTAAGTTCATATTCTAAATTTAGGTCTAATACAAACAACCCTACCAATTTTTCATTTAATATTCTGTTCAGATGTATCAAGCTGCCAACAGAAATGTTTCATCCCAACATAAACCGTAGAGATTGAAGAATGTTAAGAAGCAAACCTTCTGTCCAAAACCAGCTCAATCCAACGGTGGACCAAAGAGATCGGTCTCTTTGATGAACAAGTCTCTAATCAGACAATTTCTCCTTTCCTGCTGCAAATACTTGAACTCAGATGAATATATTACACAAAATGCTTCACCCATAAACATCGCAACCGTTCATAATGCAGACATATTAGTTGTAAACCATCATCTGAAATATCATATCCATCCCACGGTAGGTTTAGGAGATCTATGAGTTTTCTCTAAACTGCGCGAGAAATTCAGACTTTCAAACCAACTTTGTTTGGGAGGTTATATCTCTCTGAAGAAACCTCCAATCAAGATCTCCACCGACCAGAATTAATAACCATAAGATATGAATGTGCTGACAAAGTTTGAGCTAAATCCGACCATATATCACCAAGATCCAGCTGTTGATGAAAATGTTGTTGAGACTTTCCTCAAAGCAACTTCCTCTTTCTTTCTCTTCTTCTTTCCTTTCTCTTCTTTTTTCCTTTCCCTCCACTCATCTCACTCTCTAGGACTTCCTTGGAGAAGAGAAGTGGGCATGGGACACTTGTCCACTCTCATGCACCAACTTGACATGTGTTGGAGAAGAGAAATGGGGCATGGGATACTTGTGCACTCTCATGCACCAACTTGACATGTATTGGAGAAAAGAAATGGGGCATGGGACACTTGTCCATTCTCTTGCACCAACTTGACATGTGTTGGTCTCATACTACCAATACCAACCACATGTACTTTAACCAATCTCATGCTTGCATGTATTTTAAATGTCCAATCCATCTAATACACCAAATTTTTATTTTCATTTATCCTTTTATTCAATCAATCTAACCCATATCAATTCATGGTTTAATGGGCCCATGCATAGATAATAACACATGGATTATAATTTATAATGCACATATTTATATACATTATCAAGCATCAAATATACAAACATTAAACAACCATCAAACATATCAAGGCAAACACATAGAGTTTGGGCAAAATGCAATTGGGTTATGGGCTAGATGAAATCATTTTCGGGGTGTCACAGACTGGGATAGATCAGTACATACAAGCTGTTAATAGGGCTTTGAAATTTGAGTTAGCGTAGCAATAGAGCACTAGTATGGTACAAGCGACTCAGAGTGGGGCACCACAGATACAGGCAACTTTCGGTAGTAAGCCACAGTGTTCATGGGGTAAGAAAAATAGGGGAAAAAAATAGAAGTTCAGTAAGGGTGCACTAAGTGAGTTTCATATTGTACGATATCCTACCTTTGAGCATAAAGGAGGAGCATCAGATAAATCAACTACTAGAGGTAGGTTGGTGACAGATGATGAGAGAGAAGTATTAGTTGGTTTGATACCAGGAGATGACAAGACCAGTGAGATTAAGCTTGATGATATTCCTGTTGTGAAAGAGTTCCTAGAGGTGTTTTCTGCAGATTTACCTGGATTGCCTCCTAGAAGGGATATTGACTTTATTATTGAGCTAATTTCTAGTACTAAACCTATTTATATGGCACGGTATAGAATGGAGCTTAAGAAATTACAAGAGTTAAAAATATAGTTAGAAAGAGTTGTTGGCTAAGGGTTTCATAAACCCAAGTGTGTCACCATGGGGAGCTCCGGTCTTGTTTGTTAAAAGGAAAGATGGGAGCTTTAGATTGTGTATTGATTACAAATAATTGAATCGGGTGACAATGAAGAATAAATACCCTCTTCCGTGCATAGATGATTTGTTTGATCAGCTGAAGGGAGCCAAGCTCTTCTCGAAGATTGACTTGAGGTCAGGTTATCATCAGTTGAGAATCAGGGATGAAGATGTACCTAAGACAACCTTCAGAACTAGATATGGGCATTATGAATTTTTGGTGATGCCTTTTGGTGTAACCAATGCACCAGCCATGTTTATGGATCTGATGCAAATAGTGTTTAAGCCTTATCTAGATCAGTTCATCATTATTTTTATTGATGATATTCTAGTATATTCCGAGACTTATGAGAAGCACGAAAAACATCTCAGAATGACCTTGCAAACTTTGAAAGAGAATAGGTTGTATCCTAAGTTTAGCACGTGTGAGTTTTGGATATCAGATGTGAGATTTCTTGGTCATGTGGTAAGCTTTAAAGGGATATCAGTTGATCTAGCTAAGGTTGAGGCTATCATCAATAGGCCGAGACCCACCACAGTGACAGAGATCAAAAGTTTCTTAGGTTTGGCTGGTTATTATGGAATATTTTTGCATAACTTTTCAAAGTTAGCTGCACCCTTAACCAAGCTAACTAGGAAGAATATGTCATTTGTGTGGAAAGATGAGTGCGAAAATGATTTTCTTGAATTGAAAAGGAAGCTAACATCTGCACCAGTGTTGATATTACCAGAACCAGGTCAAGAATTATTGATTTATATAAATGCTTCTCATACAGGTTTGGGTTGTGTACTTATGCAGAAGGATAGGGTCATTGCTTATGCATCGAGGCAGTTGAATGTGCATGAAAAGAACTATCCAATACATGATTTAGAGTTGGCTGCAGTTGTCTTTGCATTGAAAATCTAGAGACATTATCTCTAAGGGGAGAAATTCACACTATCTTCAGATCACAAGAGTTTGAAATATCTGTTTTCACAGAAAGATCTGAACATGAGGCAAAGGCGATGGTTAGAACTTCTCAAGGATTATGACTTCACATTGGAGTATCATCCTGGGAAGGCTAATGTAGTGGTTGATGCACTGAGTAGAAAGAGAGTAGAGACTACTATGATGGCTAGTCATATGTCTCATGAGTGGAGATTACTAGAGGATGCTACTATGATGAGTATTCATCCTATATCTACAGACTTAGTTATATGTGCTCAGATAAGAGCTCAACCAGTTCATATTCAGGAGGTGGCAGATCAACAACAGTTGGATGCTGATTATGTGATGTTTAGAGCTTGGGCTGATGATGACAGTCGTGAGGACTAGTCATTGACTTCAGATGGTGCTTTGCGATTCAGAGGGAGATTATGGATTCCTACAGATCCACAGCTTAGATGAGATGTACTTCAAAGTCACATAGATCCAGATATGCTATTCATTCAGGTGCTACCAAGATGTATCAAGATATGAAACGAGCATATTGGTGGCTTGGCATGAAAAGAGATATAGCAGAGTATATCAGGAAATGTGAAATATGTCAGCAAGTGAAAGCTGAACATCAGAAACCTGGAGGGCAGACGCAACCACTACTTATTCCTGAGTTGAAGTCGGAGCATATTTCGATGGATTTTGTGATGGGACTTCCTAGATCTCAGTAGTGACATGATGCCATTTGGGTTATTGTAGATAGATTGACAAAATCTGCATAGTTTCTTCCAATGAACATCAGAGATTCTGTAGACAGACTGAGTCAGTTGTATGTACGTGAGATTGTTAGATTACATAGAGTACCAGTATCGATTGTATCCGATAGATATCCGAGGATTACCTCGATATTCTGGCAGGGGTTGCAGAGGTAGCTCGGTACTCGGCTGAATCTCAGTACAATTTTTCATCCTTAAACTGATGGCCAGACAGAGAGGCTGATTCAGACATTAGAGGATATGCTCAGATCATGTATTTTAGAATATGGTGGGAATTGGGAAGAGTATATACATCTCTGTGAATTTGCATATAATAACAGTTATCAGTTTAGTATCTGTATAGCTCTTTTTGAGTCATTATATGGGAGGCCGTGTAGATCACCAATTTGTTGGACTGAGGTAGGGGATACTGCTTAGATGTTGCGTGGTATGTTCTTGTGAAATGAATATATGTATGTTATGACTCTTAGATGATATTATTCATAACCTTATTATGAATAATATTAGATAATATTAGTCATCACATCCTTATTATTAGTCATAACATTATTATGAGATGTATGTGTAGTGGTTTAAATGATATTATCTAATTGAAAGTTGCTTATTATATGATAAGTATTAAATTAGATGGTGGAAGTTGCATTATAGTAAGTTTATTTAAACTATCTTAACTTAGATGGAAGTTGGTTACCTACATGGAGCATGGGTGTATGGAATCATGAGAAATCTTATTCACTTTCTCTCATTTCATTCTCTCTCTCCAGCGTGTGTAAATAAGAAAAAGAAGAAAGAAATAAGGAAGAAGAAGAGAACGTACAAAGAACGAAGAACGAACGAAAAAGTGACGTTTTCTTGGCAAATTCGAGGATTTGGTAGTCCATTTTTGCTATTTTTCGTCCTGAAATTGATCTTTAACTAGTGTATGACGATTTTAGCGGATTAATTTTTCTATAGAAGGTGTTTTGTAGAGTTTCCAAAAATAGGGTTTTGACCCACTTTGAATCGAAACACGTAAAAATTATATAGTATCACTCCTATAGTTGCGTAGATTGCAAATATGTAGTTTGTTTGCGTTCATGTGTACTATTGGTGCCGGTACAGCTGTCGGAAGCAAAATTTGACACTAGAAACCTTTCGAACCATGTCAAACTCCGGTGAACTTCCAGTTTGAAACCATCGAATCGTAGAGGACTGAATTTCGAATGTTTCAATACCAACATCATGATTTTTGGATATCGATTGGTATTTTTAGTATGCGATTGAATGGTTTTAATTAATACGTTGGACTTGGAGACTTATAGAAATAAAGTTTAAAAGCTTATTTCTACTGTCTTTCACTTTGAAAATATTTTAGAGGGTGGTAGAAAATTAATAAGATTGATCATCACGTGTCTGGGAGACTCAAATATAATTATGGGGAGACTTTGTCCGAGTCTTGGTTGAGGCTTAACATGGCTCTAATGGTCTTATGGGTGATAGGATGGTTAGATTTCTGTGCCAGTCAAGATGCCCTGGGGGGATTGTGAAAGGGGTCTTGACACCATGAGTTTTGAGCAGGAGCAGGGAATGAATAGGGGAAAACGGCCTGCAACGTTTTCCCATTAGGGCTTGCAGCAGAGCAACAAGAAGAAGCCCTTCTATAATCAAAACCCAACCCTCCCTATTCAGAAGAATGAGGCCACGGCACCTCCAACTAAACCGTTTAACCCTGACCATCAGGGTTATCGCAATCATGGCCGAGGAGGTCGCAATGGAAAGGGTGGTCATCACAAAGGCAATGGCAGGGGTGGTTGTCAGCACCACAATTAGCATGGCCATCAGAACTAGCAATAGGCACCTCAGCAGCAGAGGCCGACTTGTTATAACTGTGGCCAGCAGGGCCATGTAAGAAGTGTCTGCCCCCATCCTTAACAACCGCGGCAACCTGTTCCTGTTGTTCCAGTCCAACAAGCCCCACTTGCTGCTAATGCCCAACCTAGGCAGAACCAGCAGAAAGACAATGGAACCAGGGCAGAGCGTTTGTGATCGCTAAGCAACCTCTCCCAGACAACATTGTAGTCGAAGGTACATTCTTCTTGTTCAATATAATGGTTCATGTCTTGTTCGATTCGGGTGTTATGCATTCTTTTATATCTTTTGCATTGGTAAGGCATTTGGGGTTGCATCCTGAACCTACAAACATCACAATCCATGTCATATCACCCTTAGGATCTGGTACTGACGTGAATTTGCAGTGTTCTCGATGTGAGCTTCGAATGTAAAAACAGATAATATATGCAGATCTCTTTGTGATGGACATTGAAGACTTCGACATCATCCTCGGCATGGACTAGCTCGCACCACTTAATGCAAAGATCGATTGTATGAAGAAGCAAGTTCAATTATCCTTGCCTACTAGTGAGTTTGTCAAGATTCAGGGAACGAGGAAATGGATACACAACTCAACTGTTGCACTTCTCAAGGCACAGCTTCGAGCTCTATCCCTTGGTAATGACAATGAATCACCATCATTGTACGCTCTCGAAGTACATGATGTCCCGGTAATATCTGAATTCCCAACGGTTTTCTTAAATGATCTTCCTGGTCTACCTCCGGTTAGGGAATTCGATTTTGAGATCAAACTCATACCTAGGATCGGGTCTATCGTAATTCCACCATACAGAATGTCCAAGGTTGAGTTAGTTGAGTTGGACAAGCAACTGAAGGAATTGGAGAGTAATGGCTTCATCAGGAAAAGTTCATCACCCTGGGGCGCTCCAGTTCTGTTTGTTCGCAAAAAGGATGGTTCGTTACGACTTTGCATCGACTATCACAAGTTGAAAAATGCCACCATCAAGAACGGATACCCATTACCCAGGATCGATGACTTGTTCGACAAACTTAGAGATTTCAAGTACTTCTCTAAGATTGATTTATGATCTGGTTACCATCAACTCCGGATTAGAGAGTCAGACATTACCAAGACGGCATTCAGAACTCGGTACGGTCATTACGAGTTCATGGTTATGCCGTTCGGTCTAACGAATGCACCTGCAGCGTTAATGGATTTGATGAACCGCATCTTCAGGTTATACTTGAACCGATTTGTTGTGGTCTTTGTGGATGATATCTTGATATATTCCTCAACCGAGGAAGACCATAAGATACATCTAAAGATTGTCCTCTAGACCTTGAGAAGCCACCAGTTGTATGCAAAGTTGAGTAACTACGAAGTTTGGGCCAAGTGAGGTCAATTCCTAGGTCATCTGGTTTTAGGCAATGGCATTGAGGTTGATCCTTCAAAGGTTGAAGCGATTTTAAGCTGGAAGTTGGCCACCACAGTTACTCACATACAGAGTTTTCTTGGTTTGGCTGGCAACTGCAAACGATTCATCAAGGATTTCTCAAAGATTGCTGAACCTATGACCAAGCTCACTCGGAAAGATGTACGATTCATCTAGAATCCTGCCTGTGAATCGTCATTTCAGGAATTGAAGAAGCGTGTCACGACAGCACCAGTACTAATCACACCACGAAATGGAGTTGGATTTTCCTGTACACCGACGCCTCTCCCTATGGCTTAGGTGCAGTACCAATGCAAAAAGGCCAAGTTGTTGCATATGCTTCGAGGCAACTGAAGATTCATGAGGGCAATTACCCAACGCATGACTTGGAACTTGCATCTGTAGTATTCGCACTGAAGTTATGACGTCATTACCTATACGATGAACGATTAGAGTTCTTCTCGAATCACAAGAGTCTTAAGTACATCTACACTCAGAGAGACCTAAACCTCCGCCAAAGACAATGGTTGGAATTCTTGAAAGATTATGACTTTCAACTCCAGTACCATCCGGTAAGGCCAATGTTGTCGCAGATGCCCTGAGTAAAAAAACATATGTTGCTTGCACTCTTAACTTTGAGAAGGGGAAGTTGGCTACAAAGATGGAGAATTTTAACCTATAACTGATTGAGGAGGGTGAAAGATCACAACTCTTTCAATTATCAGCCAACTCTAAGTTGGTTTGAAAGATTTCAGCAGCTCAGGCCAACGACCCTATGTTAATAGAGAAACGAGAACTTCTACTCAACGGACAGGACCTTCCTCACTGGTCAGTCTCTGAAGACGGGGTTGTTTTTTACAAAAAATGTCTCTGTCTACCGAACCATCCTGAGGTTCGGAAAGAAGTGCTAACTCAAAATCACTGTTCGAGGTTCGCTATGCATCCTGGGGGAGACAAGATGTATAGGGATGTCAAGCGACAATTCTAGCTTTCTGGAATGGAGAAAGCTATTGCAAACTTTGTGCTAGATGTCTCATTTGCAAACAAGTAAAGGCAGAACACAGACTTCCCTCTGGACTTCTCCAGCCTTTACCTATTGGAAAATGGAAGTGGGAGAACATTTTAATGGATTTTGTTACGACCTTATCTCGAAATAATAAAGGTCAAGATGTTATCTGGGTTATCATTGACAGACTTACAAAGTCTGCACTTTCGCCAATAAAGTTCATAGATAACCCCACCAAGCTTGCCGAACTGTATGAAAGAGATATTGTACGCCTCCTTGGAATACCACTCACGATCGTCTCTGATCGAGGCCCTCGATTCACATCAAATTTTTGGCAAAGCTTCCAAAGTAGAATGAGCTCTAGGATCACCATGAGCACAACCTTTCACCCTCAGACTAATGGGCAGTTAGAGCAACTTATCCAGATCTTGGAGGACATGCTACGCTGTTGCATTTTGGATTTTCATGACAGATGGGCGAAACACTTTGATTTGGCTGAGTTTGCATACAACAACAACTACTAAACCAGAATCGACATGACATCGTACGAGGCTCTCTAGGGTCGCCCTTGCAGATCTCCGGTATGCTGGTTAGATATGGCAGATCGACTACAGTTGGGGCCTGAACTAGTTCAAGAGACTTCTGAGAATATCACACTAGTAAAGAAACGACTTCATGTAGCACAAAGCCGACAGAAGAGCTATGCTGACAAACAGAGACAACCTCTAGAATTTCATAAGGGGGACTTGGTTTTTCTAAAAGTTCAGCCTACAAGAGGTGTCAAACGCTTGGGGATCAAAGGAAAGCTCTCCCTATGGTATATCGGTCCATTTAAGATCATTGAACGTATTGGCAAACTAGCCTATTGTCTATCCCTTCCATCGTCCATGTCTAAGGTTCAAGACGTTTTTCATGTATCCATGCTTCAAAAGTATCATCTTGATCCTTCGCATATCATCCCTTTAGTCGAGGTTCGGGTTGAAGAAGGAAACAAGTATTAGGAGAGAGCGATATAGATTCTGGATAGAAAAACTCAAGAACTAAGGCGACGTACCATACCACTTGTGAAAGTGCTTTGGGATCACCACGGAGTAGAGGAAGCAACATGGGAACTAGAAGAAACAATTAAATAGAAATACCCTGAATTGTTTTCTAGTAATAATTGATGATGTGATACATTATACTATTTCACTTATCAATAAAATGATGGAACTTTGTTTACAATATCGTAATATATTCTTTCATTTAAATAACTTTGCAAATGTCTGAAAATAATGTTGATGGAGGTAATGCACACATGCAATGGCCGTTTTGGCAACCTGTGACGACTCCTTCAGGATCTGAGTCAAGTCACAACTACTTTGCATCACCAACTCCATCACCCCACAGACAGCGATCCTTATCGCCAGAGCGTGCATGGATTTTTTACAACAATTTTGTCCGAAACAATCCTCTACTCTCATCCTAGTAAGATCTCCTACCAAAATTGTCAGGGGGTCGGAGTCGGGCAACAGCACGAAAAAACATTCCGTCACTCAACCTACCTCCCCTGAAACGCTGCAACTTGCAGAACCCTACGCCACCATCTGTGAGGCAAATGTCAGAACCTTCTGAGGACGAATCCGACTTCATTTGCTCTCCCTTGTTTGATGATATAGAGGATTCCACCGACCACAGTGTTATTCAAGGGGCCTTATAGGCACTACCCTGATCTTTTGAGTAATGACGACGGTGGTGAATCCCACTCAGACAACAATCATCACTACACAGACTGAATTTCGAGGGCTAAATTCTTTTAAGGGGGGTAGAGTGTAATACCTTAAGATTGTACACAAAAAAAAAATTTAGAACTTCGGTCATCTGCCTAAACGTTCGGGCACTTTTTTCCTATAAAAAGAAACCTCCCCCCTCCCCTCATATTTCACACCAATCACTTGTGATTTATCTCTCTCTCTCGCTCTCCTTAAGTTTTTCTCTTCTTCCTTTAAGACTCTCTTTGTGGTGCAACGCGGTTTTGCCCGGTGGAAGGCTCCAGTTCAAGAAGGAGTTTTTATATGAAGGTGGGGAACGAAACATAGGTTTGCGTGTCTTATAACTTTTATTAAAGTTTACATTCATTTATCATTATGTCTACTATTCATTTACACTGCATTATTACGTATAATGTTCATACCTGTCATACTTATGGCTGTATATTTGGAGTTCATGTATTTTACTGTTACTATGCCGGATTAGTGGTGTGGCAACCCCACACCCCAGACTGCCATCCCTCATAGATTGGCATGCGGAAGTGCGGGGGTGGGACACCCGGTGTAGGCATCCACGACCTCCTCGAATCATCCCATAAGATGATCGGGACCCTACAAGCCTCAACCAGACATTCCATAGAGTCCTCAAAATTTTTTTCTTTTTTTTTAAACCACATCAACCTAATAGACTTAGCAATTCTAATATCATGACATGTACATCCATATGAATCAACAAGATATAATCTCCCAATGAACAAGGCAATAATCATAAAGATCATATTAATTCCCAAATGAACATAAGACAATGATCCTTAAATAAAACATACAACCATGATCACAAAAGTCCTCAATTAAACCCAAGATAGTCTAAGGCACCATGTCTAGACCCATCATCAAAACCAAGTCCAAGGCATATAGCCAAATACATCAAAATCAAGGCCACAAGGACAATATACATCAACATACCATAATACAACACAAACCCTCTCACCATCTAGGTTTAACAAGTGTTATATTAATTATATATGTATGAAAATAAGCAAAATATATACATATGTAAAAGACATCCATCCATGCACATCAAACCTAGACTCACATCAGGATGTCCATAGCTTCTGTAGTGGCTAACTCTCAAGAGAAGGCTATAACCTTGCCCTTGCCTTTGTCAGTAGAACCTAAAAAGTGAGTGAGAGTATGAGCCAACGGTGCTCAGTTATGTTCAGTAGTGCCATCAATTATACATCAATAAAAATCACATATGCACATGCATGAAATTATGCTCATAAGTATGTGAAACATAAAACACATAATAAAATAAGAATGAACCATTTTCATGCACATTTAAAAACTCCACTGACCCTTAGTTATATTTACAGACCGTAGGCCGGTCCTCCATCTTGGAATATAACTTGCATCCTAGGGTCGTCTCATTCGATTCATTTCACTTAACCTAAGTGAAATGATCCTACAAGCGGGGTATTACATACACAACCGCCATGGGTCATCTTATCCTGATCGTTCAGTTCCAGCCTAAGTGGAATGATCCTGCCAACGAGGTATTACATACAAGACCGCCATTGGTCATCTCATCCTGATCATCCACTTTCAGCCTAAGTGACATGATCCTACCAGTGGGGTATTAAATAAACCGTCATTGGGGTATGTTGGCCTCATACCCCTAACCTTCGTTTATAGAAGATTCTACCTCAACCCTCTATAAAAGTTAGCTTGGCAACATGCACAAGCTTCCTAGGAACACCTAGGGACCTTAGCTTGGAACACCAAGCTTCTAGAGTCTCAATGCATGCCATTTTTAAACATATTAAACACATGCATTTCTCAATGATATTTCATGACATTCAACATACAAGGATAATTTAATATGATGACATATGTGATAAACAAAATGAACAACGACTCACAACCAATGCCACGCAAGCAAAGCTATCCCCACACGGCCTACATGAATCCCAACGTAAAACAATATCCTATAAATCATAGATTCATGCACATGTTTCAATTATCATGACCATCCATACATAGACACACTAATCATGATCAATTCATAATCCAACAAGTCCATGTGCATCTAATTCCCACCATGAGTCACCCATATCATGATCAACTTCGACATCCGTGCCAAGCCTCGGATAAGGCTAAGTTCCAAAAACTAAGACAATCACTTAGTCAAGGTCATTCAATCCTAACACAAGTCTAAACTATTCAAAACCATGCAAGATTGATTATAATAAAGTCAATTCCTCAATTCAAATCAATACATGGCATATGACCCAATTTGGGGAAAATCTCTTCAATAGGCATAGAGCCAAATTGCACTAAGTCATACAAAATTAACATAGGTTTGAACATTGTAAACCCATGATTCCACTCAATTTAGGTCCAATTAGATAATCCCCAAGTCAATTTGATCAATTGACTTGGTTTAGGTCAAAAGTCCCAATTTGGGCAAAATCCCCAAAATCAAGTCCTAGGCCGATTTTACACTATGACTAGGGTTTCCGATGGATAAAAATGTTGATCAGCCACTTATCCAACATAGTTCACATGCAAGCCCAACCGAAATCCCTAAGTTTGATTTTTAGGGTTTAGGTCTTTTACACTAGATCTACCCATTTCTTGCAAGAAATTGGGGAAAATGGTGTCATTGGGTTCCAAATCCACCAAGGAACCCAAATCAGTAGCATACACCACGTCCCTAAGAGTTTCACGCGAAACCCTAACTATTTACACCATCAAAAAATGAGGTGAAGTTCATGCAAAATGCAATCCAAGTGTAGATCTAGGTAAAGAAAGGTTGCTTCTATCATGAACAAGCTCAAAAAAGCAAAAATCAGCCAACCTTAGGTTAGGAAACACCAAAAATCGTGACCCATGGAGAAAACTATACCATTAGAAAGCTTACTCCCACATTCAATGGTGATTTCATGGAGAAAAATGGAGAAAAACACTTGCTTTGGGGTGTAAATGGTGAAGATTTCCCTTAGAAACCCTATCTTTCCTCCCTTCTTCCTTCTCCAATTTGTTCTTGGCACATATGGAAAGAATAGCAACCTTTTTCCACTTTTGATACACTGAAAATGCCCTTTTTTACCAAAAACGTCCATAGAAAATGGATCAGCGCCCTCCTGATCAGTGCAGGATAGTCCTCCTAGCGCATGAGCGCCCTCCAAACACATAAGCGTTCTCCCTTTCACCCAAAACACTCATTCTTCATTTCACGACTATGCGCTCAATACACATCGGAGTTTCGCGTATGACTACTCATTTTCTATGTAAAAATGTGTTCCGAACTCCTTTCAAATATCCCCAGGTTCATTCGACGCAGCAATAGTTAATTATCATTTAATCAACACATATACACAACATATTCCAATATAAATGTCATATTTACCATGTGTTGAAGTATAACCTTCCCATATGTCAAAGGTGCATTAAATGAGGACATTTAATTAGAGTCTTTTCAACAAGTCAGAAGTCAAGATGATGACTCGATCAACAAGTTTCTTTTGTGAAGCTTTTCCAACAAGCCACTCACAATAGTATTAATATGGCAAATGTTATTAATAACAATAATACTTTCTATAATATAACCAATAATCACACATACATACATACCAAAGCAAGCACATAGAGTTTGGGCAAAAATACAAATGGGTTATGGGCTAGATGAAATGATTTCTAGGGCGCTACATCACACCCACCTTAGAGTGAACTTCGCCCTCGTAGTTTTAATGTTAAGAAATTTACCTCGGCCCATGAATTCGGCAAAGTGCTCCCTCATGTAGTCCTTACGCTCCCAAGAAACCTGCTCCTCGCCGTGGAATTTCCATTTCACCTTGACCATAGGAATCTCTCAGTTGTACAATCTCTGCACCTTCCTATCAAGGATTTGGACGGGTTCCTCATCATAGATTCCATCCTGCCTCAACTCCACGTGTCTCCAATCGAAGACGTGGTTAAAATCACTCTTGTACAATCTAAGCATTGACACATGAAAAACATTATGCACTGCTGCAAGCTGAGGTGGCAACGCTATTCAATAAGCGACGAGGCCAATCAGTTCTAGAATCTCGAACGGCCCAATGAGTCTCAGAGCAAGCTTGCCCTTAATCCCAAACCTCGTCTGACCCTTTTGAGGAGAGACCTTCAACAAAAATTGGTCACCTACCTCGAATTCTATGGCCTTACGCCTATTATCAGTGTAACACTTTTGCTTATGTTGAGCTATCTTCACATTATGCTTAATCCTCTTGATCTTCTCTATGTGTTCTTGTACAAACTCCGGTCCCAACATAGCGGCATCCCCTACCTCCGTCCAACACAAGGGTGACCTACATGGTCGACCATACAAAGGGAGCCATGCCAATACTGGACTGATAACTATTGTTGTACGCGAACTCACACAAGTGCAAAATAATCCTCCCAGTTACCATCGGACTCAAGGACACAAGCTTAGAGCATATCCTCTAAAATCAAAATCAACCTCTCGAACCCGCCGTCCATCTGAGAATGATATGCGGTACTGAGATCTAGCCTCGTGCCGAACTGTCTCTGCAACCCTACCAGAACACCGATATAAACCTCAGGTCCCTATCTGATACAATCAAAATTGGCACCCCATGAAGCTTCAGTATTTCCCGCATGTACAACCTGCTCAGCTTGTCCATAGAATCCCTAATGTTCACTGGTAAGAAATGAGCGGATTTGGTCAAGCGATCCACTATGACCCATATAACATCATGTCTCCTCGGAGTATAGGATAATTCCACCACAAGATCCATGGTAATATGCTTTCACTTCTATTCAAGGATGGCAAGTTGTTGCATCTGCCCTCCAGGCTTTTGATGCTCAGCTTTGACTTTTTGACAGATCTCACATCTCTGAATAAACTGAGCTATCTCTATCTTCATGTCGGGCCACCAATACATCCTTTTTATATCATGATACATCTTGGTTCAGCCCGGATGAATAACATACTGAGACCTATGAGCCTCCTGGAGTATACTCCGCCTCAACTGTGGATCTGTGAGAACCCATAAAGTCCTCGATATCTCAAAACGCCATCAGATGATACATGATAATCGACATGATCACCACTCTCAGTCCAAAACTTGTACATCACATAATCAATGTCAAGCCTCTACTGGTCAATCACCTCCTGGACTCGACTAGGCTGAGCTCTCGTCTGAGCACATATCACAATCTCGTCTGAAGGGGTGGCACATATACTCATCACTGTAGCCGCCTCAAGTAGTCTCCACTCTTGAGACATCAAGCAAGCCATCATAACTGTCTCTACCCTCTTCCTGCTCAACACATTGGCCTTACCAGGATGGTATTCTAATGTAAAATCATAGTCCTTCAGGAATTCTAACCACCTTCTCTGCCTTATGTTCAATTCTTTATGAGAAAAGAAATACTTGAGGTTCTTTTGGTCAGAATACAAGGTGAACTTCTCACCATAGAGATAATGCCTCCAAATCTTCAGAGCGAAAACCATTGCAGCCAGTTCTAAGTCATGAACATTATAGTTCTTTTCATGCACCTTCAACTGCCTCGATGCATAAGCAAGGACCATAATCAATCTAATATGTATGTATGCATAACACCGTCTCGTATTGGTTTGATGATTGTACATCGCCTGAGCTCACGTACAGATGTCCCTTCCCAGGAGTAGTCGGGTTCTCATTGTACCTCCCCTCCTCAGGAACGACGCTCTGGATTCATGTACAGATGTCCCTCCCTAGGAGTAGCCAGGTTTTCATTGTACGTCCCTCTCCAGAGAAATATAATGAATAGCGAGCATCGCTTCTAACTATTCTATGACTCATAAACCATATACGTCCCTAGGTGGTGCTATGTATGATGCCAATGCATGAACTGATTCGGTCTTTACTTAACATTTAGACCGAATTTGGCAACGTCTACTAATCCTTATCAGGGTCGGTATCACTACGTGCAAGGTTAGGACATTCAGTATTACTTGTATAAGCTGATAGCTTTCAAATAAGACCAACCATTAGTCTCAAGTTGAGAGGTGAGACACGAGCTCTACTTAAATACCAATCGTCTAGAACAACACTCTGTCTCCCGTTCACTATTTAAAGTTACTGAGGACAAGACTGAGTCTGGTTGAGCCAGATTGACCACTAATCCGGCATAACAACAGTGTAATACATGAACTCCAATTATACAGGCATAAGTATGACAATATGAACATTATACGCAATAATGCAGTGTAAATGAATAGTAGACATAATGATAAATTAATGTAAACATTAATAAAAGTTATAAGACACGCAACCCTATGTTTCATTCCCCACCTTCAGATAAAAACTCCTTCCAGAACTGGCGCCTTCTCCCTGGCAGAACCGCGTTGTACCGCACAGAGAGTCTCGGAAAAAGAGTCTCAAAAGAGAAAACAAAAACTCAAAATGAGTGAAAGAGAGAAGGAAAATCACAAGGAGAAATGATTTTGGTGTGAGAAATGAGGAGGGGGAGGGTTGTTTATATAGGAAATTTGGAGCCTGAACGTTCGGCCCGTCTGCCCGGACGTTAAAGCAGGTGCCCGAACAATTTTTTTTTTTTTTGTGCAAACCTAGGGTATTACACTCTACCCCCCTTAAAAGGATTTCTCCCTCGAAATCAGTTCAAGTAGTCATGATGGTTATCTGCTTGTGATTCACTGCCGGCGTCATCGTTTGCTAGTTCAGGATAGTGCCTGTATGGTCCTTGAATGGCACTGTGGCCTGTGGAATCCTCAACATCATGAAACCATGGAAAACAAATGGATTCGGATTCGTCCTCTGAAGATTCCAACCTTTGCTTAACCGATAGTGGTGTAGGGCACTGGTGGCATCATTTAAGGGGAGGTAGGTTGAGCGGTGGGATGCTTTTTCGTGTTGTTGCTCGAATCCGGCTGCCTAGCAATTTTGGTAGAAGATCTTACCAAGATGAGGGCACGGGATTATTTTGGGAAAAATTGGTACGAAAAAACCATGCACACTCTGGCGATAAGGATCGTTGTCAGTGTGGTGATGGAGTTGGTGATGCAAAGTAGTTTTGGCTAGACTCGGATCCTGAAGGAGTCGCCACATATGGCCAATGAGGCCATTGTGTGTGTGAGTCACTATATCCATCGATATTATTTTCAGACATGTGCATAGTTATTCAAGTGAAACGATGGATTAAGATATTTGTAAACAAAGTTCCATCATTTTATTAATAAGTGAAATAGTACAATGTATCACATCATTAGTTATTACTATAAAATAGGGTATTTCTGTTTAATTGTTGCTTCCTCTACTCCATGGTGATCCCAGAGCACCTTCACAAGTGGTATGCTACGTCGCCTTAGTTCTTGAGTTTCCCTATCCAAAATCTGTATCGCTCTCTCCTGATACCTATTTCTTTCCTCAACCCGAACCTCGACTAGAGGGATGATATGCGAAGGATCAGGATACTTTCGAGCATGGATACGTGAAAAACGTCATGAACCTTAGACATGGACAATGGAAGGGACAGACGATAAGCAAGTTTACCAATACGTTCAATGATCTGAAATTGACCGATATACCGTGGGGAGAGCTTTCCTTTGATCCCAAAGCGTTTGACACCTCTTGTGGGCTGAACTTTTAGAAAAACCAAGTCCCCCTATCAAATTCTAGAGGCTGCCTCCGCTTGTCAGTATAGCTCTTCTGTCGACTTTGCGTAACACGAAGTCGTTCCATTACTAATGTAATCTTCTCAGAAGTCTCTTGAACTAGTTCAGAGCCCAACTGCGGTCGATCTACCATATCTAACCAGCATACCGAAGATCTGCAAGGGCAAGCATAGAGAGCCTCGTACGGTGCCATGCTGATACTAGTTTGGTAGCTGTTGTTGTATGCAAACTCAGCTAAATGTAAGTACTTTGCCCATCCGTAACATGTCTTCCAAGATTTGAATAAGACGCTCTGACTGTCCATCACTATAAGGGTGAAAAGTTGTGCTCATGGTGATCTTAAAGCCCATTCTACTCTTGAAGCTTTACCAAAACTTTGACGTGAATCGAAGGTCTCGATCAGAGATGATCGTGAGTGGTATGCCATGGAGGCGTACGATCTCTCTTTCATATAGTTCGGCAAGTTTGGCGGGGTTATCCGTTAACTTTATTGGCAAAAAGTGTGCAGACTTTGTAAGTCTGTCAATGATAACCTAGATAGCATCTTGCCCTTTATTATTTCGAGGCAAGGCCGTAATAAAATCCATTGCGATGTTCTCCCACTTCCATTCTCCAATAGGTAACGGCTGGAGAAGTCCAGAGGGAAGTCTTCGTTCTGCCTTAACTTGCTGGCAAATGAGACATTGAGCAACGAAGTGTGCAATCGCCTTCTTCTTTAAAAAAAAATAGAATTGTCACTTGACATCCTTGTACATCTTGTCACCCCCAAGATGCATAGAGAACCTCGAACAGTGCATCTCAGTGAGCACTTCTTTCCGAACCTCAGGATCGTTCGATAGACAGAGACGTTTTTTTATAGAAAACGGCCCTGTCTTCAGAGACCGACCAGTGAGGAAGGTCCTGTCAGCTGAGTAGAAGTTCGCGTTTCTCTATTAACATAGTGTCGTTGGCTTGAGCTGCTGAAATCTTTCGAACCAGCTCAGAGTTGGCTGACAATTGAGAAAGTCGTGATCTTGCTCCCTCTCCGATCAGTTGTAGGTTAAGATTCTCCATCTCTGTAGCCAACTTCCCCATTTTGAAGCTAAGAGTGCAAGCAACATAAGATTTTCTACTCAGGGCATCAGCCACAACATTGGCCTTACCGGGATGGTACTGGAGTTGAAAGTCATAATCTTTCAAGAACTCCAACCATCGTCTTTGGCAGAGGTTTAGGTCTCTCTGGGTGTAGATGTACTTAAGACTCTTGTGATCCGAGAAGACCTCAAACCGTTCACCGTATAGGTAATGATGCCATAACTTCAGTGCAAATACGACAACTGCAAGTTTCAAGTCATGTGTTGGGTAATTGCCCTCATGAATTTTCAGTTGCCTCGAGGCATATGCGACAACTTGGCCTTCTTGCATTAGTACGACACCTAAGCCTTGGAGATAGGCGTCGGTATATAGTGAAAATCCAAGTGCATTTCTTGGAGTGATGAGTACTGATGCCATCGTGAAACGCTTCTTCAATTCCTAAAATGATTTTTCACAGGCGGGATTCCAGATGAATCGCACATCTTTCCGGGTGAGCTTTTGTCATAGGTTTTGCAATCTTTCAGTAGTCCTTGATGAAGCGTCTGTAATAGCCAGCCAAACCAAGAAAACTCCTAATTTGAGTAACAGTGGTAGGTTGCTTCCAGTTTAAAACGGCTTCAACCTTAGAAGGATCGACCTCAATGCCATTGCCTAAAACCACATGGCCTAGGAATTGAACTCGCTTCGCCCAAAATTCGCACTTACTCAACTTTGCATACAACTGGTGGTTTTTCAATGTCTGGAGGACTATCTTCAGATGTATCTTATGGTCTTCTTCAGTTGAGGAATATATCAAGATATCGTCCACAAAAACCACCACAAATCGGTCTAAGTATAACCTGAAGATGCGGTTCATCAAATCCATGAATGCAGCAGGTGCATTTGTTAGACCGAACGACATGACTTAGAACTCGTACTGACCGTACCGAGTTCTGAATGTCGTCTTGGTAATGTGTATTAGGCATCTCTAAGTTGGAAGAACAAGTCATCGATCCTAGGCAACGAGTATCTGTTCTTAACGGTGACGTTATTCAGCTTGCGATAATCGATGGAAAGTCGTAACAAACCATCTTTTTTACGAACAAACAGAACTGGGGCGCCCCAGGGTGATGAACTTTTTCTAATGAAGGCATTACTCTCTAATTCCTTCAGTTGTTTGTCTAATTCGACTAGCTCGACATTTGACATTCTGTATGGTGGAATTGAGATAGGCCTGGTCCCAGGTATGAGATTGATTTCAAAATCGACTTCCCTAACCGGAGGTAGACCATGAAGGTCATTTAGAAAAATTGTTGGGAATTTAGATATTACTAGGATATCGTGTACTTTGAGAGGGTACAGTGCTGGTGATTCATTTTCATCACCAAGGGATAGAGCTCAAAGCTGTGCCTTGAGAAATGCAGCAGTCGAGTTGTGTATCCATTTTCTTGTTCCCTGAATCTTGACAAACTCCCCCGTGGGCAAGGTTTACTGAACTTGCTTCTTCATACAATCGATATTTGCATTCAGTGGTGCAAGCCAGTCCATGCCGAGGATGATGTCAAAGTCTTCAATGTCCATCACAAAAAGATCTGCATATATTATCTGTTATGACATTCGAAGCTCACATCGAGAGCACTCCAAATTCACATCAGTACTAGATCCTAAAGGTGATGTGACATGGATTGTGATTTATGTGGGTTCAAGATGCAACATCAGTACTTCAGGAGTTGGAAACCTTTGGTACGTAGTATTTCCTTGAGTTGGCATGTTCCAGGAAGGTGGATTTGCTGAAACTTCTTGTCTATCCTAATTTGGTTGAGGTTGATTTAGGTTGGCAAATAAATCTTCCTCAGAGAACAGGCGCTCAGTTGGATCATTATTGGAGGCTGGGTTTGACGTAGGGTTTTAGTTTGGCTCGTTATTTGGTACTTCCCTAACAGGAATCTTGCGTCGACTTTTTCGGTAGCAACGTCCATATTCGTCCCTAATTCTTTCGCCATTTCCTCCAAAGTAGCGCTAAATAGTCCCTCGTCAGTTACCCCTCCACTTGTGACATATGTCTTGAAGATAGAGGATGTTGTAACCGCCTCAGTGATCTGCTTCGAAGACTCATCAAAAGTGTTGACGTTTGCCTCGTCTAGCATCCTCATGATCAAGACTCCGTAGCCGAGGAGATCCTTTCTTAAAAGGTTTTGAGTCACCCTCAACAATTGTTGGATGATGATGTGAGGTAGGGAGACCTTAATTTTCTTCTCTATGCAGTATAACACAAGAAGTTGAGCCTTTGACATAGTGGACATTTAAAATACATGGGAGCATGAGATTGGTTAAAGTAAATGTGGTTGGTATTGGTAGTATGAGACCAACACATGTCAAGTTGGTGCATGAGAATGGACAAGTGTCCCATGCCCCATTTCTTTTCTCCAACACATGTCAAGTTGGTGCATGAGAATGGACAAGTGTCCCATGTCCCATTTCTCTTCTCCAACACATGTCAAGTTGGGGCATGAGACCAACACATGTCAAGTTGGTGCATGAGAATGGACAAGTGTTCCATGCCCCATTTCTCTTCTCCAATACATGCCAAGTTAGTGCATGAAAATGGACAAGTGTCTCATGCCCTATTTTTCCTCTCCAACACATGTCAAGGTTGGTGCATGAGAGTGGACAATTTTCTCATGCCCTACTTCTCTTCCCCAAGGAAGTCTTAGAGGGTGAGATGAGTAGAGAGAAAGGAAAAAAGAAGAGAAAGAAAAAGGGAGTTGCTTTGAGGAAAATCTCTGCAATGTTTTCATCAAAGAGCCGGATCTTAGTATATATGGTCCGATTGAGCTCAACATTTGTCAGCAAGTTCGTAGGTTATGGTTATTCATTCTGGTCGGTGGAGATCTTGATTTGAGTTTTCTTCTAAGAGATATAACCTCTCAAACAAAGCTGGTTGGAAATTCTGGATTTCTCACGCAGTTTCGATCAAACTAAAAGATCCCCTAAATCTACCGATGGATGGATATGATATTTGGGTATGTGGTTTACAACTGATCTTTCTGCATTATGAACGGTTGAGATGTTTATGCTTATGTATGTTGTGTGATATAGTCATCTCTGTTTGAGTATTTGCAGCAGGAAATGAGAAATTATCTGATTAGAGACTTGTTCATCAAAGTGGCTTATCGTTTCGGTCCACCGTTGGATTGAGCTGAGTTTTGGACAGAAGGTTTGGTTCTTAACTTACTTCAATCTTGACGGTTGTTTTGTGATTAAATTTTTCTGTTGGTAGATTGATACATCTGAACAGAATATTAAATGAAGAATTGGTAGGGTTTCTTGTATTAGACCTAAATTTAGAATATGAACTTAGATCTTTCCAAATAGCTTGCATGTCAACTATGTTGACCTAATTGCCATTGTTGATGAACCAATGATGCAAAATCAGTGATGTACATGGTTGAACATGGTGACCTTGTGTAAATCGGCAATATGGCCTAAGTATGAAAATTTTCATATTTTAGGGCTTTTGATGCTTTTGGCCTAGAATCATTGAATTGATGCAACTTATGTTTAATTAAGCATGATTAGGGTTGATTACGCTACTGATTTGGTGGTTGTGACCATATCATGGGTTATGCCTACTTGTGATCAAATGGCCCAATTTGAGCATGTTTATGCCTAAGGAATTGAAAATCAGTATTTTTGAATAATAGAATGGTTTATGAATGAGAACTATACATTAGAGGCCTAAGTTATGTGATTTGAGTTGAATGGTAGGATTAGATGGGATTTAGGTCTATTGTCTATATGTGGGTTGATTTAGGGTTGATGTGTAATGTCTATGTGATTGAGCATAGAAATTGATGTATGGTTGGATATTGATGAATGCGACAGGACCTTGATTGGATTGATTCGGTTTGGTGTCCGTGTGTGGTTAGATACTCTCGTGAGGCTTGGTTGTGAGTAGACTCCATTTATGATTATATCTTTTATGTCATCATATCACTTATATATATTGTATGTTGAAAGAATAAATGTGTTCTAATGTTTTGAATGATGCATTGATTTGCGAAAACCTTATGACTTTGGTTGGGCCCATCTATCTGGCTAATAGGAGGACTTAACCTTGTCATAGGAGGGTTTTAAAAAGGAAATATTTGGGGATGAGAACGGTACGGTGAAATAGACGTGCACTAGTAACCCCAAATAAACATGATTGGGGTCAATGGTACGGTGAAATAGACGTGCACTAGTAACCCCAATGCATGTGGAATGTGGATCCAAATTGATAAGTTTTTACTTGCATCGAACTTATTATAAATGCTTGATATCTATATCTTATGAGCTTTTAATCATGCTACACATTGACATGCATACATGATATTATTGATGAGTATTGATAGCATATTTGAATTCTATTCACTAGGCACCGTTGGCTCACCCTCATTTTCCTCTTTCAGGTCCTTCTGTCCCGAATAAGGGCAAAGGGGTAGTCATATCTTGAGGGCCTTGCTGGCGAGAGAATCCAAGGCCTCGATGTGAGTTGAGAGGCATTTTGATTGAATTGTGTTTTAAATTATGATGTATTATATTTTGGACTATGTAATTATAACACTTACCACATTGTAGTATGGGTGAGTTGGGACTTGTTAGATAAACCATGTGGGCATATGACGGTTTTATTTATGGTTCATTTTATGGATTATCTCTTGTCTTGGATGATTAATACAGTGGGTAGTTTTGTTTAGTACCTTTTTATATTATGTCGTTGTTTGGGATAAGGCTAGTAGGGTCTCAACCACTTCACGGGGGTTGAGGAGTGGTTGGAGATGCCTACGCCGGGTGTCCCGCCCCGGTATTCCGCACGCCATTCCCTGCAGGGTTGGTGGTCCGGGGTGTGGGGTCACCACAGTTTTTTTTATACATAAGGCCTTTTTGTCACGCCCGTGTTGCACCGTAGTGCCTCCTACCCAGGGTGATGGGCACCTCCTACAAAGCGTACCCCAGCCATTATGGACCCATAATATTGTCCCATCTCGGCTAGCCACGCCACACAAGGACGCCCGTCACCGAGATCATTTGTGCCCACTATTCACTCATGAATAGAGCAGGGCCTCCCCCAGAATCGAACTCGAGACCTCTCTTAAGGAGTCTAATTACGCATTCTGAGTAACCAATGAACCAATTGGCTCAGTGGTTACTCAGAATGCGAAATTAGACTCCTTAAGGGAGGTCTCGAGTTCGATTCTGGGGGAGGCCCTGCACTATTCATGATTGAATAGTGGGGACAAATGGTCTCGGTGACCCGCGTCCTTATGTGGCGTGGCTGGCCGAGATGGGACAATATTATGGGTCCATAATGGCTGGGGTACGCTCTGTAGGAGGTGCCCATCACCCTGGGTAGGGGGCACTGCGGTGCAACCCGGGCGTGACAGTTGGACTCTGTGATCTCTGCAACTGTCTGGGGTTCGTGTGGATCAATGATTCTATCTTCAATTCGAATCTCCATAAGTCGCGCAATAATTTTGACGTTGATAGAAATCTTTGTTCCCCTGAACGTTGTCTCCAAAACAGGGCTGATCCCATTTTCTTGAAGTCCTACACAATTCATGGTTTCGTAGAAGGATTTCATCAAGTTGTAGGAGACGTGACCTTCAACTTTTGTTATGTTCAACAACCCCAGTGTTGCGAGTTTTTCGTGAAGGATCAGACGGAGGCGGAGATCTCTATTGTCGATAGTCCTCATAGTCATAACCTCCCCTTTGGAAAATTCCTTGAGTATAGTGGGAATTGGTTCCCTACTTCCGGAAGTCGTTCCTTCACTTGAGGTCATTCTTCTGTTGAAAGGAAAATAAATTTGTGAAAGACACAAAATATATTAGCAATATGATATATATATCTCATATATTATAGATATATATATATATATATTCAATCATAACTATATATACAGTTTTCATAAATCATAACTATATAAAAACTATATAGTTTTCTAGATATATATTTAATATAAATCTCAACTATGTATAATTCATATATATATATATATATATATATATATATATATATATACTTCTAGAGATATATATATCTATAAATAAAATTTTTCCCTAATTTGGTAGACTTGGGCGGGCCGTGGACCTTACTCTCTGATACCATTAAATGTCACACCCCGCCCGGACGCGCCTAAATCAGCGGGTCACTCGTGGACGAGGCGCGAATGCATTATAACAATAACTGAGTACGCGAAAACACGATTAAGTACAAGTCTAATTTCATTAATTTCATAATATATTTGTACATGAAATAATTAAGGGAACATTCTCCCAAAATCCCCAATGAATAATACAAAGGGTACAAAATGTGGACCCAAAAACCTGCACCCAGTCCACCCTAATCTACTGTGAAAAATTGGATAACAACGGTGTGAGCTAGACGCTCAGTGGGTAAAATAGTTCGTGAATATAACAATTAATAAAATAAACTTCATAATCAAATATCTTAAATACACATCAGAGCACCATAATCAATCTAATATGTATGTATGCATGACACCGTCTCGTATTAGTTTGATGAATGTACATCGCCTGAGTTCACGTACAGATGTCCCTCCCCAGGAGTAGTAGGGTTCTCTACTTCTATAGGAAATTTGGCGCCTGAACGTTCGGGCATGCCTGTCAGAAGAAAATTTTTTTTTTTCTTGTGTGCAAACCTAGGGTATTACACTATGGGTTTCCCTACTCAACATAAATTTCCTAGGTCATGTTTTTCCCATTTCAATCCAAAATCCCCCCTCTCGGGTGATAGATTCTAAATCTAAAATAAGTCAAAAATTGGCCAGAGATTTGAAAGCATTAAGATTAGAAGAACATAAATAAATCAATAGAATCAATAAAATTACACTTAAAAATATCAATTCATAATATCAAAATATAGATCCATCAAATCCCTAGATAAAATGTTTAGCTCATATTCAAATCCATTAATACAAAAATGAAAATTAAAGAAGTGTTCATCATCACAAATTGAAAGAAGAAATGAAATCAGAAACCCCCTTGACAAGATGATCTCCTTCTTCAAGTTCCTTCAATCCGCAACTTCTCTTCTTCAATGGTTTCTTCTTGCCTCTTTTCTATTATAAACCTAACATATTCTAATCTATTCTAATTATATCTAATGGTCTCTCCTTTAAAACAAACTCTAAAGTGAGCTTATATACATGAAGGAGTGAAAATACCAAAAATGACCCATCAAAACTTTCCTAAATACAAGAAAAATGAATAGCAGAATCGCCCAACGGTACCGCGGCGCCCAGTTCCTCTCTCTCTCTCTTCTATTTCTCATGCGCAACGGCGCCACGGCTCCCAGAACCAAAAATGAACACATTTTGAGCATTTCTTCTTGAATTGTTCTCTTGCTTTTGGTCCATATCTTGGGCATGTTCTTCACCTCATTTTGGCTTCAATTACTCCTCATTAAGCTCCTCATTCACCAACAAAAGAAAACACAAGAAACACAAGTAAATGATCTATATTAATCAAGTGACAAAAATCTATATGCAAGTATGTATTAACATGTAAAGTATGAAAATATTAATATGGAAGTGATGCAAATGACTTTAGGAAAAATACTTAAAAATCAAGATTATTTTTCTAAGCTAACCTAATGCATTTTATTCATGAAAATACCTAGAACTAACTTCAAAAATTCATAAAAACATCTAAATGGACCTAAAACACTAAATATGAACAATTAATGCAAATATATCTAAAAACTAGCTAAATGCACCTAAAAACCTACAAAATTAATATGAAAACTAACAATTAAAACTCAACTTATCAAATTTACCCAAACATAGACTTTGGTCGTCCCGAGCAAAGAGAAAAATGAAAGTTGGACAACAAAACTCTTCACATATTCCAAAATGAACAAAGGTTTGATTTGCAAAGATTTGATTCACATGATCTCAAAGACAACACACATCTCTCACAACATAACTAAAGGAAAACTTCGAAAGTTTAAACTTGTTTGTCTAGAATCAACCTACAAAACCATGTCTTCTTTTCTATCCTCATTGACAGCCAAGCATAAAAATCATTCACATGAACACTCAAAAATCGTATAGATCAATGCAAGCAAGATAGAAATATGATCTCATAAAATAAAACATGAACTTCATATTCTTGCTTTTCACACTTCTCTCCACTAATATAGGTCTCACACCAATTAAGATCAATAGGACTTTAATAAGCTTGTAATGTAAGGCCAAGGGTAAAGGTATGACAACACGGATAAAATGAAGTTCAATACACCCAAAACCTTTTTGATACATAACACTTTTACACATTCCATGCCTTACAAAATGAATCAAACCCAACACATTATCCAAACAGGCTTTTTCAATAATTTTCATCCACATTACGCCCAACATACCCCCAAAACTTATGTCACTTCCATACATAGATAAAGAAACATGATTTTTCTTTTCTTTTTATTATTTCCATTCTTCATCTTTTTTTTTTCTTTTATTCTTTTAATTCTTCATCTTTTTCTTTTTCTTTTTCTTTTTCACATGAAACACACATTTTGAACCTTTTCTCGTCACCTTCTCATATATTTTCATTCCATAGCCCATATTCACATACTTTCCCATGCAAAAATAACCCAAACTCAACACAACTTTTTTTTTAAAGAGTTAAGAGTGCTTAGGTAAAAATAAGGGAAATTTCAATCAAAGGCCTTGGCTAATCAATTTTTGTGACAATAAACAGGGTAAATGGCTCAAAATAGGGTGACTAGGAGTAATATAATAGCTAGGTAGGCTTTATGGCTCAATCTATCAAAAAATGGCCTAAATCATATCTCTAATGGTGTGATCTCTAGGATCTCGCCTCAAGAAGTGATCAAACAATTTCTAGAGTTCAGTTTAAAAATGAGATCTAAAGGTACTTAACTTGCATAATCCCGATTTAAGCAACAAGTGGAACTCATGATCCTAATTTTATGCTCAAAAGTCAACTAGAATGTCAAAAAAAACATGGCAAGGTAAATCAAGCACACAGACTTAAGAGCACAATCTAGTTTTCCAAGGGTTATACTAAAAAATGAGTGTTAATCCTATCATAGATCATCCATACAAGATCAATTCAAATCAAAGCTCATAATCGAATATGGAATTATTCATTAATCAAAATGCATGAAAAAAACAAAATTTTCAAGATTTTCACTAAAGACACCAAGAATTCAAACTCCCCTCCCCCCAAATTTAAAGTTGGCATTGTCCTCAGTGCAAAAAAAACATGCACATAAAAAAAGCAAGATAAAGAGAAGGGTAACGATACTCCCTTAACCCGCGAGGGTAGAAGGCTCCAAAATGCTTCTCTTTTTCTTATTGATGCCGAGGACCCCCAAACTTGGATCAAAACCTGAGGAGGAACAAAAATGAATGTCATTAGTGGAGAGCAAAAACTTAAAATCTATACTACAATGACTAAAATGAAAAACATAAACATAAACAAAAATGGGTTGGGTTGTCTCCCAACAAGTGCTTGTTTATAGTCATTAGCTTTACTTTCTCTTTTCTTGCTCATGGTGGTTCATATTTGAAGAACATCTCATCTTTCTAGTTAGCTTAGCCAAAGCATTGCTTCTTTTGACGACATTTAGCACATGTTTCCACAAAGATCTCCACATCTTCAAACAAAGTAAGCCAATCGAAACCATCTTGAAGAACCTTTAAAGTTTTCCTTGTTGCACAAAAATATTCGCCACAAAACGAAGCATGACAGCCATGAAGAATCTCTTGCACTCCTCCTTCAAGTACACTTTGCACTGTAGCTTGATTCTTGCATCCTTGAAAAAACAAGGGATCATCCCATTTGTAAAACTTGTCATCAAGAAAAACTTGTTGCTTCCCCACATGGAATGTTCCCTCGTGCAATACACTAATCAAAGGTGCATGAGCTACACTTTTCATATCTTCAAGCTTGAATTTAGAAGCTTCATCAATGGAACTCGCAAAAGGCAACTCAAAATGTTTTTCCTCCACAGTATTTATTGATTTTTCAGAATTTGATTGAATCATGTCTTTCTCCAAAGGTTCACTTGGACTCATCACCATCATGTTTTCTTGAACATTACTCTCTATCACCTCAACGTTATGGAAAGCGCTATTCTCTTCTTGAAGCTTTGGAGACTTGTAAATGTCGGACTTGACTTCTTCATCGTTCACTCTCAATATGAGTGCTCCTCCCTCAAAATCTCTCAAAGCTCTCCTCGTGGCGAGGAATGGTCTCCCGAGGATGAGTGGTAGCTCTTCATCCTCCTCCATGTCCAACACCACAAAGTCTACAGGAAATACAAATTTGTCCACTTTGACTAGAACATCTTCAATAATGCCCCCATGGATATGTGATTGAACGGTCGGCTAGTTGAAGGGATATAGTGGTGGGCTTCACCTCTCCTAATCCAAGCTTCCTGAAAATAGCCAAGGACATCAAATTAATGTTTGCACCAAGATCACATAAAACATTATCAAAAGAAGATGATGTTGGTGCACCCAACAAGGAGGGTGAATTGGGTTAACTTGGCGATATACTTCGATACATTGGAATTAAATGCACATACTAACCATAAAGTAAAATGTATAACGTAAAGAACACTAGGATTTATAGTGGTTTGGCTAATGTTTTAGCGGCGCCCTCCTGGGCTTGATGAGTCAGCACGCTGAAAAAATATTAGGATGCTCAAGGTTGAATTGAATTAATTAGAAATGACGCTTACTTGTAAGTAGCAGCCTCCCTTTTGTCAACCTTTGAAAGGGTTAGGACGCTGACTCGGCTTCAGCTTACTGAAAGTTCTCTTAGCTTTTTAATTGATTTCTATATTTAAGGACGCTGATAGTTATAAGTTGAATAAACTATTAGGATGCTACTTGTATAGGAGCGCCCTCATCCTTAGAATCAACTTAATATTTTTTCAGGACGCTTACTGTCCTTCAGCGCACTTAATATTGTTTTCAAATTTCAGGATGTCACTTGTGAGTAGCGCCCTCGTACTTTTAATGTTTTAAAAAAAAGCAGGATGCTAACTGTCAATTAGTGTCTTCAGGATTTAAGTCGTTTAAGTGTCATAGTAAGTTAGGATGCTAACAAGTTAGTAGTGCCCTCACTTCATCGTTGGTAGGACAATGATGCTATATGAGTGTCATCAATGGAACAAAACGACAAAAGATATTTCTATTGTTTTGACATGTACATCCTTTTCGCCACCTTTTCAGAACAACTTTTCATACAAAAAATCAACTTTTATATTTGTAAGAGATATTCTCAGATTCATGAACCACATCTCTTAAACTTTCCTTATTTGTGAATCTGAAGAAAGTCAGAATGTTCATGAAATGTGCAGTTGCCATTTTCGTGATACATTCTAGTTGTTGTGTGTAAACATTCATATTTGAAATTCAAATTCAAATGAACAGCAACTTCATCTCTACAAGTCTATATATACCAGCACTTAACAATTTGTTAAGACCACCGAAAATTTTCTAAGTTAAAACACTTTTTGAGAGTTAGTCGAATTTTCATCTGATTCAAAAAGCTTAAGTTATTCTGGTTTCAAAGCATTTTACTTGAATCTTTGCTTATTCAAAAGATTTTCATACTGAGCTAAATTTCTATCTTTATTCGAAAATCTTTTTGAAAGCTTGAACTGTTTTCACTCAAATTTTTAGCATTGTTTTAACTTATATCATTCTCGCTGGAATAGAAATTTGAGAGATAGTTCATAGGATATAGTTGTACTTAATTTCATATCTTGTATATTGTATCGAAGTTGTAACAGTAGTTAGATAAACTACTGAGTTGATATTCTTATATTCAACAAGGTTAGGTCTTCTCATACTCGTAAGTTGAGAAACGATAGTTCTCACACCCATAAGTTGGGATAGGTTGGTCTCAAGCCTACAAGTTGAGCAATGTAACAGTTGTTCTCACACCCGCAAGTTGAGAAAAGGTATAACAGTTTGATTCTCACCCGTAAGAGAATCCCTTAGTGATAAGGTGTAACGGTTTGATCCTCCGGACCTTCCACGTACATACTTATTTGTGCACACTTCACCTCCTAGTTATTGTTCTTCATCTTGATTGATTGTGTTTTAGTATTATGGTTGATCATTGAATGATTGGGATGCCTGAATATGTGTGATTGCTATGTTTACCTACATATCTTGCACACAATTCACTACTTTGTTACTTTTGATAACTTGTCTATGTACACTTTGCTACATTGCCTGATTCAGCGTCTGCAAAATTATTTTTGACTACTTCTGGTGCATGATTATTTTGCTCTCATGAACACGTTGAAATCCTATAATAACTAATGCTATTATCTTTGTGGTATCTCTACTAATAAGTCTGTGGTATTAGTTTGTGGTATCTTTTTAAAGGTTAATCACATATTTCATCGATATTTGTTTATAATATGCATCATCTATTTGTGATTATCTGATGTTGAATGAATATCATGATTATATGCTTATCTTGCATCTTACGTGGCATTTGATTCTATCATTTGATATTCTTAATAGCTAGGTTGTGTTTCACAACTTATTTTTGCCTATGCTAGTTCATATCATGATCATGTTTGCTTTGAACTTGTAGAATCATATCTATGCATGACTCATGAATATGTGAATCAATAGGCCAAGTACATAACATCATATCATATGCCTATACTTTTAGAAGAGAAAATTTCCTATACTCACATTTATCATCTTTTGGCATTTTTTTTCATGATTACTTGACTTTGATGCATTCTCATCATCCTATATCATATAAGCATCAAATTCTTGAATATTTGATCTCTAATGATTGCATAATCTTCAAAATAATTTTTCATTAGAATCAAACAATCTAGGCTATGCTTTGATTGAAACTATTTGCCTAGTATATGAAAATGAATGTATGCTATTGCTTGAATGATATCTATGAAATTTAGCATATATTCAGTATTTTTAGGTTTTGGTCTTCATCTTTTCTATCTTCATATGCCTAAACTATGGAAAGTCCATGATTTTCCATTCTCACATGATATTGATGTCGTACTTAAATCTTAAAATCTTGTATGCATCAATTGCTTGTGATTTTTTAATCTAATAGATGTCATGTACTTCAAAATTATATACTTTGCATCCTATTAGAATCATGATAGCTAGGCTATGGTTCATTTTGAAATATTTTGCCTATGCTATAAGTATGCTTGTGCTTGATTGTTTACAAATTTTAAAGCATATTCGTGTTAGGCTTGGATTGATTATCAAACTTATATTTTTGCCAAACACTAGGAGAATGATTCCCCATGCTAAAAAATTCTTTATGAATTCATTTTTCGGCAACTCTTTCTCATGACTATATGATTTTCAGCTACACTATTATTTCAAAATCTTATAGCCTATGAATATTTCAAACTATTTCTCATTGTGCTTGAAGATAAGATTTGTCTCTCACATGACTAACAATATAGTATAGTAGACCTTACGCATTCTCATGTACCTAACTATGACACAACGTCATAAATCATCGTGAGGGTGAATGCACAAAGTAAGGAGGAGCTTCAATACTATACTACGTCACGACAAAGGGGGAGATCTCAGTTTCTTTTCTTTACCTTTTTTATCATGACAAAGGGGGAAAAGAAAAATAAGAGAGCAAGGGAAAAAAAAAATTAAGAAATAGATAGATCTTTTCGCTTTAACTCACTTAATTTTTTAATTTGTTTGTTATCATCAAAAAGAGAGAGATTGTTGACCTAAGCGGTTCATCACTTAGCACATCCCTAAGTATACTTGATGAAAGTATATTTTGATGATCACAAACCAAATCTTTTTTGGTGCTAACGACATTTAATCAAGAACCTATATCTCTGGAAACCAAAAAGCCAAAGAATGATTCGATCAAAGAACTCGAGGTCATATCATACGTTCACGATTGTCTCAATTAAGGGCGTCAAGATCAAACCACACATTCACGAACGATTTGATCAAGAGCTTTAAGACTACATCATTCGATCAATGTTCAAGACATTAAACTCAAGCGCAAATATCTCATTATGATGAGTTGAATTTAAAGGTTATGAGAAGGATACACAAAGTATTTAAGGTATCTTTCATTATTTGATATTACTCAAACGTTTTCCAAAACCATGCACAAATCACTAGCATATGTTTTTCAAATTTGCATGTTTTGATCATACACTTTACGGTATTTCAAATGAATTAATTTTATATGTTTGATTTGAAATTTACCAAGTTTATTCGCATTTATCGTATTTTTAATCAAATGACAAGAATTGTTTTTAGAATCTTTCAGGACGCTAATGATTTAGTAGCGCTCTCTTTAACTTGATAAGTCAATACACTGATGCCTCATTAGGACGTTGATAACATTCCAGGTTGAATTGAACTGATCCCTCAGGACGCTCACTTGTAAGTAGCGGCCTCACTTAGAATCAACCTTTGAAGTTGTCAGGACGCTGATTGTGAATCAGCTTGCTGAAAGATCTCCGAGAGTCTAAGTTCTTCAAAGATGTTATCTTTGAGGACGCTGATAATTATAAGTTGGACAAACTATCAGGACGCTACCTGGATAGGAGCGCCCTTATCTCTGGGAACCAACTAAATAACTTTCAAGACGCTGATTGTCCTTCAATGTACTTAGTACTATTCTTCAAATGTTTTAAAAATGTTAGGACGCTTACCCAGAAGTAGCACCCTCATTCATTTAATTATTTTAAAAAGTAAGCAGGACGCTAACTATGTATTAGCACCCTCAAAGTTGAACCATTTTTGTCTCAAAGAAAGTTAGGACGCTTACGAGTTAGAAGCGCCCTCACTTCATTATTCAGCAGGACGCTTATACATAATGAGCGCCCTCAAGGAACAAAAACGACAAAGTTGATATTATGCGTCAAGGACGCTGATTAGGATATCAGAATGCTAATTCAATAACTGTTACTATTCTGACACGTACATTATACCAGTCTACTTTTCAGAACGGATCTATTTAGCTCGTCCCTAAATATATTGTAATAAAGTATATTTTGATGATCACAAACAAAGTACTTTTCGGTGCTAAACGTGCGTGTATCAAGATTTCATCAAATCACCTAAGGAAAGCAAAAAGTCAAGGAACGATTCGATCAAGGAACTCAAAGATCACATCCAACGGTCAAGTTCGTTTCAATCAAAAGGACTTCAACGATCACATCATGATTTCAAGATCACTTCACTCGAACAATTCGGTCAAGCTTCATGTTTACATCTCTCGATCAACGTTCAAGACATTCAACTCAGCAATGCTCTTATTGAAGATCTCATAATGTAGAGTTGGACTTAACGGTTATGAGAAATGAGAAATACACAAAGTATTTAAGGTATATTTTTCTCCAATCGTTATTGCTCAAAATGTTTTTCAAAACCATGCATAACTCATCTACAGATGTTTTTCTAATCTGCATGTTTTGATTTCATGTTTGTACGGAATTTCAAATGATCAAATACTATATATTTAATTTGAAATCTACAAAGTTTTTATTCGCCCTTATCGTATATTTTATCGCGAGTCAAAACTATTTTCAAAGAGTCTTTTCAAGACGCTAATGAAATAACAGTGCTCTCCTGAAATTGATAAGTCATGACCCTAATAGTTCATTAGGACGCTGATAACATTCAAGGTTGAATTGAACTGATTTATCAAGACACTTACTTGTATAGTAGCGGCCTTCTTTATTAGTCAACCTCTGAAGTTGTCAAGAAGCTGACTCAGCATCAGCTCACTAAAAGATGTCTTAAGTCCTTCTTTGAGGACGCTGATAGTTATAAGTTGAACAATATATCAGGACGCTATCTGGATAGAAGCGCCCTCACCTTTAGGAATCAACTTAGTAACTTTCGGGACGTTGATTGCCCTTCAACATGCTTGTGTCTCTATTTAAAATGTTTTCAACTGGTAGGACGCTTAGGGCCCTCATGTTTTGTTTTTATGTTTTAAACTGGCAGGACGCTTACTCGGATAGCATTGCCCTCATGTACTTAACTATTTTAAAACATAGCAAGACGCTAACTGTGCATTTGTGCCCTCAAGGTTAAGTCATTTAAGTGTCAAAGTAAGTCAAGACTCTTACGAGTAAGTAGCACCCTCACTTAAGTGTTCTACAAGACGCTTATACCTAATGAGCGCCCTCAAGAAACAAAATGAGAAAGTTGACATTATGCGTTAGGACACTGATTATGGAATCATCGCTAATTCAACAACTGTCACTATTCGAACAAGTACAATACGTAAGTTTACTTTTTTAGAACAAACCTTTTCACAGAGTCCTTTTCAGACCTATCAGAGATCGTCTCTGATACATGAAATAAGTTTTTCTAAAACTTTCATTTTTCATGAAATCTGAAAAGAACTAGAATGTTAGTGAAAATTGCAGTTGCCATTTTCATATAACATTCTAGCTGTTGTGTGTAAATGTTCATATTATTTGAACTTCAAATGTCTAACGACTATGTCCTACTAAGTCTATAAATACCAGCACTTAGGATCAAACAACATGCCAATCACTTTGTGTTGTGCCAATACTTTTTGAAAGTTAGTATGTGTCAAAATGAATTTCATTTTCTATTCTTTCAAAGTATTTTTCATTGATACCTTTACTATTACAATAGATTTTCATATTGAGCTTCAATTATACTTTATCTTTGAAAATCTATCTCTATTGGTATCAACTCAAATTCTCAGCTCTGATTCATATTTTTTATCATTCTTGTTGGAGATAGAATTTGAGAAATAGTTCATGATATACAGTTGTACTTGATTTCATATCTTAAGTATTGTATTGAACTATATTAGTAGTTACGTTAACTACTGATCACTAAACCATAAGTTTTCGTACTTATATTTTATATCTATTTTGAAAATTTTTTGTGTCTTTGATTTACACCAGTCCTTCGTGTTTTAAGTCAACCTTTATTCGATATTTATTACTCTCGAAGAAGCACTGATTTTCATATCATATCATTCATGCTTTTCGAAACTGTACTTGAGCAATACCGAACATTGAAAGGTAAAGGATTGAAGGTGTATTTCAACTTAGCATTACCTATTTCATATTTCATATCTTTGTAATGCTATGTACGGAGCTTAATTGTAAAATGTTCTACTACGCTAAAACCAACCAACATCTTAGTGTTGTAATGCTGGTGTGTTTTCGGATTGAAACAACCAGGACAAGTGAATGAAGTTCACTTAATGATTTCAGGACTGAAATCATGAAAGGTTATCTCCGAACCTATAAAAGAGAACCGGTTCATCCTAATTTCATAAAATGATAGGTGTGTCCTTAACCATAAAAAGGATAGGTTATCTCTCAACCTTTAAAAGAGAACCAGCTCATCCTCATCCCGTAAAAGGATAGGCTATCTCTTGCCTATAAAAGGATAGGTTTGCCTTTAACCTGTATAAGGGCAGCTGTAACGGTTTGGTTCTCACCCGTAAGAGAATCCCTTAGTGATAAGGTTAAAATCCTAATTGAGGAGGTTAGGTAGTGGACGTAAGCTTAGCTGAACCACTATAAATCTGTGTGTCACACGTTTGCAATTTAGTCTGTGTTCTATTTTGCATCATATTCTAATACACTTATGTAAATCACTAAGTTATTGGAAGATAATTTTAAAATTGACCATCGTACCCAATTCACCCCCCTGTTGGGTGGACCAACAGTCAGGACGCTGATTGAATCAGCTTGCTGAAAGATCTTTGAGAGTCTAAGTTCTTCAAAGATGTTATCTTTGAGGACGTTGATAGTTATAAGTTGCATAAACTATCAGGACGCTACTTGGATAAGAACGTTTTTATCTCTGGGAACCAACTAAATAACTTTCAGGACGTTGATTATCCTTCAGCGTACTTAGTACTGTTCTTCAAATGTTTTAAAAATTTTAGGACGCTCACCCGAAAGTAGAGCCCTCATTCATTTAATTGTTTTAAAAAGTAAGCAGGACGCTAACTGTGCATTAGCGTCCTCAAAGTTGAGTCATTTTTGTAGCAAAGAAAGTCAGGACGCTCACGAGTTAGATACGCCCTCACTTCATTGTTCAGCAGAATGCTTATACATAATGAGCGCTCTCAAGGAACAAAACGACAGAGTTGATATTATGTGTCAGGACGCTGATTAGGATATCAGAACGCTAATTCAACAATTGTACCTGTTCTGACACGTATACTATATCAGTCTACTTTTCAAAACGGATCTTTGCACAAAATCCTTTTCAGATCAATCAGAGATTTTCTCTGATGCATGAATCAAGTTTCCTGAAATTTTCCTTATTCATGTTATCTGAAAAGAACCAGAATGTCAGTGAAAATCGCAAGTGCCATTTTCGTATGACATTCTAGCCGTTGTGTGTAAACGTTTACCTTGAATTTAAAATTCAAGTATCTAACGGTTGTTTCCTACTAAGTCTATAAATACCAACACTTGGAATCAAACAACTGGCCGATAATTTTTATTGTGCCAAAAACTTTCTGAATGTTAGTCGTTTTTCAATCTTTCAAAAGTTTTCAAATGTTCTTGTTTTCAAAGTATTTTTCCCGGATACTTTATATATTCAAAAGATTTTCATACTGAGCTTAAATTATATTCTAGCTTTGAAAATTTATTTGAATTATGTAGAACAGGTTTCTACTCAAATTCTCAGCTCGAATTTATACTTAACATCAATCTTGCTGATGAAAGAATTTGAGAGATAGTTCATGAGATATAGTTGTACTTGATTTCATATCTCAGTACGGTATCGAACTATATCAGTAGTTATGTTAACTACTGAATATTGAACCAAAAGTTTTCACGTTTATATATTTTATCTATTTTGAAAACCTACTGTGTCTATGTTTTACACTGGTCCTGCATTTTCAACTTCAATGTTTTAATGGTATCACAATGTTTTGGAAAAAGCATTCATCTGATTCAAATGACATATCATTCACGATTTTTGAAACTGCACTTGTGACGCCTCGAAAATTATTTCATCTAGCCCATAACCCAATAGCACTTTGCCCAAACTCTATACGTTGCCTTGATATGTTTGGTGTTTGTTTGATGGTTATTTAATGTTTGTATAGTTGATGCTTGATAATGTATATAAATATGTGTATCATAAATTGTATATGGGTCATGTTAAATTAAAGTATAATGCATATGTTATCATTTATGCATGGGCCCATTAAACCATGAATTGATATGGGTTAGGATTGATTGAATAAAAGGATAAATGAGAATGAAAATTTGGTGTATTAAATGGATTGGACATTTAAAATACATGGAAGCATGAGATTGGTTAAAGTACATGTGGTTGGTATGGGTAGTATGAGACCAACACATGTGAAGGTTGGTGCATGAAAGTGGACAAGTGTCCCATGCCCACTTCTCTTCTTCAAGGAAGTGCTAGAATGAGTGGAGGGAATCAAGGAGAGAATCAAGGAGGGAATCAAGGAAGTGCTAGAAAGAGGTGAGGGGAGAGAAAGGAAAAAAAATAAAAGAAAAGAAGAGAAAGGAAAGAAGAAGAGAAAGAAAGAGGGAGTTGCAGGAGGAAGATCTCTGCGACATTTTCATCAAAGAGCTGGATATTTGGGACATATGGTCAGATTGAGCTCAAAATTTGTCAGCAAGTTCGTAGCTTATGCTTATTCATTCTGGTCGGTGGAGATCTTGATCAGAGGTTTCGTCTAAGAGATCTAACCTCTCAAACAAAGCTGGTTGGAAAGTCTAGATTTCTCTCGCCGTTTCGCTCAAACTTCTAGATCTCCTTAATCTACCGTTGGATGGATATACAATTTGGGTATGTAGTGTAAAACTGATATTTCTGCATTCGGAACGGTGGAGATCTTGATTAGAGATTTCGTCTGAGAGATCTAACCTCTCAAACAAAGCTGGTCGGAAAGTCAGGATTTCTCGTGCCGTTTCACTGAAACTTGTAGATCACCTCAATCTACCGTTGGATGGATATCAAATTTAGGTATGTAGTTTATAATTGATATTTCTGTATTCTAACGGTGGAGATGTTTATGCGTGTTGTATTTTGTGTGATATAGGCATCTGAGTTTGAGTATTTCAAGCAGGAAAAGAAAAATTGTCTGATTAGAGACTTGTTCATCAAAGATATTTATCTTTTCGGTCCACCGTTGGATTGGGCTGATATTCAGACAGAAGGTTTGTTTCTTCACATAATTCAATCAGTACGGTTGATTTTGTGATTACATATTTTTGTTGGTAGATTGATACATCTGAACAGAATATTAAATGAAGAATTGGTAGGGTTGCTTGTATTAGACCTAAATTTAGGAAATGAACTTAGACCTTTCTAAATAGCTTGCATATCAACTATGTTGACCTAGTTGTCATTGTTGATGAACCCATGATGCAAAATCAGTGATATACATGGCTGAACATGGTGACCTAGTGTAAATCGGCAATATGGCCTAAGTATGAAAATTTTCATATTTTGGGGCTTTTGATGCTTTTGGCCTAAAATCATTGAATTGATGCAACTTATGTTTAATTAAGCATGATTAGGGTTCATTATGCTACTGATTTGGTGGTTGTGACCATATCATGGGTTAGGCCTACTTGTGATCAAGTGACCCAATTTGGGCATGTTTATGCCTAAGGAATTGAAAATTAGTATTTTTGATTAATAGAATGGTTTGTGAATGAGAACTATGCATTAGAGGCCTAAGTCATGTGATTTGAGTTGAATGATGGGATTAGATGGGATTTAGGCCTATTATTTATATGTGGGCTGATTTAGGGTTGATGTGTAATGTCTATATGATTGAGCATAGAAATTGATGTATGGTAGGATATTGATGTATGTTTCAGGATCTTGATTGGGTTGATTCGGTTTGGTGGTCGTGTGTGGTTAAATACTCTCGCGAGGCTTGGTTGTGAGTAGACTTCATTTATGATTATATCTTTTATGTCATCATATCACTTATATATATTGTATGTTGAAAGCATGAATGTGTTCTAATGTTTTGAATGATGCATTGATTTGAGAAAACCTTATGACTTTGGTTGGACCCATCTATCTGGCTAATAGGGGGACATAACATTGTCATATGAGGGTTTTAGGAAAGGAAATGATTGGGGTCAACGTTACGGTGAAATAGACGTGCACTAGTAACCCCAAATAAAACATGATTGGGATCAACGGTACGGTGAAATAGACGTGCACTAGTAACCCAATGCATGTGGAATGTGGATCCAAATTGATAAGCTTTTACTTGCATCGAACTTATTATAAATGTTTGATATCTATATGTTATGAGCTTTTAATCATGCTACACATTGACATGCATACATGATATTTATTGATGAGTATTGATAGCATATTTGAATTCTATTCACTGGGCACCGTTGGCTCACCCTCATTTTCCTCTTTCAGGTCCTTCTGTCGCGAATAAGGGCAAAGGAGTAGTTATATCTTGAGGGCCTTGCCTGCGAGAGAATCCAAGGCTTCGATGTGAGTTGAGAGGCATTTTGATTGAACTGTGTTTTAAATTATGAAGTATTATATTTTGGATTATGTAATTATAACACTTACCATATTGTAGTATGGGTGAGTTGGGACTTGTTAGATAGACCATGTGGGCATATGACGGTTTTTATTTGTACCCACAATTTCGGACTTTATGTGTATGTCAATTTTAATGGACTGTAGGGATTATGATTTTATTTGTGGTTCATTTTTATGGATTATCTCTTGTCTTTGATGATTAATACGGTGGGTAGTTTTGTTTAGTACCTTTTGATATTATGTCATTGTTTGAGATAAGGCTCGTAGGGTCTCAACCACCTCACGGGAGTTAAGGAGTGGTCGGAGATGCCTACCCCGGGCGTCCCGCCCCGGCATTCCGCATGCCATTCCCTGCAGAGTTGGTGGTCCGGGGCGCGGGGTCGCCACAACACTTGAGCAATACCGAACATTGAAAGGTATAGGACTGTAAGTGTATCTTCTCTTAGCATTACGTACTTAAATTTACATATTTTTGTAATGCTATGTAATGAGCTTAATTGTAAAGTGTTCTACTTAGTTGGAGCCAATATTATTTTCATATTGTGGTATACTGGTGTGTTTCGGAATGAAACAACCAGGACAAGTGAATGTAGTTCACTTGATTATTTCATGGTTGAAATCATGTTAAGGTTATTCCTCAACCTGTAAAAGGAACATGGGTTCTTCCTTAACCCGAAAAAATGAAAACGATTTTTCCTCATCCCGTAAAAGAAACATGGGTTCTTCCTCAACCCGAAAAAAGGAAAACGGTTGTTCCTCATCCCGTGAAAGGATCATGGTTTTTCCTTAACCTGTAAAAGGGAAGGTTCTTGTTAACCTGTAAAAGGATATGTTATCTTTGAACCTGCAAAAGAGAATCGGTTCATCTTTCGCCCGCAAAAGGATAAGTTCATCCTTAACCTGTAAAAGAGAAATGATTCATCCTTAGCCCTTAAAAGGATAGGTTTGCCTTGAACCTGAAAAAGGGCAAACTGTAACGGTTTGGTTCTCACCTGTAAGGGAATCAGTTAGTGGATTGAGAAAATCCTAATTAGGAGATTAGATAGTGGACGTAGGCTTGGCTGAACTACTCAAAATCCTAGTGTGCTTTAAGTTATGCATTTTACTTTATGGTTAGTATGTGCATTCCCTTCCAATGTATCAAAGTATATCACTAAGTTATTGGAAATGTTTTTAATTTGACCATCACCCAATTCACCCCCCTCTTGGGTGCACCAACACTTCAGAGGTTGACTAAAGGGAGGCCGCTACTTACAAGTAAGCGTCATAATGAATCAGTTCAATTTAACCTTGAATGTTATCAGCGTCGTAATGAGTCATCAGCGTCTTGACTTATCAAGTGCAAGAGAGCGCTGCTAAATCATTAGTGTCCTGAAAGACTCTAAAAATAGTTTTTGACATTTGATTAAAAAATACGATAAGTGCGATTAAAAACTTGGTAAATTTTAAATCAAATTAAACATAGAAAATTAAATCATTTGAAATATCGTAAAGTGTATGATCAAAACATGCAAATTTGAAAATCATGCGCAAATGATTTGTACATGGTTTTGGAAAACGTTTGAGTTGATTAAAAAATACGATAAGTGCGATTAAAAACTTGGTAAATTTCAAATAAAATTAAACATAGAAAATTAAATCATTTGAAATATCGTAAAGTATGATCAAAACATGCAAATTTGAAAATCATGTACAAATGATTTGTGCATGGTTTTGGAAAACGTTTGACCAATATCGAATGATGAAAGATACCTTAAATACTTTGTGTATTTCTCATAGTTTTTAAATTCAACTCATCATAATGAGATCTTCAAAACTTCGAGCTTGAGTTGAATGACTTGAACGTTGATCGAAACATGTAATCTTGAAGCTCTTGATCGAATCGTTCGTGAATGTGTGGTTTGATCTTGAAGTCCTTGATTGAAACGATCTTGAACGTATGATATGACCTTGAGTTCCTTGTTCGAATCGTTCTTTGGCTCTTTGCTTTCCTGAGGTGCTGTGATAAATTCTTGATTGAAGCTCGTTAGCACCAAAAAGGATTTTGTCTGTAATCATCAAAATATACTTCATCAAGGGATAGAAAAACTCCCCGGATCCTTGAGCTTTTGTGAAAGTTTCTTTTGCAAGATGGCACTACATTCCTCGTTTAGCTTGACCGTTTCAAATTCAACTAGCTTTCTCTTCTTGGACATCACCTCCTTCATAAATTTCGCATAATTTGGCATTTGCTCCAAAGCATCTGCTAGAAGGATGTTGATGTGAATTTTCTTTAAGATATACAGAAATTAAGTGAATTGATCATTGAGCTTTTGTTTTGCAAATATTTGAGGGTAAGCGATGGGGGTTTTGAGGATAGGCAGATTATCGAGGAATGTGATGCGACCCGGAACAAAGTCCCTCTTTGTAGCCTCTTGTCCTTTGTCACTTGCAACCCATTGCCTTGTTCTGCCACTTCCTCTTGAACTTCTTTTTCAACCTCTTCTTTAGCTTGTGAATATGATGGAATGGATGGTGAAGAAGGAAATGAACTCGGCTTGACCTTGCTTGGTGAAGGAGAACTCTCGACTTTTTTACCACACCTTAATTTTATAGCCATGCACCTCTCTTTTGGATTCACTTTTGTATTGCTTGGGAAGGAATTTTGTTGATGTTGTTGGGCACCAATGGCTGAGGTAATTTGTCCCTCTTGAACTTCCAAAATCTTAACAGAGGCACCCAAGTTGCTCACCTGAGTTATCACTTGACTCATGGAACTCATTTGATTAGCCATGTGAATTGCCAATTCATCCAACTTTGTTTCATTCTTGGTGAACCTCTTGTTTGAATCATTCAGAAAAGTGGTCATTTCATCTTCCAGACTTGATATCTTCTCTTGGACTTGATTATGAAACCCCAACGGTGGTTGCAACACATTTCTATTGTTAGAATAAGAGAAGTTTTCATGGTTGCGCACACCTAGATAATACTGATTAGGGCACTTGGCTTGAGCTTGTCCCTTGGTTCCTTCTATAATTATAGAGGCGATTGTTCACAAACTAACATTGCTCATCTTGACCAAACAAGCCTTGTAGAGCTATGTGTGTTTCCATAATGGATTCAATGGATGAGGCAGATGAAGAAGAAGGATTGCCTTGGAGAGAGGCAGACAAAGTTGCCATGTGGTGTAGCATTGAAGACATTTGAGCCAATAAAGCCGTTAATTGATCTATTTCATGCAGTCTGACCACTCTTTTTGTTGGAGCCCTCTCATTTGAGTGTTCATAAGAGTTAGAAGCCATTTCTTCCATCAACATGAGAGCCTCATTCGTTGTCTTCCCCATGAGAGTACCACTAGCCGCCACATCAACCCATACTCTTGTAGACATGGTCATGGCATTGTAGAAAATTTGGATTTGAAGCCAATCTTGATAACCGCGTTGTGGGCATCTTCTTAAATGAATATTTGTGTTGGAATGCCTATGATTATGCTTGTTGGATCTAGAAAGCATGCCTAGGGAATGATCATTATGTCTTCCATGTCTACACTTGTATAGTATGTTGAATGCGTTTAGTAGTACAACCTAAACATGTATTGGGTTGTTCATTATGCCATGATAGCGTCGCATAACATACTTCATTGCATAATTCAAGGGTTATTGATGTGGTTGGTTGAGGGGAGCTCGGGAGAAACAATTTGTACTTTGTATATTGTGAGGAGGGCCCATTTGGGTGTAGAGATGGCCTTAAAGGGAGAAATGGTCTGGATTTGGATGTCTAAGAGAAACTCCATTGATGTGATAACCCTCACGGTAGAAACTGTATGGATTTTGACGTTTATTTGATTCCTATAGCAACCAACCACTGAATCGTAATACCAGGCAGAGTCATAAATAGGCTTATGAATGCACTTGTAGGGGTGATGAGGAAACCTTCACTTGACTAGGCGTCTAAGTCTATGTTATATGACTAGTATGTGAAATGGTTTTAAAAAGATGATTTTACTGTAAATGGCATGTAGTTTGATTATTTATCCATCTTCCAAATTTGAACATGGTAATGTATATTATAATTCCATGATTGTTTGTCTGTACATGATTTCAAATCTATTGGTGAACATGTAATGGTAGATATGCGACATCATCTCACTGAGCTATTAGCTCACTCTACTTGTTCATTTTTCAGGATCCAGTAGTGCCCTTGACAAGGGCAAGGGTATCGCGTATTGATCTATCTCCTCTAGTGACTTCATCATCCTTGCTTGGTGTGTATTGGATGGAGCAAAAGGTACACGATGTCATGGATAGATTTTTCTTCATTTAGAAGTTTTTGGTGTTTAGAACTTTAAAATTTACTTTGGACATGGATGACTGTCTTAACTATATTTTTACTTAACTTTCAAACAAATTTTGTACTTATGGTGATTATTATGTTCTTGCATTATTTTTATGCCTTGAGGGACTTGTTCATGGATTATGGTATGTGGATTGGATGGTTTTTGAAAGGCTAAGGGTTACTTGTACTCTATTGCAGAGGGTACGAGGGCGAGGGCGACCTGACGTTGTCCTTATGGGGAAACTAGGGTCATCACAGTTAGTATCAAAGCTTAGGTATACAACCTTGGAGCATGGGTTGGGTAAACTCGACAGCATAAACAAATCAAGGCTAGAGTTCAAGGCATTAGAATTGAAAATCGCCAGGTCATGAAAGTTAAGTCCACGTGTCCAAAGAATTTGGTAGAATGGAAGTCTTGCCCTGGGTAGATGACCTTTGGAATTTTTAGTTTGAGCAAAGGTTCTTAAAGTTGTGTTTTTTTCACTTAGTTCATTATGAGGAAAAAACATGGACCAGTCAATGGAAACAGAGTTCCAGATGCTCCAAAAGAGACTGATGCCGAGAGGATTCGGCGGTTGGAGGCATTGTTGCTAGAACATAACTAACAACTTCAGGAAGTCATTGCTTATATCAAGACTCAGGGCCAGACATATAATATGCATACCCCTCGACCACCAGCACCGGCTGAGGCAGTGGTGCAACTGATTGTTTTTTAGGCTGCTAAAGATAGAAACAGACTCGCCTACAGGAGAGGACGCCGCACTGAGGGCATCGTTAGCTGCCTCAGAGCAGAAAAACTAACTAATGAAATACGAAAACTGATATTCATTTAAAACGTTTTGGCAGTTTTTTGTTTGCACGAAAAACACTTTTTGAAAGTTAGTCTTGTTTCACTTGTGCTTGATCTTATGATCTTTTGAAAGAAAAACTTCAAGTCTTCTGGATTGATCGATCTCCTTCTTCATTATTTAAAATACCCATTAACGAAGACAAAAGCTATTTCAACCTATTTTCAGCATAAACTTCATCATACATATTTCGCTGAATTTGTGGCAACAGAAGGTTCAATCCAAAACGTTGTAAGTATCACTTTGATTCTGAGTAAAGGGAATCATATTTAATTCTGTAATCAGATTGTAGTGATGGGTAAGTCACTGAGCTAGAGCAAGTGTGTCACGCCCTGACTGCAGCCAGAACGCGGGCGCACCACCGCAGTGGAGAACGCCAGCCCCGTATCTCACAATATTGTCATATCGCCATGTAGCAACCCAACCGCAGCTGGTCTACATCGAAACGGTTATGTATACATAACCCCGCACCCCGGACCACCAACCCCACAGGGAATGGCATGCGGAATGCCGGGGCAGGACGCCCGGCGTAGGCATCTTCGACCACTCCTCAACTCCCGTGAGGTGGTTGAGACCCTACGAGCCTTATCTCAAATAACGACATAATATCAAAAGGTACTAAACAAAACTACCCACCGTATTAATCATCAAAAACAAGAGATAATCCATAAAAATGAACCACAAATAAAATCATAATCCCTACAGTCCATTAAAATTGACATACACATAAAGTCCAAAATTGTGGGTACAAATAAAAACCGTCATATGCCCACATGGTCTATCTAACAAGTCCCAACTCACCCATACTACAATGTGTTAAGTGTTATAATTACATAATCCAAAATATAATACTTCATAATTTAAAACACAGTTCAATCAAAATGCCTCTCAACTCACATCGAGGCTTTGGATTCTCTCGCAGGCAAGGCCCTCAAGATATAACTACTGCTTTGCCCTTATTCGGGACAGAATGACCTGAAAGAGGAAAATGAGGGTGAGCCAACGGTGCCAAGTGAATAGAATTCAAATATGCTATCAATACTCATCAATAAATATCATGTATGCATGTCAATGTGTAGCATGATTAAAAGCTCATAACATATATATATCAAGCATTTATAATAAGTTCGATGCAAGTAAAAGCTTATCAATTTGGATCCACATTCCACATGCATTGGGTTACTAGTGCACGTCTATTTCACCGTACCGTTGACCCCAATAATTTCCTTTCCTAAAACCCTCCTATGACAATGTTAAGTCCCCCTATTAGCCAGATAGATGGTCCCAACCAAAGTCATAAGGTTTTCTCAAATCAATGGATCATTCAAAACATTAGAACACATTCATGCTTTCAACATACAATATATATAAGTGATATGATGACATAAAAGATATAATCATAAATGAAGTCTACTCACAACCAAGCCTCGCGAGAGTATTTAACCACACACGACCACCAAACCGAATCAACCCAAAAGATCCTGAAACATACATCAATATCCTACCATATATCAATTTCTATGCTCAATCATATAGACATTACACATCAACCCTAAATCAGCCCACATATAAACAATAGGCCTAAATCCCATCTAATCCCATCATTCAACTCAAATCACATGACTTAGGCCTCTAATGCATAGTTCTCATTCATAAACCATTCTATTAATAAAAAATACTGATTTTCAATTCCTTAGGCATAAACATGCCCAAATTGGGTCACTTGATCACAAGTAGGCCTAACCCATGATATGGTCACAACCACCAAATCAGTAGCATAATCAATCCTAATCATGCTTAATTAAACATAAGTTGCATCAATTCAATGATTCTAGGCCAAAAGCATCAAAAGCCCCAAAATATGAAATTTTTCATACTTAGGCCATATTGCCGATTTACACTAGGTCACCATGTTCAGCCATGTATATCACTAATTTTGCATCATGGGTTCATCAACAATGGCAACTAGGTCAACATAGTTGACATGCAAGCTATTTGGAAAGGTCTAAGTTCATATTCTAAATTTAGGTCTAATACAAGCAACCCTTCCAATTCTTCATTTAATATTCTGTTCAGATGTATCAATCTACCAACAGAAATTTGTACTCACAAAATCAACCGTACAGATTAAAGTATGTGAAGAAACAAACCTTCTGTCCAAATATCAGCCCAATCCAACGGTGGACCGAAAAGATAAGTATCTTTGATGAACAAGTCTCTAATAAGACAATTTCTCCTTTCCTGCTGCAAATACTCAAACTCAGATGACTATATCACACACAATACTAAACGCATAATCATCTCCACCGTACAAAATTCCTATATATCCGTTTTAAACTACATAACAAAATTTGATATCCATCCAACGGTAGATTGAGGAGATCTACAAGTTTGAGCGAAACGGCACGAGAAATCCAAACTTTCCAACCAGCTTTGTTTGAGAGGTTATATCTCTCAGAAGATATCTAATCAAGATCTTCGCCGATCAGAATGCAGATATATCAGTTGTACACTACATACCCAAATTTTATATCCATCCAACGGTAGATTAAGGAGATCTAGAAGTTTGACCGAAACGGCGCGAGAAATCTAGACTTTCCGACCAGCTTTGTTTGAGAGGTTAGATCTCTTAGACGAAACCTCTGATCAAGATCTCCACCGACCAGAATGAATAACCATAAGCTATGAACTTGCTGAAAAATTTTGAGCTCAATCTGACCATATATCCCAAAGATCCAGCTCTTTGATGAAAACATCGCAGAGATATCCTCCTGCAACTCCCTCTTTCTTTCTCTTCTTCTTTCCTTTCTCTTCTTTTCTTTTGTTTTTTTTTCCTTTCTCTCCACTCACCTCTTTCTAGCACTTCCTTGATTCCCTCCTTGATTCTCTCCTTGATTCCCTCCACTCATTCTAGCACTTCCTTGAAGAAGAGAAGTGGGTATGGGACACTTGTCCACTTTCATGCACCAACCTTCACATGTGTTGGTCTCATACTACCCATACCAACCACATGTACTTTAACCAATCTCATGCTTCCATGTATTTTAAATGTCCAATCCATTTAATACACTAAAATTTTATTCTCATTTATCCTTTTATTCAATGAATCCTAACCCATATCAATTAATGGTTTAATGGGCCCATGCATAAATAATAACATATGCATTATACTTTAATTTAACATGACCCATATACAATTTATGATACACATATTTATATACATTATCAAGCATCAACTATACAAACATTATACAAACATTAAACAACCATCAAACAAACACCAAACATATCAAGGCAACGCATAGAGTTTAGGTAAAGTGCAATTGGGTTATGGGCTAGATGAAATAATTTTCGGGGCGTCACAAAGTGTTTCTCAAAGTCGTAAGCAGTCTTCTCACACCAGTAAGTTGAGAATAGGTTCTCTCTCACCTGTAAGTAGAGAAACAGTCTTCTCACAGCCGTAAGTTGAGAAAGTGTTTCGGTTTGATCTTCACCCGTAAGAAGATCCATAGTGGAGTTTGAACAAATCCTAACTGAGGAGGTTAGGTAGTGGATGTAGGCGCGACCGAACCACTATAAATCTTGCTTGCAGTGTCCCATTTACATTTGTTGTCTGTCATTGCTATACTTTGTTTAATCTGCTTTCATTATTCCGCACAATTTAAAGAAAGGTTAAAATTTGCTAAGTGTCCAAGTCCCCCCCTCTTGGAAACATCTGGGCCAACATATGACCAATCAATCTGTGGCCAAGAGATAAATAACATTACACATAGAAAAATATAAATAAATCATGAACAAATCATTGACAATAAATAAAAACTAATATTATTGCATAAAATTTAATATAGGATCCATCTTCTCTCTAGACTAACAAGTTAGCTCATACTTTGGACTAATGAAATCCAAAACATGTTAAGAAACAAGAAAATAAACATAAAAACCAAACTAGTTTCTATTGAACTTATCGAATCCTCCTTGCGTCCAAGTCGTCTTCTTCGCGTTCCTTTGCTCCTAGCCGTCTTTCTCTCTTCTCCAGTGTATTCCCCTAAAAAAATCCTAAATTTTCATATATAATATGCCCCAAAGTCGTGTGGAATTACAATTGGAAAGTGGGGAACAAAACAGATAAAACTTGCTAAAATCGCGGGTTTAAAAACCCTTTCAGCTCCACTTTTCTCTCTTCTTTTTGGGACTTAGCCAATTTTTAGCCCTTTTTCCCTTGGGTTCTTCATGCTTCTCTTTCGCAACTTCTTGTACATATTTTCATCATGCAAAACCATGACTAACACATCTAAACACCTACAAAACAAATCAAATCAAATCAATAACACACTCAAATATGAAATGGATCAAATTATAATCTAATAAACCAAAATAATGCATAAAAAACCAAATTATCCTAAACTAACATAACATATGAAACTAATGCATAAAATATCCTAAAACACACCTAAAACATGCTCTAAAACCTATCTAAATATGCAACTATCAATAGGAATTATGAGTTCCTAGTCATGCCTTTTCAGGTTTTAACTAATGCCCCAACAATATTTATGGATCCGATGCAAAAAGTGTTTAGGCCTTACCTGGACAAGTTTGTGATTGTGTTCATCGACAACTTATTGATTTATTCATGAACTCATGCAGAGCACTAGGATAATCTACGACTCATATTGCAGGCATTTAGAGAGCACAGGTTGAATGCCAAGAAAAACAAATGTGAGTTCTGGATAAGTGAGGTGAAATTCCTAGGTCATGCGATGAGCAGTGATGGTGTATCTTTTTATCCTTTTAAGGTCGAAGTCGTTCTTGACTGGCCACGGCCTACCACTGTGACAGAGATTCAGAGCTTCTTGGGATTGACCGAATATAATAGGCGCTTTGTCGTGGGGTTCTCCAAAATTTCCTTGCTAATGACCAACCTAGTTCAGAAGAATGTTACATTTGAATAGACGTCGGAGTGTGAAGATGTCTTCCAAGAGTTTGAGAAGAGGTTGACTACAGCTCTAATGTTGACATTACCTAAGCCAGACAAGGAGTTAGTGATATACATCGATGCTTCAGGGTCGGGGCTCGAATGTGTACTCATGCAAGATGGCAGAGTCATGGCATATGCATCACGACAGTTGAAAGTGCATGAGAAGAATTACCTCATGCACGATCTGGAGCTGGCAACAATAGTGTCACACCCCGCCCTATGATCCAGTGTGAGGTGCAACAGTTAGGGCGTCAAGTGCTCACTCTACTCGATCAGAGTAGCACATACAGAAGCATAGTGGCCCACATTAACAATAATACAAATACAAACTTTTAAGGAAAATACGGTTATATTTCACGTATAACATTTGTTAATTATTACATTCCTTATGGTAAAAAGTCAACCAAAAGGTAACAAGGGTGAAGCCCTACAAAAGTACTAAAATAACAAAAAAAGAGAAGTTAAAGTGAGGCATCTAGAAGCCTCAAACACCGTTACCATCATTAGACCGATCTGACAGGACCTAGGAAGAGTACATACACAAAAGTCCCTACATAGACTGGGTTTTGCCATAACCCCCGAAATAAATCCATCCTGACCCATCTTAATTCCCTGGAAAGAGTAGCAACGGGGTAAGCTCAACAACTCAGTGAGATCAAGCAGGGTAAACAAGTCTTACATGCATAATAATGAATACAAAACAACAGTCATCAAACAGTTATGCCACAACAATACAATCAAGCAATGATATGAATGAAACCTAGTCACACGGCATCATAGGCCAGGTATCATCCACTCCCAACTTGTGATCCGAGGCACCAATAATATAACCAGCAACTGAGAGATCTCATGAGTTCTAGTGCTAACGAGTGACAGTGTCACTCTGCCGGGGCTAGCGTAACGGCATAACACCCAATAATATATCATTTTTAATAGATAACCTCATGCATGAAGTATGGCATGGTAACAAATATGATGCATGATGCTATGTAATTCGGTATTAAATAGGTAAAATGCAAACCTAGCCTTCATTCCTAACCTTAACACGCTTTCAGTGGCGCAACGCTTTCTTCTAACTTCTTGAAGTGTGCAGGGTCACAGGAGAGCGCAAAAAGGGCGAAAGATACAGAAGAGAATGAGGGGGTCGGCGGAGTGAACTGAGGGGGGCCACCCCCATTTATAGGGTGGCCCCTAGGGGTAGGCCCCCCATGGGGACGGTCCTTTCCTTGGGACCGTCCTGCTATGGGGGTATATATCTTTCTTCTTTGAGGAGGGCTTTTACTACTTATTGAAATTACACGTGGAGGGTTTTCAAGGGGTTGAATTAGTTTCTACAGTAGAAAATGTGGGGGCTGTTTCAGCCTACCCTCCTTAAAATAATTTCATCCTCGAAATTTAAATAAGGTAGGATGGTTTTTGAAAAAAATGTTTTTGGCATGTAAGTAAAATACTTACTAATCATCATCTGAAATGTCGATGATATAAATGTACGTATTACTGTCCGCTCGGCTTGGAGATCTTGTATCGCGTTGGCCGCGGGGGTTGTTGGGCTCGCGTACTGCACTCTGAGCAGTAGAATCTCAAGAATGACCTGGGGTAGAAGAATGGACTGAATCGAACTCCATTCTTTCCTGATCTGATAATTTATGAAGAAAAGGTAGATTTGGGATGCGTCGCGGCGGTCGTGTAAGAAAACCATGTCGTTGAGACGGTGGCCTAACACACCTGCCTGATTGAGCTGGTGATTGTCGGGTTTGCCAATTAAATTGTCTAGCTTCATCTGATGCTAGCACCTCCGGAAGCCTGGGAGAAATTGAGATCGGATTCCAAAAATCAGGATGTCGTCCTCTAGGATTGTTTACCTCACCAATTACCGTTTTCACTAATTTTCAACTTTATCTAGTAATCAAACTATAGAGATTTAAATGAATTAAAAAATCAAATGCAACTAACTTAAACTAAACGAATTATGCGAAAAATCACTATATGCGAAAACCTAGAGAATCGATTTCATCTAACTATCAACTATGTTCTTTTCCAAATATTTATCAACAATGTATTCACTTAGTTTATAAGCCGAAAATCCTAGTGTTTCTAACACCCTCTCTCGAGTGCCGCGTTAGAGCATATATCATAAGAATTGATCTCGACCTCTCGATAAAGATCTAATTCCTATAAACTCACTAAGATTTATGATTTCCATTAATGACTTCAAAGGGTCTCGATCTCCTCTCGGTCTCATGATAACCTAGGCTATATTTTCCTTGTTCTGATCCAAAGTACCCTCTCTCGAGTGTCGCACCCTAAAACTAAGTTCATCCAATCCGTGATCAAGAGATTGAAAGAATTAACGACGGAGAAATATAAATAAGCTATCGTAAATTCATTAACAATAAGTAAAGCCTTAAACTAGAACATAGAATCAAAGTTAGGATCCATCTATCCTCTAGAACAAAAGATTAGTTCATAGCTTGAATGAAAATAACACAAGACATGGAGAAAAACTTAATAATAAACATGAATATCCAACTAGAAATCATGAAACTCAAATCTTCTTCCTTGTTTCCAAGTCCGAATCTTCGTGTTCCTTGCCTCCTAGCCATCTTGTTCTCTTCTTCAATGTGTTCCTCTCAAAAAACCCTAAAGTTTGATATAATATAGGCCCCCATTCGTCCAAAATCCAAATTAGAAAATCCTCAAAAATCGTTCAATAAGTTGCCAAAACGCAACTTGCAAAAATCATAGCGTCGAGAGCAGCGCAACAACGCTCCGACAAATCTTTCCAGCGCCGCGGCGCTCCGATAAGGTTGCTCCAGCGCCGCGGCGCCCAGCACGTCTTCTTTTCGCCTAATTCATGGACTTAGCCAATTTTGTGCTTCTTTTCTACTTAGGCTCTTGATGTTTCTCCTTCTTCACGTCTTGTACATGTTCTTCTCATTCAAATCCATGACTAACGCATCCAAATACCTACAAAACAAAGCAGATTAAATTAATAACTCACTCAAATGTAAATTAGATCAAATTTATTAACTAATCAACTAAAATAATGCATAAAAACCAAATTAATCTAAACTAACAATTGCATCAAAACTAACATAAAAACATGAAAGTAATGTATAAAATGTCCTAGAATACACCTAAAACATGTTCTATAACCTATCTAAATATGCAACTATCAATAGGTGTGTCCTTGTTGCCTAGGGCCTTGTTGTTGTCTGGGTGGTGGTGGAGCTATTGGGGCTGCCTGTTGAACTGGTGCAGCTAGGGCTCTGGGTTGGCCAGGGGCTTGGAGAGGAAAATTTTGTGGAATGTGACCTGGCCACACTTGTAACGCATACGATCTCGATCTTGTGGTTGTTGATTTAGAGGAGGTAGGGGAAATCATCCATTATTTCCATTTCTTTGGCCTGCTTGATTTTGGCGACTACGAAAATTCCTTTGGAAATTTTGTTGTGCTGGAGCAAGTGGAGCTGTGACGCCCCGAAAATTATTTCATCTAGCCTATAACCCAATTGCATTTTGCCCAAACTCTATGTGTTGCCTTGATATGTTTGGTGTTTGTTTGATGGTTGTTTAATGTTTGTATATTTGATGCTTGATAATGTATATAAATATGTGCATTATAAATTGTATATGGGTCATGTTAAATTAAAGTATAATGTATATGTTATTATTTATGCATGGGCCCATTAAACCATGAATTGATATGGGTTAGGATTGATTGAATAAAAGGATAATGGGAATGAAAATTTGGTGTATTAAATGGATTGGACATTTAAAATACATGGGAGCATGAGATTGGTTAAAGTACATGTGGTTGGTATGGGTAGTATGAGACCAACACATGTCAAGTTGGTGCATGAGACCAACACATGTCAAGTTGGTGCATGAGAATGGACAAGTGTCCCACGCCCCATTTCTCTTCTCCAATACATGTCAAGTTGGTGCATGAACATGGACAAGTGTCGCATGCCCCATTTCTCTTCTCCAACACATGTCAAGTTGGTGCATGAGACCAACACATGTCAATTTGGTGCATGAGAATGGACAAGTGTACCATGCCCCATTTCTCTTCTCCAATACATGTCAAGTTGGTGCATGAAAATGGACAAGTGTCTCATGCCCCATTTCTCTTCTCCAACATATGTCAAGGTTGGTGCATGAGAGTGGACAAGTGTCCCATGCCCTACTTATCTTCCCCAAGGAAGTCCTAGAGGGTGAGATGAGTAGAGAGAAAGGAAAAAAGAAGAGAAAGGAAAGAAAAAGAGAAAGAAAGAGGGAGTTGCTTTGAGGAAAATCTCTGCAACATTTTCATCAAAGGGCTAGATATTTGGAATATATGGTCCGATTGAGCTCAAACTTTTTCAGCAAGTTCGTAGTTTATGGTTATTCATTCGGGTCGGTGGAGATCTTGAGTAGAGATTTCTTCTAAGAGATATAACCTCTCAAACAAAGTTGGTCGGAAAGTCTGGATTTCTCGCGCAGTTTCGATCAAACTAATAGAACTCATAAATCTACCGTTGGATGGATATGATATTTGGGTATGTGGTTTACAACTTATCTGTCTGCATTATGAACGGTGAAGATGATTATGGATTAAGTATGTTGTGTGATATAGTCATCTGAGTTTGAGTATTTGCAGCAGGAAAGGAGAAATTATCTGATTAGAGACTTGTTCATCAAAGAGAGTAATCGTTTCGGTTCACCGTTGGATTTAGCTGCTTTTTGGATAGAAGGTTTGTTTCTTAACATAATTTAATCTTTACGGTTAATTTTGTGATTAAATATTTTTGTCGGTAGATTGATACATCTGAACAAAATATTAAATGAAGAATTGGTAGGGTTGCTTGTATTAGACCTCAATTTAGAATATGAGCTTAGACCTTTCCAAATAGCTTGCATGTCAACTATGTTGACCTAGTTGCCATTGTTGATGAACCCATGATGCAAAATTAGTGATATACATGGCTGAACATGGTGACCTAGTGTAAATCGGCAATATGGCCTAAGTATGGAAAATTTCATATTTTAGGGCTTTTGATGTTTTTGGCCTAGAATCATTGAATTGATGCAACTTATGTTTAATTAAGCATGATTAGGGTTGATTACGCTACTGATTTGGTGGTTGTGACCATATCATGGGTTATGCCTACTTGTGATCAAATGGCCCAATTTGAGCATGTTTATGCCTAAGGAATTGAAAATCAGTATTTTTGATTAATAGAATGGTTTATGAATGAGAACTATGCATTAGAGGCCTAAGTCATGTAATTTGAGTTGAATGATGGGATTAGATGGGATTTAGGCCTATTGTCTATATGTGGGCTGATTTAGGGTTGATGTGTAATGTCTATGTGATTGAGGATAGATATTGATGTATGGTAGGATATTGATGAATGTTTCAGGATCTTGATTGGGTTGATTCAGTTTGGTGGCCATGTGTGGTTAGATACTCTCGCGAGGCTTGGTTGTGAGTAGACTTCATTTATGATTATATCTTTTATGTCATCATATCACTTATATATATTGTATGTTGAAAGCATGAATGTGTCCTAATGTTTTCAATGATGCATTGATTTGAGAAAACCTTATGACTTTGGTTGGGCCCATCTATCTGGCTAATAGGGGGACTTAACCTTGTCATAGGAGGGTTTTACAAAGGAGATATTTGGGGATGAGAACGGTACGGTTAAATAGACGTGCATTAGTAACCCCAAATAAACATGATTGGGGTCAATGGTACGGTGAAATAGACGTGCACTAGTAACCCCAATGCATGTGGAATGTGGATCCAAATTGATAAGCCTTTACTTGCATCGAACTTATTATAAATGCTTGATATCTATATGTTATGAGCTTTTAATCATGCTGCACATTGACATGCATACATGATATTTATTGATGAGTATTGATAGTATATTTGAATTTTATTCACTGGGCACCGTTGGCTCACCCTCATTTTCCTCTTTTAGGTGCTTCTGTCCTGAATAAGGGCAAAGGAGTAGTCATATCTTGAGGGCCTTGCCTGCGAGAGAATCCAAGGCCTTGATGTGAGTTGAAAGGCATTTTGATTGAACTGTGTTTTAAATTATGATGTATTATATTTTGGACTATGTAATTATAACACTTACCACATTGTAGTATGGGTGAGTTGGGACTTGTTAGATAGACCATGTGGGTATATGACAGTTTTTTTTATACCCATAGTTTTGGACTTTATGTGTATGTCGATCTTGATGAATTGTAGGGATTATGACTATTTTATTTATGGTTTATTTTATGGATTATCTCTTGTCTTGGATGATTAATACGGTTAGTAGTTTTGTTTAGTACCTTTTGATATTATGTCGTTGTTTGAGATAAGGCTCGTAGGGTCTCAACCACCTCACGGGAGTTGAGGAGTGGTTGGAGATGCCTACGTCGGGCGTCCCACCCGGCATTCCGCACGCCATTCCTTGCTGGGTTGGTGGTCCTGGGGTGCGAGGTCGTCACAGTTGGTATCAGAGCCCGATTTTACTAGGTTTGGTCTATGTATTGGACTTAGATGACTTTGACCTAGGAATTAGGTGAGAGATTTAGGTGATTAAAAAGTTTAAAGGAACTAACATAAAAGCCTTACTATCATATTTTCTGTGGGTATTATATGATATGGGTAGTTCTGAGGCTTTGTTAATGTTTAAAATTCTTTAATGTGTGATGGTTGCTCGTATTTCTACTTCTCAGTGTCATGAGGAGGAGCGAGAGATTGGGACAGCCACACACAGGGCCATCTGATGATGATTGGATGGGGAGGATGGAGGAGATCATTCAGGCACAAGGCCGCTTGATGGCAGCTCAGACTGCACAGATACAGGCGTTGGTGCAGCAGGTTGAGGCTGTTGTTCGACACTCACCTAAAATAATACCTTAGGAGGCGGGCACTAGTGGGGCCGAGGCTAGTAGAGCTGCAGCTGCGGCAGGACCTCAGATGGCTGTACCTCAGCCTATGCCTACACTTGCTCCTACTGTTGTGGAGAACCCCACTGATCAGCGGATCAGACTGCTAGAGAAGTTCATGAAGCTGAAGCCTAAGGAATTCACTGGTGGGGTTGACTTGAAGAAGGCCGAAGATTGGCTGAAGAATGTTGAGAAGATCAGTCGCTCCTTAGAGCTTGATGAGGAGTCTCAGGTTCTTTGTGCTGCTCACACACTGGAAAGTGATGCAGAGGATTGATGGCTTTCAGTGTTGGATACACAGGGGGGCAGTGAAGAGTTGGGACACCTTCAAACGGTTGTTCTTACAAGCTTATGTTCCAGAGACTGAGAGGCAGGCTAAGCAACTCAAGTTATTGAATCTCGCACAGGGCCGCATGTCAGTCAGGGAGTACGAGCTCAAATTTAGGCAGCTCGCAGTTTATGCCCCTGGGTTAGTTCAGACAACGAGTGATAAGATTTTGAGGTTCTCTTTGAACCTAAGGCCCCTGGGTCTACATTATCATTCATATCTGGACGTATGGTAGATAGTTTGCATTTGACTCCCATTAGGGCTAGTACATGGTTAGTGGTGAGTACTGTAGCTGGGGAAAGGATCTACCCGAACATGATCTGTAGCTAGTGTGTGGTTCAGATTGGTGATGTTGAGATGCCTATTGACTTTCGAGTCCTAGAGTTTTTAGAGTTTGATGCAATTCTAGGGATGGATTGGCTCGCGGCTTATCATGCTGTTGTCGACTGTTTCGCGAAGAGAATCATTTTTCAGATCCCCAGACACCCAGTGTTTACACTACAGGGTAGAGCTTCGGACCAGACAGTCACAAAGGGTAGATTTGTGACTGATGGAGATAGGGAGATTTTGGCTGGGTTAGTGCCTGATGAGGAAGAGACTAGTGAGGTGATACTTGAGGATATTGCCATTGTTAGGGACTTTCCAGATGTGTTCCCTGCGGATGTTCCAGGATTACCACCGAAGCGAGAGATCGATTTCATTATGGAACTAGCCCCTGGCACGAAGCCTGTCACCATGGCACCATATAGAATGGCGCCAGCCGAGTTGAGAGAGTTGCAGAAACAGCTCGAGGAGTTATTGGCTAAGGGCTTTATTTGCCCGAGCGTGTCACCCTGGGGAGCTCCAGTTCTTTTTGTAAAAAAGAAAGATGGGAGCTTGCGGTTGTGCATCGACTACCGCCAATTGAACAGGGTGACCATCAAGAACAAGTATCCTCTCCCAAGGATTGATGACTTGTTTGATCAGTTGAGGGGAGTGAGGTATTTTTCGAAGATTGATTTGCGCTCCGGGTATCATCAGCTGAGGATCAGGGAGGAGGATGTGCCTAAGACAGCATTCAGAACCCGCTATGGACATTATGAGTTCCTTGTGATGCCATTTGGTGTGACTAATGCACCAGCGATGTTCATGGACCTGATGCAGAGGGTCTTTAGGCAGTATCTGGATAAGTTTGTCATCATTTTCATTGATGACATATTGGTGTATTCCAAGACTCAGGCTGAGCATGAGGAATTCCTTAGAGTGACCTTGCAAACTCTGAGAGAGGGTAAGCTATATGCAAAGCTGAGCAAGTGCGAGTTTTGGATCACCGAAGTGAAGTTCTTAGGTCATGTGGTGAGTTCTGAGGGGATTTTAGTTGATCCGTCTAAGGTTGAAGCCATTATCAGTTGGCCTAAGCCTACCACAGTGACCGAGATCAGAAGTTTTCTTGGGTTAGCTGGTTACTATAGGAGATTCGTTCAGGGATTCTCCAAGATGTCTCATGTGTGGAGACTACTTGAGGCGGCTACGGTTATAAGTATATGTGCTACCCCTTCAGATCAGATTGTGATATGTGCTCAGATGAGAGCTCAGCCTACACAAGTCCAGGAGGTGATTGACCAACAGAGACTTGACGTTGATTACGGAATGTACAAGTCTTGGGCTGAGAGCAGTGATTTTACTGATTGGCACTTGTCATTTGATGGTGCCTTGAGATTTAGGGGACGTTTATGGGTTCCCGCAGATCCACGACTCAGATAGAGTGTTCTCCAAGAGGCTCACAGATCTCATTATGCTATTCATCCTGGCATAACCAAGATGTATCATGATATGAAAAGAATGTATTGGTGGCCCGACATGAAGAGAGAGATAGCTCAGTTCATTCAGAGGTGTGAGATCTGTCAGAGAATCAAAGCTGAGCATCATAGGCCTGGAGGGCAGATGCAACCGCTTACCATTCCTGAGTGGAAATGGGAGCATGTCACTATGGACTTTGTTGTGGGATTACACAACACCCCGAGGAGACATAATGTTGTTTGGGTTATTATTGATCGCTTGACCAAGTCCGCTCACTTTCTACCGGTGAACACTAGGGATTCTATGGAAAAGCTGAGCAGACTCTATATGCGGGAGATAGTCAGATTACATGGAGTGCCAGTTTCGATTGTGTCAGATAGGGATCCGAGGTTTACATCGGTATTCTGGCAGGGGTTGCAGAGGCAGCTCGGCACTAGACTAGATCTCAGTACCGCTTTTCACCCTCAGACGGATGGCCAGTCTGAGAGGTTGATATCGATTTTGGAGGATATGCTTCGAGCTTGTGTCCTTGAGTCTAGTGGTAACTGGGATGAGTACATACATCTGTGTGAGTTTGCGTACAACAACAGCTATCAATCCAGTATTGGCATGCCTCCTTTTGAGGCATTGTATGGTCGACCTGTAGATCTCCGGTCTGTTGGACGGAGGTAGGGGATGTTGCGGTGATGGGACCAGAGTTTGTACAAGAACACACAGAGAAGATTAAAAGGATCAAGCATAATATGAAGGTAGCCCAAGACAGGCATAAGAGTTACGCTGATGCCAAACGAAAAACCATAGAGTTCGAGGTGGGTGACCAAGTTTTATTGAAGGTCTCACCTCAGAAGGTCCAGACTAGATTTATTGGGCCGTTCGAGGTTTTAGAATGAATTGGCCCCGTCGCTTACCGATTAGCCTTGCCACCTCAGTTAGCAGCAGTTCACAATGTCTTTCATGTGTCAATGTTGAGAGTGTACAAGAGTAATTTTGATCACGTCTTGGACTGGAGGAACATTGAACTGAGACAGGATGGGACTTATGATGAGGAACCTATTCAGATACTTGACCGGAAGGTTCAGAGGTTACGTAACCGCGAGATTCTGATGGTTAAGGTGAGATGATAATTCCATGGCGAGGAGCAGGTTACTTGGGAGTGTGAGGACTACATGATGGAGCACTTTGCCGAGTTCATGGGCTTAGGTAATTTCTTAACCTTAAAACTTCGAGGACGAAGTTCATTCTAAGGTGGGTGTGATGTGACACCCCAAAAATTATTTCATCTAGCTGATAACCCAATTGCATTTTGCCCAAACTCTATGTGTTGCCTTGATATGTTTGGTATTTTTTTGATGGTTGTTTAATGTTTGTATATTTGATGCTTGATAATGTATATAATTATAAATTGTATATGGGTCATGTTAAATTAAAGTATAATGCATATGTTATTATTTATGCATGGGCCCATTAAACCATGAATTGATATGTGTTAGGATTGATTGATAATGTATATAAAGTATAATGCGGGGTAGGTGGTCCGGGGTCATCACAGGAGCGAATTAGAGCCGAGGGTTTTGGGGGTTGCCCGTGTTGGGGCGAGCGTTTTGATTTGGCTGGTAAATTCTCTTCCCACCAGACTGTTGTACTAGCCCAATGACTCGCTTTCCCTGGTTTCGCCTTTGTTCCTGCTCAAGCTTCTCTTGCTCATAATTTATAGCCATAGTCAGAAATTTTCTAAAGTTATCCAGCTCTAAAAAGGAAAGGGCCTGCCTAATGTTGGGCCTTAATCCGTTGAAAAACCTCTCGTCTTTGTCCCTCTCGGTAGTGATGGTAGAGAGAGAAAAACAGAGAGTTTCGTGAACTTGGCTGCGTATTCCCAGACAGTCATACTTCCTTGAAAAAGTCTTGCAAGTTCCTGTCTTTTCTTTCTCTTGACAACATTTGGAAAGTACTCATTGATGAATTCAGCTTCAAATTGTTGACATGTCATGGTACTGGCATTTACTTGAGGGTCTTCCTTAACTATTTTTCACCAGGAATTGGTGTTGCCAACTAACTGGTAAACAACAAGAGGAATCTTTCTTTCTTCAAAGGTTCTCATTGCCTTGAGCACCTTCCGAGTTTCTTCTAGCCACTTGTAGGCTTCGTCGGAGTCGGGCTTTCCATCAAAAGTGATGGGTTGTAGTCATTTGTACTTTGTAATTTGACTGGTCATCTTATCCATCTTCTGCTTAGCCAGTTCCAAGGGCGGCTAGGGGACCACAGTTTGATGATCAACAACACTCTGTACTGAACCTCTCATGGATGCCATCATGTATTCAATAACGCCTTGGAAAAATTGCTCCATGCTAAATGGTACGGCTACTCCATTGAAAGGAGCTGCAGCAGTTTGTTCGGCTATCGGGGCATTAACGTCGTCGTCCATCGCTTATTCTGATGTAAGGGGAGTAGGTTCAGATCCAGCATCCTCTTGCGGCTGTATAAACGCAGACGCTTGTTGAGAGGAGCTAGGGTCGTGCTGACTTTTTGTTTGTACCGGCATTGTCTGCAAATTGGCTTGATGTTAGCACAAAATGTGCGATATAAGTTCTGAGGAAGACATGAGGATTGATTCGTGATGCAATACACATGCATAGTTCTTGAGTGACATATTATAGGTTTTAACCTCCTAGTTTTCTAGGCTAGGTAATAGGGAAAATGATGAGCCTTAGAGCACCATGGCATTATACCTTTAGGTTGGTCTAAAAACAAAACCAAGAGTGTGATTTTTAATGTTTTCAAAGACTCTTATAGTAGTATTTGCTTTTTTTAAAACACTTTAAAAAAAAATTCTTGTGTATTTGAGAGAATAGTTATGTTGTTGAATATTAGTACATGCCACAGATATTTCCACGACCTTTTCCTCATGTTGTCACCTACATTAATATGTCGCAAATCTTTTGCACTTGTTTATATTATGCTCACCTATCACCAAGACCTGACGATTCTTATTTTCATCCAAATTCATACGTCCCATTTCGCATGAATTTGGTGATAAGGGACGTGGTCCAGTCAAGGCGATCTATGCATGGTCTTTTGTAGATTCCTGTGGAAAAATCGTCAATCATTATTATCCTTCAAGTTTTCATTTCCCATACCATGTAAACTTGATGATACTGATGGTAAGTTGGAATTTCGCCATGAACTACTACACAGCAGGTCAGTAGGTTACCTCTTCTCACATTTTTCGTCAGTATTTGTGTGAGTTTGTTGTGTCCCATACCACGTCAAATCCATTAATAGTGAAGAAATTCACTGGATGAATGGGCCTACCACAGATAGTCTAGCACACAACATTACATAATGCTTAATATATCATGAGCTGAAAATTTGACATGAAATGCCTTTTTTTCTTTCACAAAGTTTTACAAACTATTTCAACTGCTACAAGGATGTCTAAAGTGCCTTCGACATACTTCAACCTAATACGAAACTGTGAGTAAACTATTGAGGAGGTGCGAAATCAAAATTTAAATTTTTAGAGGAGAATTGAGATACTAACTGTTCCATGCTGGGAAAGTAGAGAGGAGTTTCCATAACTTGCCTACCAAATGTTGGGTTAGGATACTGAGAGGCCCCGAGGTTGAGGTTTAGATTCAATGACGAATCTTGTGCTTGTTGGGACGACTATCCAAGTTCTCTCTCACCTAAAATCGGGGGAGCGATCCTTGGTAGTGCAGCGTAGCATTCTTCACGCCACTTAAGCAGTGAGTCGATAACCTTTTTCTATTCTCTAAGGCTTCGATTTTGTTTTTCAAGGCTGCGATTTTGTGATTCAAACTGGTCTCTCATGTTTTTCATCATTAGGTCCTCAGTTGCCAGCATCATTTCTCGCATTTGATCCACAATTGTTGTCGAGTAACAATATTGGTTTCTTGTGTTGTGGATGGATGATAAGTTGAGTTTTGGTTAGTGTTTTCCACGTCAATTTGTAAGATTTTTAGGTGCATTTAGTTAGTTTTTAGGTGTTTTTGCATAATTAGTTCATTTAGTTATTTTAGGTTCATTTAGATGTTTTGTTTTGTTTTAGATGTTAGTTTTAGGTGTTTTCATGAAATGCATGCTTAGAGGTTTTAGGCTTATTAGGTGTTAACTTAGGTTTTTAGATGCTTTTCTTCATGAACAAACCATGGTTGATACATGTTAATACATACATACTTGCATATAGTTGTTGATGATTTGATTAGTGTAGATCACTTATTCGTGTGTTTTGTAGGAGAACAAGGAACTTAAAGAAGGTGCAAATGAAGCCAAAGATGAGGCCAAGATTCTGGGAAAATCAAGTGCATGAAGTGATGAAAAAGTGGAGAAAGAAGTGCACAAGAAATGAAAAAAAAATAGCTTCTGGGCACAGCGGCGCCAATCGCGGAGCCCACAAGAGAAAAAAGTTAGGTTTAGCATAGAGCCGCAACGCCCATCGCGGCACTAATGCTCAATTTTGTCCAATTTTAGCAATTTTTTGTCCTTTTTGGTCTTTTTGAAGAATGATGTATATAAGCTTACTTTAGGGCTAATTACAGGGCATCTTACATTTTTACCAATTTTAGAATAGATTAGAGTAGTTGAAGGAGGAGAAGAAGAGAAGAGGTTGAAAGAGGAAAGTTGCAGAGAATTTTTGGAAGAAGAAGGGGGTTTTCTTACTGTTCTTCCTTTTACATTTTAACTAGATGATTTTGTCTTTCAATTTCTCTCTTGTAATCATGTCCATGAACTAATTCTATGCTCTAGAGATTAAATCGATCTTAGTTTGATTTTAATGGATTTTATTCATTATTAATACAATTTCTCAAGTTTATTCATGATTCTCTATGTTTAATGCTTTTGATTTACTGGCCATAAATTGATTGAACCTAGATCTAAGAGGCAACACTCGAGAGAGGGTTCTTTAGGTTGGAAAATGAGAATTATGACATGAGATTACCATAGAATCAGGAGGTTATAGGCTTTTGTGTGATCATTAAGAAATCCCTAAAACTTAATGCATAATTGGGAATTGGGTCTTTATCGAGAGGTCAGGCCCCACTTTTAGGTTTCGATCCGGCACCTGAGATAGGGGATTGATAAACTTTGGATTTGATTTATAAACTTGGGAATGAATTTAATGATGAATAACCCCAATTAATCTTGATTTGCAAACTAAGTGAAATTAAATCTCTAGATCTATTCACTATTGAATTTTCTTTACTGTCAATTCCTTTAATTCCATTTAATTTCCAACATTTTAATCCGTTTGATATCTCCATTTTATTGTCTAAATAAAGTTTGGAATTTGTGAAACGGTAATTGATAGAGTACAATTCCCTATTGACGATACCCGACTCACTATCGGTATATTATAACTTGATTGTCGTGCGCTTGAGATAAATTCACGACCAAGTTTTTGGCGTCGTTGTTGGGGAATCAATTTACTTTTCTGTCAATATCGATAGTAATAGGTTTGAATTTTTCTAATTTTTCTCTTTGTTTGTGATTGGCAGATTAAGTGGTATATGAGACGCTCTCAGAGTGCCGAATTAGTACCATTAAATCATGAAATAAAGAGGACGTTGGGACATATAAGAAGAGATAGAAGAGTTGAGCAATAGGCAATTGAATCCAATAATGAAAATAATCAAATGTTATTGCGGGATTACTTCAAGCCCGTAATTCAAGATAATTATTCGGGGATCGTGAGGAGACCAATAGCAACCAATAATTTTGAGTTGAACCTAGCTTTGATTACCATGGTTCAACAACATCAATATGGTGGTTCCCCAGTCGAAGACCCCATGATCCATCTCCAATCATTCTTGGAAAAATGAGATATAGTAAAGTGGAATGGTGTTGGAGAAGAAGTAATTCGTTTAAGGCTTTTCCCATTCTCTCTTTGGGACAAAGCAAAGGCATGGTTTCAAGGGTTGCAACCAGGTAGTGTGAACACATGGGAGGAGCTCGTTCAGAAATTCTTTCAAAAATTCTTGCCACCAGCAAAGACAGCTCAAATGTGGGCAGACATTGGCCAATTTAAGCAGCTGGAGTCAGAATCCCTTTATGAAACCTGGGAGAGATTTAAGGACTTGTTGAGAAAATGTCCACATCATGGATTTCAAATTTGGATGCAGCTGCAAATCTTTTACAATGGTATGACAGTTCCCACTAGGACATTGGTGGATGCAGAGGCTGGAGGCACCTTGATGGGAAAACAGTGGATGATGCATTTACCTTGATAGAAAAAATGGCCTCCAACACTTATGAGATTCCTAGTGAGAAATCAGTTGTGAAGAAGGTGGCCCATGTAGGTATATTTGAGGTTGATCACATGACAGCTATTTCAGCACAGTTGTCAAGTTTATCACATCAGATTGCATCTTTTCAAGGTGTGAAGCCATCTGTAGAGCAAACAGCAGTAACAAGTACGGGTTATTTATCTGGTGAACCCTCCACAACTACAGAACAAGCCAAGTACCTGAACAATAGAGGATACAATTACAGAAGCAATGCTCAAGTGCCAAATCAATATTATCCAGGAGTAAGGAATCGTTAGAATTTTTCCTATTCCAATAATAGGAATGTGTTGAATACTTCACCAGGGATACCAGTGCCTATGCATCAAGAGAAGAAACCATCGTTGGAGGACTTATTGAGTGGATTTCTTGCAGAATCCAAAGCTAACCAAGTGAAGACTGATTCAAGGATTGACACTTTAGATTCAACAATGAAGAGCATGGAGATTCAGATGGGTCAGTTAGCTTCAGCTATCAGTTCATAGCAGTAGGGCTCCTTCCCAAGTAATACTTAAGTTAACCCCAAGGAACAGTGTAAAGCTATCACCTTGAGAAGTGGGAAAGAGATTGAAGGAGCCACAGAGAACATGAAGAATGGACAGGTTACAACACCATCATCAAGCATTAAAGAGGAAGAAACACATAAAAAGGAAAAGAAGCAAGAAATCGCAAAGGAGAAGCCATACAGACTGGGCATCATCACTTTCTCGGATAACCCTCCCATTATTAAGCCTCCTCTTCCCTTTCCTCAGCGTTTTCAGCAGAAGAAGTTGGATGAACAATTTGCAAAGTTTTTGGATATGTTTAAGAAAATTCATATAAATATCCCTTTTGCAGATGCACTGGAGCAGATGTCCAATTATGCCAGATTCATGAAGGAAGTCATGTGAAAGAAGCGCAAGCTTGAAGAGTTTGAGACGGTAAAGCTCACAAAGGAGTCTAGCGCCATCTTATTAGAAAGGAAACTACCCCAAAAATTGAAAGATCCAGGGAGTTTCGCCATACTTTGCATTATAGGTTCTTCTAATTTTGAAAAGGTTTTATGTGATCTTGGGGCAAGTATTAACTTGATGTTATTGTTTGTTTTCAAGAAATTGGGACTTTGCGAAGTGAAGCCAACTACCATCTCTTTGTAATTGGTGGATCGCTCTCTCACCTATCCTCGAGGCATTATAGAAGACATTTTGGTGAAGGTCGACAAATTCATCTTCTCGGTGGATTTTGAAGTGTTTGATATGGAGGGAGATGGAGATGTACCTTTGATACTTGGGCGACCATTTTTGGGTACCCGACGAGCTTTGATAGGCGTCCAAAAGGGTGAACTTACACTGAGGGTGAATGATGAAGAAGTGCTTTTCAACATCTACAAGACCCTCAAGTTCCCTTCTGAGATGAGCACATGCAACCGAGTTGATGTTATTGATGTGGTAGAGTGTTGTGTTGAAGAGGTACATGAGATGACTACACCGGTAGATGCATTAGAAAGATGCCTTGTGAACTCTGTGGTTAGAGATGGGGTACTAGATGAAGATGTCAAGCAATGTGTGTTGTCACTTGAAACCTCTCCATTAGATTTTTCTCAAGACAAGTAAGATATTATGAACGATTCTACTCCAAGTGAAGACAATGAGCCTAATCTTGAATTGAAGCCTCTGCTGGACTACTTGAGATATGCGTTCTTGGGAGAAAAATCTACTTATCCGGTCATTGTTTCCTCATCTCTATCTCATCTTGAAGGAGAGAAATTGTTGAGAATATTGAGGGAGTACAAATTCGCCTTGGGATGGTCGATCAAAGACATCAAGGGAATAAGACCTTCAATATGCATGCATAAGATACTTATGGAAGACACCTATTAGCCTTCCATTGAACATCAAAGAAGGCTTAATCCGGTGATGAAAGAAGTGGTTCGAGGTGAAGTTTTGAAGTGGTTGAAAGTCGGTATTGTCTATGTAATTTCAAATAGTCCTTGGATGAGTCCAGTCCAAGTTGTGCCTAAGAAAGGTGGAATCACCGTGATCAAGAATGAGAATGATGAATTGATCTCAACAAGAACAGTGACGGGGTGGCGAGTGTGCATAGATTATAGAAAATTGAACAAGGCCACTAGAAAGGGTCATTTCCCCCTTCCATTTATTGACCAAATGTTGGATCGATTGGTGGGATTTGACTACTATTGTTTCTTGGATGGTTACTGTCGCTATAATCAAACAGCCAATGCATCGGAGGATCAACAGAAGACCACATTCATCTACCCATATGATACATTTGCTTACCAGAGGATGCCTTTTGGTTTATGCAATGCACCGACTACTTTCCAACCGTGTATGATGTCTATCTTTGCGGCTATGGTGGAAGAGATTATGGAAGTCTTCATGGATGACTTTTCAGTTTTTGGCTCCAGTTTTGATCAATGTTTGCACGATCTTGCTTTGGTTTTAAAGCGATGTGAGGAGACTAATCTTGTACTCAATTGAGAGAAGTGTTATTTCATGGTACAAGAAGGCATTATTCTAGGCCATAGAGTGTCTTCAAAGGGTCATGAAGTTCATTAGGCCAAGATTGTAGCTATTGAGAAGCTTCCACTTCCAAAATGTGTCAAGGACATAAGAAGTTTTTTGGGACATGTCGGGTTCTATAGAAGATTTATAAAAGATTTCTCTAAGATCACAAAGCCACTTTGCACTCTTTTAGAGAAAAATGTTCCTTTTTGTGTGAATGATGAATGGGAGACAACTTTTGTGGTGTCGAAGGATGCACTGATTTCAACTCGTATTATGGTGGTGTCGGATTGGAAGCTTCAACTTGAGATTATGTGCGATGCTAGTGATTTTGCTGTTGGAACGGTGCTTGGACAATGGCATGAGAAAAAGTTCAAAGCTATATATTATGCTAGCCGTACCCTAGATGTGGCCCAACAAAACTACACTACAACTGAGAAAGAGTTGTTGGTGGTGGTGTTTGCATGCAATAAGTTTCGGTCATACATTATTTGGTCTAAGGTCATTGTTTATACCGACCATGCGGCAATCTGATATTTGTTTGAGAAGAAAGATGCCAAGCCAAGGTTGATTCGGTAGATTCTTCTGTTGCAAGAGTTTGATCTAGAGATTCGAGACAAGAAGGGGAGCAAAAATGTGGTAGCCAATCACTTATCACAGCTACAGCTTGAAGGCACAAAGGATGTGGTTCCTATTCAAGAGTCGTTCCCGGATGAACAACTATATAATGTGGGGGTAAATGTCCCTTGGTATGTTGATTTTGTGAATTTCTTAGTGTGTGGTACATTATCTCTGGATCTCTCTTATTCAAGGAAGAAGAAGTTATTGCATGATGTGAAAGCCTATATGTGGGATGAGCCGTTACTTTTCAAGAGGTGTAATGACCAAATAATTAGAAGATGTTTACCGGAGGATGAATTTCAAGATATTCTTCGAGGGTGTCATTCTTCTACTTATGGGGGCCACTTTGGTGCTCAAAGGATGACAGCAAAAGTAATTGAAAGTGGGTTTTATTGGCCAACTTTATTTCGAGATTCCTATGTGTTTGTGAAGACGTATGATTGTTGCCAATGTTTTGGTACCATTTCAAGGAGACATGAGCTGCCCTTAACCAATATTATGGAGGTTGAGCTTTTTGATGTTTGGGGCACTGATTTCATGGGCCCGTTTTCGTCTTCGTGTCGAAAATCTTACATCCTTCTTGAGATTGATTATGTTTCCAAGTGGGTCGAGGCGATTGCTATGCCTACCAATGATGCGAGAGTGGTGGTAAAGTTTTTGCAAAAGAACATCTTTACTCGATTTGGTACCCCTCGAGCTATCATAAGTGATGAGGGTTCCCACTTTTGCAATAAGCTCTTTACTTCGTTACTTGCTAAATATGGTGTGAAGCACAAGAGAGCACTTGCCTATTACCACCCTCAATCCAATGGGCAAACCGAGATAAGCAACTGGGAAGTAAAACAAATTTTGGAGAAGACGGTCAATGTAAGAAGAAAAGATTGGGCACTTAAGCTGTAGGATGCTTTGTGGGCGTATCGGACTCCATTCAAGACACCCATTGGGATGTCTCCCTATCGCCTTGTTGTTGGGAGAGTTGTCACTTACCGGTGGAGTTAGAGCATTGTGCTTATTGGGCAATTAAGAAGCTGAATTTTGACTTGAGAGCTGCTGGAGAACAACGATTGTTACAGCTTATGGACATGGAAGAGTTTTGAAACGATGCATATGAGAATGCCAAGCTCTACAAGGAGAGATCCAAACAATGGCATGATAAGCTGATTTTGAAGCGAGACTTCTTACCGAGCCAACAAGTTCTTTTATTTAACTCCAGATTAAAACTTTTTCCAAGCAAGTTAAAGTCTAGGTGGTCGAGACCCTTTGTTGTAGAGAAAGTCTAGCATTATGGTGTGGTGGAGTTGAAAAGTGCTGATAGGTCATGTTTTAAACTGAACGGCCAAATATTGAAGCACTACTATGGACAAGAGGAGAGGCGTAACGATGACCTCACCCTTGCGGACCCATGAGAAGATATGAAGAAGTCAGGTAGAGGACTTAAAATTAAGCGCTTTATGGGAGGCAACCCATCGGTTTCATTTTGAATTTTTCATAAATTTTCTGTGCATTAATTCATTCATTCATAACATTCCTTTTAATTTGGTTGAGCATTGATATATTGTATTCTTATCTTTGTTCAGGTTCTAAAGAGTGGAGTTCTTTTTGTTGGATTATGCAAAACGATAGATGAAGCACATTATGAGGAGCTTAAACAACTCTTTCTTGGAACATTGAGAACAATGATGAATTCAAGTTGGGAGAGATGAGGATGATTTAAAAAAAATTGTTGTCTGGGCTCTAATGCGATGCAGAAAAATAGCTTTTGGGTGTCGCGCTAATGGGATGAAGAAAAATAGCTTCTAGGCGCCGTAGCACCCATCGCAGCGCTAATGCGGTACGTAAACCCCCCCCAAACCAACTCTTCAACATCGGGTTCTCCACACTTTAAATCTTGGCTATTCCCTCATTTTCATCTTCATCGGTTCTCTTGGATTCAAGGAGAAGGTGTGATTCAAGGATGGAAAGTTAGGGCATCAAAGAGAGATTGGGGTTTTCTTTGTCTCACACTTTGTAAGTGGATTTAGCACTTTATTTGTTGATTTGAAAGTAATCTATTGTGAATATTGTGTTTTATACTCCAAGCAATGTTGTTTGCATAGTTTGGATAAAAAAAAACAAAGTTGTGGGATTATCTTTGTGTCTTCGTGTTCGTGGATTATCTTTTGTGTGATTGTATTGGGATAGTGTAAAACTCGTTGTTGTTTGTGTTAGATCATTTGGGCCTTGGTGTTGAGCAGTATTGGATTCAATTCCTTGTGTTGAGATTTGTGGTTTGTGTAACAAGTGTAGACATGGCACTGAAAGCAAAACGGGTGCGAGAATCTTCTTCTTATGTTCCACCCTTTGATCAACAAAGGTTTATTAGTGCTGAAACAGAAAAATAGTATAATAAATCAGTGGTGAAGAGAAGCCTCGTACAAGAAAGGGGTATGAATGCTTCCGTTACACACGTTCCTCAAATTGCGAACATAATTGCTGCAAGACAATGGGGAACATTTGTGCGCCAACCGGCCCCTGCTATTGTTCCCATAGTACGAGAATTCTATGCAAATGCCCAAGAACGTGATGATTACAAGGTGTTTGTGAGAGGGCACACAGTGTCTGTGATCGATCAACCATCAATGCCTATTATGGATTGCCAAATATTGACAATGATGGATATACCACTTATTTAAATGAAGGAATTGATACAAATGAGATCATCTCTACTTTGTGTAGCCAAGGAACAGTATGGAAGCTCAATAGGGGAGTCCCTTCTTCATTCCCTCGAAAGGGATTAACACTACTAAGGAAGGCATGGCTAAATTTCTTATGTGGTAAGTTGATGCCCGTAGGCTACTTATCGGATGTGACTAAAGACAGGGCCATTCTTCTTTATGCCATCATTTTTGGGAAATCCATTGATGTTGGGAACGTGATTGCAAGCTCTATTGTAAACAACATCAATCTGTCAACAACGGTGAACCTTATGCATCCTTCACTTATATGTGTGTTATGCCGAAATATAGGTGACTTTGTGACTGGTTGAGGAGATTTTATATCCCAAAGGCATTATTGATTCTGAAAATTTCTGTAGATATAAAGATGCAATGACCTCATCAAGTACAGGGCCTAGCGAGGAGCCATCTTCTTCTCATCTATCTCAGGAGCAACAACTATCTCTAGAAAAACGATTGTCTCGTCTTGAGCGATTTATGGACAAGACCGATCGTTTCATTGATTATTCAGTCCAATACAATACTGTGACGGTACAGTTAGTGAATCTCATCAGTCTCACTCCTCTGCGATTCCCAGCACCACAAATGTTTTAAGCACGACAGTTGACAGAGGACAAAAGTTAAAACTCAAGTGAAGTGGATGTGGATAATGATGAGGATAACAATGACTGAAGCCGTTCAAGTCTTCATTACTTGAAGACTAGGGGAATATCATTACCTCTTTCTTCCTTTTAACTATTTTTGTGGATGTTTGTGCATTGATGACCATGCACACTTTAAGTTTGGGGGGAGTTTAATTTTTTGGTGTTTTGGTGTATTTAGTGAAACTTTTTGTCGAGTTTGAACTTTTAGTGTATTTAGTGAAAACTTCTGTTTTTCATGCAGTTTGTTTAATAAATAATTTCATATTCCATTATGATATTTGCTTTGATTTAATTGTGAATGGATGATCTATGATAGGATGAGCACTTATTTTTGAGCATAAACCTAGGAAAACTATAGAGTAATCTTATGTCTGTGTGCTTGACTTGCATGCCATGTTTATTTGGAGTCTTGTTGGCTTTTGAGTACACAATCATGATCATGAATTCCACTTACATCTTAAATCAAGAATTTGCAAGTTAAGCAATCTTTTGATCTCAAGGTTTTTTTCAAAATTTGGCTCTAGAACTTGTTTGATCTCTTCTTGAGGCAAAATCCTAGGAATCACACCGAGAAATACATGATTTAGGCCATTTTTGGAATAGTTTGAGCCATAAAGCCTTCCCAATTATATATTGTCCCTAGTCACCTAGTTTTGAGCCATTTATCTTGTTTCTTGCCACCAAATATTAGAAGCCAAGGCCTTGTTTGTTCTATCGTGTTTTCACCCTTGCGCCCTTAACACTTTGAGAAATGCATTGTAATAGGGTTTGGGTTATTTTCATGGGAAAGTATATGAAAAATAGGCTATGGATGTGAATGTCATGTGAAGGTGATAAAAAGAGGTTCAAAGATGAGTTGTTCATGTGAAAAGTGAAAAAGAAAGACGAAGAATGAGAAAAATAAAAAGAACAGAAAGAAAAGAAAAGAGAAAACAAAGTTTCTTCATAAATTTATTAAATGAACAAGTTTGGGGGTGTATTTGGGATAATATGCATGAATAATGTGAAAAATCTAGTTTGGGTGTTGTTTAGTGTTGGTTCATGTGTAAGGTGTGGGATGTGCGCAAAATTGTTGATGTAACAAAGAGGTTTTGGGCGTATTAAGCTTCATTGTATCTACTTTGACATACCCTTAGACCTAGCCTTACATTACAAGCTATGTAAAGACCTATTGATCTTGAATGGTGTGAAACCTATATTAGTGGAGAGAAGAGTGAAAATCAAGCATATGAAGCCTGGATTTTGTTTCATTGAGATCATAGTTCTTTCTTGCTTGCATGGTCTATATGATTTATGAGTGGTCATGCGTTTAATTTGAATATTTGTTTGTCAACTAAGATGGAAGAAAAGGCATGGCCATAAGTTGAAATTCTAAATAAATAAGTTTAAATTGTCAAAGTTTTCCCTGTTTTATGTTGGATGAAATTTGTGTTATATTTGAGATCACTAGAATCCATTCTAGTTAATAAAATCTTTGTTCATCTTAGAATATGTGTGGTGTCCAGTTTGTCCAACTTTCATTTTTCTCTTTGCTCGGGACGATCAAAGTCTAGTTTTGGGGGAATTTGATAAGTTGAGTTTTGGTTAGTGTTTTCCATGTCAATTTATAAGATTTTTAGGTGCAATTAGTTAGTTTTTAGGTGTTTTTGCATAATTAGTTCATTTAGTTATTTTAGGTTCATTTAGATGTTTTTTTTGTGTTTTAGATGTTAGTTTTAGGTGTTTTCATGAAATGCATGCTTAGAGGTTTTAGGCTTATTAGGTGTTAACTTAGGTTTTTAGATGTTTTTCTTCATGAATAAACCATGGTTGATACATGCTAATACATACATACTTGCATATAGTTGTTGATGACTGATTAGTGTAGATAACTTATTTGTGTGTTTTGTAGTATTTTGTAATGTTTTGTAGGAGAACAGGGAACTTAAAGAATGTGCAAATGAAGACAAAGATGAGGCCAAGATTATGGCAAAATCAAGTGCATGAAGTGATGAAAAAGTGGAGAAAGAAGTGCACAATAAGTGAAAAAGAATAGCTTCTGGGCGTCGTGGCACCAATTGCAGCGCCCACAAGAGAAAAAAAATAGTCAGGTTTTGCTTAGTGCCGCGGCGCCCATTGCGGCACTAATGCGCAATTTTGTCCAATTTTAGCAATTTCGGTCCTTTTTGGTCTTTTTGAAGAAGCTTACTTTAGGGCTAATTAGAGGGGATCTTGCATTTTTACCAATTTTAGAATAGATTAGAGTAGTTGAAGGAGGAGAAGAAGATAAGAGGTTGAAAAAGGAAAGTTGCAGAGAAATTTTGGAAGAAGAAGGGGGTTTTTTCTCATTGTTCTTCCTTGTAAACATGCCCATCAACTAATTCTATTCTCTAGAGATTAAATGGATCTTAGTTTGATTTTGATGGATTTTATTCATTATTAATGCAATTTCTCAAGTTTATTCATGATTCTCTATGTTTAATGCTTTCGATTTACTGGCCATAAATTGATTGAACTTAGATCTAAGGGGCAGCACTCGAGAGAGGGTTCTTTAGGTTGGAAAATGAGAATTATGACATGAGATTGCTATAGAATGAAGAGGTTATAGGCTTTTGTGTGATCATTAAGAAATCCCTAAAACTTAATGCATAATTGGGAATTGGGTCTTTATCGAGAGGTCGGGAGTCAACCCCACTTTTAGGTTTCGATCCGGCACTCGAGAGAGGGGATTTTTAAACTTTGGATTTGATTTATAAACTTGGAGATGAATAACCCCAATTAATCTTGATTTGCAAACTAAGTGAAATTAAATCACTAGATCTATTCACTATTGAATTTTCTTTACTTTCAATTCCATTAATTCCATTTAATTTCTAGCATTTTTATCTATTTTATATCTCCATTTTATTGTTTAAATAAAGTTTGAAATTTGTGAAACGGTAATTGAAAGAGTACAATTCCCTGTGGACGATACCCGACTCACTATCAGTATATTATAACTTGATGTCGTGCGCTTGCGATAAATTCACGAACAATGGAGAAACATATTCTTCCGTAGGAGGGTCTGCCTCCTCTTCCGGAATATCAAAAAAATCAAGGTTAAAATCCTCAAGGTCTTCTGGAGAAGTGTCTTCCTCTATATTAGGAAAATCTTCCTACTCAGTTGGCACACTTCCTCGCCTCTTAATCACACGACTTCCCTTGCGTCCACTTGAGTTCAACATACTTTTGGTGATGTTACTATACAAGCGAGATGTTATCTCGGTTAGGCTAGGAAAAACTCTGAAATGATGGAACACTTTGTTTAATAGTGCTCCAAATGGAAGACAAATCCGTTCCCGAGTGCAGTGTGCCATGTGACGCAATATGAAATAAGGAAAATTCACATGAATTTCCTTTATCAAACAGTATGCCAAAAAGCATTGAGGGTGAGTGGTAGCAGATATTTTTTCAGGTTGGGGCAAAATATTTGATTTGATCACTTGAATGAGAGGATTATACTGCTCTTTAATTTCTTTGATGAAAATCCTAGTGACCATGTAATCAATCTGAGAAATAAGACACCTAAACATATGTCGAGAGTTTGGGACCGCGCTTAACCTGCCTCTAGACGTGTAAATATCACAGAGTGGTCCTCTCTCAGGGATTTCTAAAATTTCTCACAATATTTCAGATGTAAGGGTGATGTCAACACCATTCACCTTTGTAGTGATGGTGAAAGTATCTTGATTTTTGACAATCAAATTTTTGTAAAATGAGACAACAGAAGACAAAAAAAATGCACCTTTCAAGAGGGTGAGTGGTAGCAGATCTTTTTTCAGGTTGGGGCAAAATATTTGATATGATCACTTGAATGAGAGGATTATACTGCTCTTTAATTTCTTTGATGAAAATCCTAGTGACCATCTAATCAATCTGAGAAATAAGACACCTAAACATATGTGGAGAGTTTGGGACCGCGCCTAACCTGCCTCTAGGCGTGTAAATATCACAGAGTGATACTCTATCAGGGATTTCTAAAATTTCTGACAATATTTCAGATGTAATGGTGATGTTAACACCATTCACCTTTGTAGTGATGGTGAAAGTATCTTGATTTTTGACAGTCAAATTTTCATAAAATGAGACAACAGAAGACCAAAAAACGCCCATTCAAGAGGGTGAGTGGTAGCAGATCTTTTTTCAGGTTGAGGCAAAATATTTGATATGATCACTTGAATGAGAGGATTATACTGCTTTTTAATTTCTTTGATGAAAATCCTAGTGACCAAGTAATCAATATGAGAAAAAGACACCTAAACATATGTCGAGAGTTTGGGACCGCGCTTAACCTGCCTCTAGACATGTAAATAGCACAGAGTGGTCCTCTCTCAGGGATTTCTAAAATTTCTGACAATATTTCAGATGTAAGGGTGATGTCAACACCATTCACCTTTGTAGTGATGGTGCAAGTATCTTGATTTTTGACAGTCAAATTTTTGTAAAATGAGACAACAGAAGACCAAAAAACGCACCTTTCATGATTGATGACTGGTGTCCAACCTAAGGCTGCAAGTTTTTCATGGAGCATAGAGTAGTATTCATCAGGTAATATTACTAGTCTTCCCGTTTGAACTGGAATTGAATGAAAAGATCTTAATCGAGGAGGCTAAGAACTTTCCCCTTCAACATTCTTCTTAAACTTCCTTGGTCTTTTGCTTTACCGAGTTGTTTTTTTAAGATAGAACTTAAAGAGAAATAGAAGGTATGTTGTAGAAAAGAGGTGAATAGCTAAAAAAAGAAGAAAAACAAGAGAGGTGAGTGAAGAAAACTGCCCACCCTCTATTTATTTATAGAAAATATGGGGGAGGGGGGGTTGCTTAAAAGCAACAAGGGGGTCGGCCCTTAAACCGGTCTGAAATTTTATTTTATTTTATTTTTAAACATTTGTATTATTTAAAAATACCAGTGGGCAGTGTCCAAGACCATGCTCTGATACCAAAATATCTGTCACACCCCGCCCCATTGATCTAGAACTAGGTGCAAAAGTCAAGGCATCGAGTGCTCACTCCACTCGATCAGAGTCACAAATACAGAAGCATAGTAGCCGACATTAACAATAATACAAATACAAACTTTTAAGGAAAATACAGTTATATTTCACATATAAAGTTTGTTAATTATTACATTCCTTATAGCAAAAAGTCAACCAAAAGGTAACAAGGGCGCCCTACAAAAGTACCAAAATAACAAAAGAGGAGTAGTCAAAGTGAGGCATCTAGAAGCCTGGAACATCACCACCATCATTAGACCGATCTGACAGGACCTGGGGAGAGTACATACACAAAAGTCCCTACATAGACCGGGTTTGTCCATAACCCCCGGAATAAATCCATCCTAACCCATCTTAATTTCCTAGATAGATTAGCAACAGGAGCTCAACAGCTTAATGAGATCAAGCAAGGTAAACAAGTCTTTCATGCATAATAATGAATACAGAACAATAGTCATCAAACAGTTATGCCACAACAATACAATCAAGCAATGATATGAATGAAACCTGGTCACACAGCATCACAGGCTAGGTACCGTCCACTCGCAACCTGTGATCCTAGGCACCAATAATATAACCAGCATTTGAGAGATCTCATGAGTTCCAGTGCTAACCAGTGACAATGTCACTATGTCGGGGACAGGGTAATGGCATAACACCCAATTATATAACCAGTGACAGTGTCACTCTCCCGGGGCCAGCGTAACGGCATAACACCCAATAATATATCATTTTGAATAGATAGCCTAATGCATGAATCTTGTGTGCAAACCGCAAGTGTACGGTGCCAAGTTATAATAAATTTCGATGAGATATCAGGCATCGATTAGAGCATATTCTTGTCGCTTTGGTTTAACTCTTTCGATGAAAACCAAAGACAACAACAACTCACTAAGTTCTATGATTTCCTCCTAACGACTTCAAAGGATTTGTGAGTCTCACAATAATCTAGGCTATACTCTCCATATTCCAACCCAAGGTACCTTCTTGTGAAGCATCTACCTCGAGTCTATGATCGGTCATTCCTTGATAAGGGGATCAAAAGCATTACGCTCAGAAAATGATAAATAAACTTAGAACTTTAATTAAGAATAAATAAACAATAAAATTTAAGACATAATCTCAAGTTTGGATCAATCTACACCTCTAGAAACGAGGTTTAGTTCATAACTAAAGAGATGAAAACAATCAATAATGGTTTAAACATGAATCAGAACAAAAGAAACCAAACTAGAGTGTTGTAGAGATTTTCAATGGTCTTCAATGTCGATCTTTTCTCCACTTCGCTCCAGCCCTCTCCCTTCTCTTCCCCAATGTCTAACTCTCTAAAAACCCTAAATTTTGATATATTATAAGCCCCCAAGTCGTCCAAAATCAGAATTAGAAAGTGTGTAAAAATTGCTAAAAACGCAAGTCCGTGAACAATAACGGTGTCGCAGCGCCAGAGAATGCTCTTCTCCTCTCTCTTTGTTCACGACCATGGCGCTGCGGCACCGTTTCCTAGCGCCGCAGCACCTAGAACATTGAAAGTTGTGCTATTTTGGGGACGTAGCCAATTTTTGCCTCCTTTCTGACTTGGTTATTCATGCTTCTCCTTGGCAACTTCTAGAACATGTTTTCATCATCCAAAACCATGACTAACACATCTAAATACCTACAAAGTAATGCAAAACAAGTAATTAAAACACTCGAAACATAAATTGATCCAACATATAAATTAACAAACCGAAATAATGCATAAAAACTAATTTATTCCTAAACTAACAAATGAATCAAAACTAACATAAACACACTAAACTAATGTATAAATCATCCTAAAACAACTATAAAACACTCCTAAAACATGTCTAAATATGTAACTATCAAATGCCCCCAAACTTAGGACTTTAATCGTCATGAGCAAAGGGAAAACAAAACTAAAAACTCATAATTAACATATCCCTTCTAAAGTCACAATCTCGCACAATTAAAGACTTAACTCAACATTATATAAACACATACATGGCCTCGAAGATTACACCAAAAGGAATATTCACTTCTAAGAAAGAATTTCAAGAGTATAAAATTGTCTAGAATTTTAACCCAACTCTCACCAAGTCTCACTTTTGATTCTTTCACACATGAGTACATAACTAATCTCATCGACTAATCATGCAAGTCATGAACAAGTGCAAGCAAGTGTTAAGTGTAAGATCTCAAAATATATGATTTAATTTTGAACTCCATAGGCAAGTTTTTCACACCCCTCTCCACTAATGTAGATCACACACCATTCAGAATTAATGTCTTTCATAGGTTGTAATGTAAGGCCTACGTTCAAAGGTAGGGAAAAATAGAAAAGATTTAGCTCAAAAAGCACCCTAACTACTTTGATCAATTTTTATCATCCACTACATTACTTATGAAACCATAAACCCTTCTTTTTCAGTGCATATATCCACTTTACAATTCACACTTTTTTTCACTTCCCATTCTTTTGTTTGCTTTTTATCATCATTCTTTTTTTTTCCTTTTATATGAGTGCTACACCCCCAAACTTATTTCTTTTCAACACAAGTGTAACACCCTGTTTCTTCTTTTCTTTTTCAATACCACTCACAAGCAAACTTCACATTTCTTTTCTTTTCTTTATTCCCTTCTTTTCACCCTTTTTGTCTTTTTTTCGTTCCCCATTCTCAACCTTTCAAATAATAACACTCCACAAAATCAAAGTGTATAAGGTACATAGGTTGAAAAATAAGGAATTTCAACATATAAAGCTCAAAGTTCATCACGCATAGGTAACAAAGAAAACGACATTCAGCTCAAAATGGGAACTATGGATACAATAAAAATTATGGTAGGTTATTTGGATCAAATGTTTTCAAACATGGCCTAAATCATCTTCCTCATAGTGTGTTAACTAGGATTTCGCCTCAAGTGGTGATCAAACTTGTTCTAGAGTCCCTAGAGATCTAAGATATGACTTAGCAAGCAAAGGTCCATTCCCACCAATCTCAATCCAATGATCAAAACCATGTACAAATGGTTAGGTCTCTCCAACAATTCTCAGCAAAAAATTGAATCAAGCACACAGACATATAGGTAACTCTCTACATTCTCCTATTGTATCATATCTCTAAAGTGCCATCTTATCATTGGCCTTCCATAAGTAAGTCTAAAATTGTAAAAAATTGTGACCACCCTAAACTAATGCATACTCAACTAACATACCATATGACAAAAATTCAAAACTCTCCCCCAAAACTTAAAGCAAGCATTGTCCTCAATGTATGATATAAACAAATAAAGAAAAACAGAGGCATATAAGAGAGAGAGGAGTTTAGAAAACCTCCTAAACCCAAATGGATGAAGACGTGCCATTCGACTCTCCTAGTTGCTCCAAGAGATCCCCCAACTTACTTTAGAACCTGTAAAGGAAAAGAAATAAAGTTTGTCAATGCACGAAATTCAAATCCTATACTACAATGACTAAAAAACAAAAAAAATTAAAACACCAAAAATAATAAAACTTCAAAACCGATGGGTTGCCTCCCATCTAGCGCTTGGTTTATAGTCGTCAGCCCGACTTCATTCAAGCTCCTCAATTAGTGTCCTCCAAGCACAAATCGTTCTCATGTTCTTGCCCATAGTAGAGTTTCACCCGATGTCCATTGACTAGAAAAAGAGAGCCTTCCTTGCTATGCAACTCGATTATTCCATATGGAAACACTTTCTTAATAAGAAAAGGACCCGACCACCTAGACTTCAGTTTACCCGAAAACAATGTGAACCTCAAATTGAAGAATAGAACCTCTTGACCCGGCTTGAACTCCTGCTTCACTATCATCTTGTCATGCCATGTCTTCGTTCTCTCCTTGTATATCTTGGCATTCTCGTATGCATCTTGGCGGAATTCATCCATCTCATTCAATTGTAGAAGTCTATGATCATCGGATGCCTTCAAATCATAATTCAACTTCTTAACAGCCCAAAAAGCACGATGCTTCAACTCAATCGGTAAATGGCATGCTTTCTCGAACACCAAACGATACGGAGACATCCCAATGGGTGTGTTAAAAGCTGTCCAGTAAGCCCATAAAGCGTCATCGAGCTTCAAAGCCCAATCCTTCCTCTTAGTGTTCATAGTCTTCTCTAAGATTTGCTTCACCTCTCGGCTACTAATCTCACCTTGTCCATTACTTTGAGGATAGTAGACCATGGCAACCTTGTGTTTCACCCCATACTTGGCAAGTAGTGCATTAAAGAGCTTGTTACAAAAGTGGGATCCTTCACCACTAATGATTGCCCGAGGAGTGCCAAAACGTGTAAAGATGTTCTTTTGAAGAAACTTTAACACTACCCTTGCATCATTTGTAGTCGTGGCAATTGCTTCCACCTACTTTAAAACGTAGTCAACCGCCAAGAAAATGTATGTCTTCCCACATGAAGAGGGAAACGGTCCCATGAAATCTATACCTCAAACATAGAATAGCTGCACCTCCAATATATTAGTCAATCGTTGCTCGTGTCTCCTCAAAATAGTACCAAAATGTTGGCATCGATCACATGTCTTCACATAAGCATAACTATCTCGAAACAATGTAGGCCAATAGATCCCACTTTGAAGCACCTTTGTTGTTGTCCTTGTAGCCCCAAAGTAACCACCATATGGAGACGAATGACAATCATGAAGAATGGATTGCACTTCCTCCTCCGGTGCACACCGCCTAATAATTTGATCATTGCACCTCTTAATATCAAGGGCTCATCCCAAAGGTAGAAGCGCACATCATGTAGAAATTTCATCTTCCTTGCATAAGATAGATCCAGAGGTAAGACACCACTAGCCATGTAGTTTACATAATCAACATACCAAGGAAGGTTAGCAAAGAGCCCAAAGAGCCCATATAATTGTTCATCTGGAAATGTTTTCAAAATAGGCACACCATCATCTTGCTCATCTAGTTGCAGCCGAGATAAGTGATCCGCAACTATCTCACTCCCTTTCTTGTCCCTAATCTCCATATCAAATTCTTGAAGCAAGAGGACCCATCTAATCAACCGAGGCTTTGCATCCTTCTTCTCAAATAAGTAGCAGATGGCGGCATGGTCGCATAGACAGTCACCTTAGATCCAACGATGTAAGATCTAAACTTATCACAAGCAAAAACCACCTCTAGTAATTCCTTCTCGGTTGTTGTGTAATTTTGTTGAGCCCCATAAAGTGTCCAACTCGAATAAAAAATGGCTCGGAACATCTTCTCTAGCCTCTACCCAAGAACCTCTCCTACTGCATAATCGCTCGCATCACACATGATATCAAACGGTTCACTCCAATCCGGTATCACAATGATAGGTGCTGATACCAATGCTTTCTTGATCAACTCAAAAGCTTCCTCACAATGCTCATCAAACACGAATAGAGTCTCTTTCTCAAGGAGGTTGCAAAGAGGCTTGGAAATCTTGGAGAAATCCTTTATAAATCTTCTGTTGAAACCCACATGCCCCAAGAAACTCCTTATGTCCTTAACACTCTTCGGATGTGGAAGCTTTTCTATAGTAACAATCTTCGTCTTGTCTACCTCAAGGTCCTTAGACGAAATCCGGTGGCCAAGAACAATGCCCTCATGCACCATGAAGTGACACTTCTCCCAATCAAGTACAAGGTTCATTTCATCACATCCCTTCAACACAAGGGAAAAGTTATGCAAACAATGATCAAAGGAGGACCCAAATACTTAAAAATCGTCCATAAAAACCTCCATGATGTCCTCTATCAAATTAGAAAATATAGCCACCATGCACCGTTGAAAAGTCGTCGGTGCATACGGGCAAGTGAATGTAGTTTTCTCTTGATCCTCCGGGGGGATGGCTATCTGATTATACCCCGAATACCCGTCTAGGAAACAATAGTAATGGAAGCCCACCAACTGATTTAGCATTTGATCAATAAAAGGAAGGGGAAAGTGATCCTTCCTTGTGGCCTTGTTGAGCTTCCGGTAGTCTATGCAAACTCTCCAGCCCATCATTGTTCAAGTGGAAATTGGCTCATTCTTATCGTTCATCACCACAGTCATACCACCTTTCTTGGGCACCACTTGAACCGGACTTACCCACGAACTATCTGAAATGGCATATATGATTCCCGCCTTGAGCCTCTTTAAAATTTCAGCTTTGACAACCTCTTTCATGGGTGTATTTAGCCTTCTTTGATGCTCAATTGAAGGCTTGTAAGAATCTTCCATTAAGATCTTGTGCATGCAAATGGAAGGACTTATTCCCTTGATGTCGACTATGGACCACCCCAAAGCGGACTTATACTCTCTCAAGATGCGTAATAGCTTCTCCTCCTCCACACTAGACAAAGCCGATGATATGATGACTAGAATAGTAGACTTCTTACCCAAAAATTCATAGCAAAAATGCTCAGGTAATGGCTTCAACTCTGGTGAAGACTCTACTGACTCAGGCGGTGAAGAAGCTTCAATATCTTCCGCTTGGGTGATTGTACGTGCAAGATTGTTGACCTCAAGAGCTAATGCATAATGTTGGACTTTATCATGAAAGGCCTCATCTCTAGATAACAAACTCACACGACATTTCTCTAAAGGATCTCCCGGTGTAACCTCATCATGTACCTCGGTCACACATGCATCAACCACTTCTGCTACATCAATCCGGTGACATGTATTCCCCTCAGATGGGAATTTCAGAGTCTTGTATATGTTAAACAAGACCTCTTCATCATTCACTCGCAAGGTAAGCTCGCCACGCTGCATATCTATCAAAGCTTTCCCGGTAGCTAAGAATGGCCGCCCAAGTATAAGAGAAATATCACTATCTTCCTCCATGTCCAAAACTACAAAGTCCACTGAGAAGATGAACTTGTCCACCTTCACTAGCACATCCTCAATTATACCCTGAGGGTATGTAAGTGATCGGTCCGCTAGTTGCAAAGATATTGTAGTTGGCTTCACCTCGCCAAGCCCAAATTTCTTGAAAATTGACAAAGGCATCAAGTTAATACTTGCACCAAAATCACATAAAGCTTTAGTGACATTTAAAAAACTAACGGTGCAAGGTATAGTGAAACTCCTTGGATCTTTTAGCTTTTGAGGTAGCTTCTTTTGTAGTATGGCGCTACATTCTTCAGTAAGCTTCACCGTCTCTTAGTCCTCTAGCTTCCTCTTCTTTGTCATCACATCCTTCATGAGCTTCACATAGTTGGGCATTTTCTCCAAAGCATCGGCAAAAGGGATGTTGATGTGGATCTTCTTGAAAATCTCAAGAAACTTGGCGAATTGCTCATCAAGCTTCTTCTTTTGGAAACGTTGGGGACAAGGGATAGGAATCTTAAGAATAGGGGGATTATCTGGGAAGGTGATGGAACCGGGCCTATAAGGCCTCTCTTGAGATTTTTCCCCCTTGCTTGATTCTTCCTCTTCTTTGCTTAACTTAACTTCCTTGTTGGGCTCCTCATTCTCTTGACTAGATGGAGGGGGAGATGTAATGTGTTGGCTTGTAGAATCAGCCCCCTTAACTTCTTTTCCACTCCTCAAAGTGATGGCCTTGCATTACTCCTTGGGATTTATCTCGGTGTTGCTAGGCAAGGATCCATGTGGTTGTGCATTCACTGTTTGGGCTAGTTGTCCCCGTTGTACTTCTAAGTTCTTAATTGAGGCTCTTGTCTCCATCATAAAGGATCCCAACATATCCTCCAAGCATGGTTTCTTCTCTTGAGCTTGATTGTAGAAATCGAGTGGAGGTTGCAATGTATTCCTCGTGTTGGCATAGGAAAAGTTCTCATGATTTCGAACGCTTGGGTGGTATTGATTTGGAACTCCTTGATTGTTTCTGAAGTTGTACCCCTGATTGCTAATGTACTGAACTTCTTCCTCATGTGCCTCATTCCCTAAAGAACCCATATGTAAAGCCGCCGCCTTTTCAATAGACGGTTGTGCACTTTGAGTAGTGAGCACAACACGTTGGTTGGCAATACTTGACATCTGTGCAGAGAGAGATGTTAATGGATCAACTTCATGTAGACCAGCCATCTTCTTAACTATTGATCGTGCACTCGGAACCTCATAAGTGTTGCTAGCCATATCATTCAACATGTTCAGTGCCTCAATAGCCATTTTTGTCAAAAGTGACCCACCAGCTGCCGCATCAACTAGAGTTTCTTGTGGAGAAGGTCATCCCATTATAGAAAAGTTGGATTTGCAACCAATCTTGGAACCCATGCTGAGGACACTTCCTCAAAAATTCCTTGAAACGCTCCCATGTTTCATACAATGACTCAGACTCCTGTTGCTTGAATTGTCCGATCTCAGCTCTTAATTGGGTGGTCTTGGAAGGAGGAAAGAATTTTTGAAGAATTTTTTATACCATATCTTGCCAAGTTGCAATGCTCCCCGATTGCAAAAATTGCAACCATGCTTGCGCTTTGTCCCTTAGAGAAAAAGGAAACAATTTCAACCTTATGGTGTCCTCAGTAACACCATTCATCTTTACTGTATCACACAACTCTAAGAAGGTGGTGATGTGGATAGTAGGATCTTCAGTAGGCGACCCCGCATACTGGTGTTGTTGAACAATAAAGATCAACGTCGGTTTCAATTCAAAGTTGATCGCATTAATAGGCATACGTACAATACTCGAGTAATTATCATTAATAATCGGTTTGAAGTAGTCTCTCAAGGTCAACTGATTGTGCTCATCCGCCATTGCTTCGGTTTCTCTTCTTCTCTTTTGTCTCAATCTTCCAAGAGTACTTTCAATCTCAGAATCAAACGGTAGTACTTCAAGACTTCTTGCCCTTTGCATAAACTCCTGTAAAACAGAAACTAAGAAAGAAAATCAGAGAATAACAAAAAAAATATAGAGATCTAAATTAAAATCAAAGTAAAAGAACACGATATTAGTGAAAACTAATAATTATCCCTAGCAACGGCGCCAAAAACTTGTTGCGTGCAAACCGCAAGTGTACGATGCCAAGTTATAATAAATTTCGATGAGATATCGGGTATTGTCCTCAGGGATAATTACGACACTAGCTATCACGTTTCAACCCTAACTTTATCTAGACAATTAAAATCGAGTGATGGAGTAATTAAAACAATTAAATACTAACTAACAAGCAATGTAAATAGGATAGGAAAACAGTGATGGACTAGTCTAGAGGTTCGATGTCACCTCTCTCTCAACTATGTCTGTATAAATATATTATTATTAAATAAGTTCCTTAGCCTATAAGTCGAAAATCCTAACCTTTCTAATCCCTTCTTTTGGAGTATTGATAAGAGCATATTCTTGTTGCTTTGGTTTAACTATTTCGATGAAAACCAAAAACAACAACAACTCACTAAGTTCTATGATTTCCTCCTAACGACTTCAAAGGGTCTCGATCTCCTTGTGAGTCTCACGATAACCTAGGTTATACTCTCCATATTCCAACCCAAGGTACCCTCTTGTGAAGCATCTACCTCGAGTCTATGATCGATCAATCCTTGATCAGGGAATCAAAAGCATTACGCTCATAAAAGTATAAATAAACTAAGTACTTTCATTAAGAATAAATAACCAATAAAATCTAAGACATAATCTCAAGTTTGGATCAATCTAAACCTCTAGAAATGAGGTTTAGTTCATAACTAAAGAGATGAAAACAATCAATAATGGTTTAAACATGACTCATAACAAAAGAAACCAAACAAGAGTGTTGTTGAGATTTTCAATGGTCTTCAATGTCGATCTCTTCTTCACTTCGCTCCAACCGTCTCCCTTCTCTGCCCCAATGTCTTCCTCTCTAAAAACCCTAAATTTTGATATATTATAAGCTCCCAAGTTGTCCAAAATCGAAATTAGAAAGTGTATAAAAATTGCTAAAAACACAAGTCCGTGAACAGTAATGGAGCTACGGGGCTAGATAATGATCTTCTCCTCTCTCTTTGTCCACCACCACGACGCTTCTGGCGCCGCAGTGCCCAGAACATTGAAAGTTGTGCTATTTTGTGGACTTAACCAATTTTTGTCTCCTTTCTGACTTGGGTTCTTCATGCTTCTCTTTGGCAACTTCTAGGACATGTACCATGACTAACACATCTAAATACCTACAAAACAATGCAAAGCAAGTAATTAAAACACTCGAAACATAAATTGATCGAGCATATAAATTAACAAACCGAAATAATGCAAAAAAACCAATTTATTCCTAAACTAACAAATGAATCAAAACTAACATAAACACACTAAACTAATGTATAAATCATCCTAAAACAACTATAAACACTCCTAAAACATGTCTAAATATGCAACTATCAATGAAGTATAGCATGCTAACAAATATGATGCATTATGTTATGTAATTCAGTATTAAACAGGTAAGAAATGCAAACCTAGCCTTCATTCCCCACCTTAACACACTTTCAGTGGCGTAATGCTTTCTTCTAACTTCTTGAAGTGTGCAAGGTCGCAGAAGAGCAGAAAAAGGGCAAAGGATACAATGAAGAGCGAGGGGGTCGGCTGAGTGAACTGAGGGGGCCACCCCTATTTATAGGATGGCCCCTAGGGGCCGGCCCCCTAGTGGCCGCCCCCTCATGGGGACAGTCCTTTCCTTGGGACCATCCCGCTATGGGGGTTTTCTTCTTTGAGGGGGGTTTTTACCACTTATTGAAATTACATGTGGAGGGTTTTCAAGCGGTTGAATTAGTTTCTACAGTAGAAAAAGTGGGGGCTGTTACAAATAGTATTTACACTGAAACTTTGGAGGCACTACTTGTACGGTGAGACGTTCATCCTATTCTCAAATCACAAAAGTGAGAGATAATTGTTTTTCTAGAAAGAGTTGAACATGAGACAAAGGTGATGGCTTGAGCTACTCAAGGATTATGATTTTGCGTTAGAGGACCACCCGGGGAAGGCCAACGTAGTAGCAAATGTTCTGAGCAAGAAGAGGGTTGAGGCAGGAGTAGTGACCTACCGCATGAGACACGAGTGGATGATGCAAGAGGAGGTCACCATGATGAGTATCAACCCTTTCCCCACTTCAGTTGCCATATCTGCAGAGATGAAGACTTAGCCAAGCCATATCCATAAAATAATTACTCAACAGAAGTTTGATAGCAAATATGAAGAGTACCATGATTAGACTACACAGGTCAATTATTCGGATTGGAGGGTGCCTCCAGATGGTGTGATCAAATATCGTGACAGGCTTTGGGTACCCCACAGATCTGACATTGAGAAGAGAATTACTCCAGGGGGCTCACAAGACTAGATACACAATGCACCTAGGGCTACCAAGTTGTATCGTGATGTGAAAAGAACGTATTAGTAGTCGGAAATGAAGAAGCACATTGCAGATTTTTTCCAAAGACCTAGAGGATTATTGCAACCATTGTCCATTCCTCAATGGAAATGGGAACACATTGCCCTGGACTTCATGGTAGGGCTACCCAAATCGTAGAGGAGACACGATGCCATATGGGTAATAGTTGACCGGCTGACCAAGTCGGCACAAATCTTACCTATCTCCTCAAAGGACTCACTTAAGAAACTGAGCAAGAGGTACATAGATAAGATTGTGAGGTTGCACGGTGTACTCATGTCTATACTGTCAAATCGGGATCCAAGGTTTACATCCAAATTTTGACAGAGTCTACAGACAGCTCCTGACACCCAACTTCACCTGAGTACCACATTTTATCCACAAACCGATGACTAGATAGAGAGATTGATTCGGGTCTTGGAAGATATGTGTGGCGACCCCACACCCCAGACAACCATCCCCCCGAGGGACGGCGTGCGGAATGCCAGGGTGGGACGCCCGGCGTAGGCATTGTTTGTCCCACCCAAGAGGGGGTGAATTGGGTACGATGGTCAATTTTAAAATTATGTCTTCCAATAACTTAAGTGATTTACATAAGTTAATTGGAGCATGATGCAAATTAGAACACAGACTAAAATGCAAACATTTGACAGACAGATTTATAGAGGTTCGGCCAAGCCTACGTCCACTACCTAATCTCTTGATTAGGATTTACTCAATCCACTAACTGATTCTCTTACGGGTGAGAACCAAACCGTTACAACTGCCCTTTTACAGGTTAAAGGAAAACCTATCCTTTCATGGGCTAAGGATGAACCATTTTCCTTTTTTTGGGATTAAGAAAAACCCATGTTCCTTTTAATGGCTAAGGAAAAACCAATTTCCTTTTTTCGGGATGAGGAAAAACCCATGTTCCTTTTACTCGCTAAGGAAGAACCGTGATCGTTTTGCTGGATAAGGAACAATCGGTTTCTCTTTTAAGGCTGAGAGATAACCTATTTTTTTTAAGGTTAAGGACACACCTACCCTTTTACTGGATGAGGATGAACTAATTTCTCTTTTAAAGGCTTAGAGAAAACCTATATGATTTCAATTCTGAAATCATCAAGTGAACTACCTTAACTTGTCCTGGTTGTTTCAATCCAGAAACACACCAGCATTACAACACTAAGATGTTGGGTGGTTTTAACGCAGTAGAACACTTTACATTTAAGCACATCACATAACATTACAAAGATATGAAATATGAAATAGGTAATGCTAAGAGAAGATACACTTACAGTCCTTTACCTTCCAATGTTCGGTATTGCTCAAGTGCAGTTTTGAAAAGCATGACTGATGTGTTATAAAGATCAGTGCTTCTTCGAAAATAATATAATACCATAAAACATTGAAGTTGAAAATCGAAGGACTAGTGTATACATAGACCAAGATAGTTTTCAAAGAAGATATAAAATATAGGTATGAAAACTTCTGGTTCTCTGATCAGTAGTTAACCAACTACTGATATAGTTCAATACAGTACTTAAGATACGAAATCAAGTACAGCTGTATATCTTGAACTATTTCTCAAATTCTATCTTCAGCATGAATGATACCAGATGTGAATCAGTGTTGAGAATTTGAGTTGATACCAGTAAAGATAGATTTTCAAAGATAAAGTATAATTGAAGCTCAATATGAAAATCTATTGTAATCACAAAGGTATTAGTGAAAAATACTTTGAAAGATTAGAAAAATAAAATTCATTTTGACACGGACTAACTTTCAAAAAGTATTGGCACAACACAAAGTGATTGGCAAGTTGTTTGGTCCTAAGTGTTGGTATTTATAGACTTAAAGGATCATAGTCGTTATACACTTGAATTTTAAATTCAAGTTGAACGTTGAGACTCAACGGCTAGAGTGGTATATGAAAATGGCATCTACAATTTTCATACACATTCAGGTTCTTTCCAGATAGCATGAATAAGGAGAATTTCAGGATACCCAGATTCATGCATCAGAGAAGATCTCTGATTTATCTGAAAAGTTCTTGTGCAGAGATTTGTTCTGAAAAGTAAACCGATATGGTTTACGTGTCAGAACAGTGACTATAGTTGAATTAGCGTCCTGATTCTGCAATCAGTGTCCTGAAGCATAATGTCAATTTTGTTGCTTTGTTTTTTGAGGGTGCTTATTCCTTATAAGCGTCCTGTTGAACAATAAGTGAGGGCACTACCAAGTTGTGAGCGTCCTGACTCATTTTATTGTTCTAAGGGCGCTACTGCACAGTTGGCGTCTAGGCTTTATTTAAGACTTTAGTTATGAGGGCGCTACTCACTGAGTGAGCGTCCTGCCTTTTTAAAACAAAATAACTTATAATGAAGGCGCCACCTATGTAGTAAGCGTCCTTTTTAAAACATAAAATCGTAAGATGAGGGTGCTACTTACTTAGTAAGTGTCCTATCTTTTAAAACATATGACATTTAAAAACAAATACGCTGAAGGACAATCAGCAACATAAAAGTTATTAAGTTGATTTCCAAAAGTGAGGGCACTCCTATCTAGAAAGCATCCTGATAGTTTAATCAACTTATAACCATCAGCGTCCTCAAAGAAACATTCTTTGAAGAACTTTTAAAAGATCTTTCAGTGAGCTGATGCTGAGTCAGCTTCCTAACAACTTCAAAGGTTGACTAATATAGAGTACCGCTACTATACAAGTAAGCGTCCTGATTAATCAGTTCATTTCAACCTTGAGAGCGTCCTGACTTAACAAGTTCAGGTGAGCGCTGTTATTTCATTAACGTCCTGAAAGATTCTTTGAAAACAACTTTTACTCATGATAAAATATTCGATAAATGCCAAAAAAAACTCGGTATATTTTAAATTAAATATATAGTATTAAATCATTTAAAATATAGTTAAAAACATGAAATCAAAACATGCAGATTTAGAAAACATATGATAATGATATATGCATGGTTTTGAAAAACATTTTGAGCAATAGCGATCAGATAAAGATATACCTTAATTTCCTTGTGTATTTCTCATTTCTCTTAATCGATATTTCCAACTTTTCATTGTGACTTCTTTGTTGATCTTTGAGCTGGAGATGACTTTGAACGTTGATCGGAAGATGTTGTCACAAAGCTTGATCAAACTGTTCTTTAATTCATGATGCGATCATTGGAGTCCTTTCACGACTTATATGTCTTTGTTTTCCTTTGATCGAATCATTCACGTGAGATGATCTTGACATCAGGATATGATCGTTGAAGTCCGCTAGTTGAAACGAGCTTGATCGTTGGATGTAAGCTTTGAGTTCCTTGATCAAGTCATTCTTTGGCTTTTTGCTTTTCCTTTGGTGCAGAGATAAGTTCTTGAAAAATGTTCGTTAGCACCGAAAATTACTTTGTTTGTGATCATCAAAATATACTTCATCAAGTATACTTTAGGGATATGCTAAGGATGAACCATATAGGTTAACAGGCATCACCAACCATCCCACATCAACCATTGGGATGGTTGAGACCCTACAAGCCTTAACCTGACTCTCAATAGAGTCCCATTTTTTTCCATCACCCTGATAGACTTAACAGTTCTATAATCATCCATACGCATCCACAAAACTAGCACAATAATGATCTCCAAATAACACATAATAATTGTAATGCCTCGTACAATGACTCAAACATAATCATTGACTTATATGTATTCTAAGACATATTTATACGCGTATATGTATGTATATTGGCCTTAGAATAATGAAAATACATGTATGGTAGGTTGTTGGTACACTAGGATGTTAGTGGTATCATAAAAGTTCCAGACTTAGTGAAAATTTCAAACCGGGATGCAAGAAGCGCACTTCTACGGGAGAAGCGCGCTCCTGGTCGTGGATTCCAAAGAGCTGGAATTTCTAAATTTTAGCAAGAAGCACGCTCCTAGGGGGAGAAGTGTACTTCTGTGTCAAAAACCCAAGATGTGATTTTTCTGAATGTTCAGAGAAGCGCACTCTTCACAGGGTTTTGCAAAAAAAAATTGTTTTTGGGCAAGGAGAAGCGCGTTCCTCGTTGTCTAACAATTCTTTTAAAATTGGCAGGTGAAGCGGTGTCCGAGTTTTAAGTGGAATTTTTGGGTCTTTTCCAGCAAAATTGAGTTGTTGGAGTTAAGGAAGAACATAGGAACGAAATGAGGAGGAAAGGAAAGGGTTAGGGCAAGCAAATCAAAGGTAATTACTTGTTCTTTTGAATTAAAAATTCCAGATTTAAGTTCCTCTTGTTCAGTTGTTCAACATAGTTGGTTTTTGTTTATTTTCCATGGTTAGAATTGAGGATTCAAAAAGAGGGTTCGATGTTGGATTTGTGAGAAACTGAAGTGTTATGGACTGGTAAGTGATTCCTTGTCATTATGCACATGATTTGATGATGAACTTGTGGTTAAATGTTGCATTTTAATGGTGAAATGGTTCCACCCCAGCTGAGGGTTTTGAGCTCCATTAATGGTATAATTGTAAGGTTTAAATATGTATTGTTGAATAATTATGATTAAGAACACATTGAATTGCATAATTGCAGAATTTGAAATTTGAAATTTGGTATTGGTGATTTGGAGAGGAAATCCAAAATGAGTTTCTTGTGTTGGAAGTGTGCAAGTAAATTGATGTTGATGTAAAAGTCATTATAAGCAATTTTTGCTGGAATTTGGTAGGACTGACAATTGAGTTAAGAGTACTGTTTAATCACTTTGCGTATTTTCCTCGACTTGGTTCTTTGTGTGGCATTGTATATATGTGAAATTGATTTGAATGTAAGCATATTATATATATCGAATTATTCATTGTTTAATTAACATTCATGAAAACGTTTTAGCATTGAAGCATGATAGACTTGCAATGGTGAGTCGATCATGAGTGATTTTCATTAGGAATCAGTCCCAGGTGAGAATTAGAAGTAATTTTACTGTGCAGTGGACTGTCCAATGAAAAATTATGTCAATTGAGTAATGAGAGGATGTGGCTACCTTGTACGTCCAAACAAGGGTAAGACCCGCTTTATTACTTAGAAGGTGGGATATTGTAGATTTCGTTGAAAATTATGCATGTTCTATTGAACATGTTGCATTATATCTCCAAATTATATAGCAAGCATATATGTTATACTTGAATGATGCATATGTGTTTAATAAATGTTTGAAAGATTTCAATTACATGTTTACATAAATGCATATAAATGCCATGACAGGAAATATTCACTAAGCTTGTTGTAGCTCACCCAATTTTCTTCAATATTTCAGGTAAGGATCTCAAAGGCAAAGGAAAGGCAAAAGAAGGATAGAGATTCTTCAATCTTTGCTTTGAATGTATGTAAATGGAGGAATTTGGACATTTGTTTAATTTTGATACGTATAATTATCATGTAATATATATTATCACGTAGATGAGTGGACTGATAATATGGATAATGGTTGGTATCTTGGTTATGGGATATTACTATGATAATGATATGGAATGATGTAAATAGACTTGATAATGAATGCATGATTATGTAATTGAGGAAAAGATTAGATGAATGTTGATTTGGATAAGTTATACATGTATGATTTGGATTTGTGATCTATCAGGAAAATTTGTGAAATGTCCATTTTGTGGGGACATGATGCCATTTTTTTTTGAAAATTGTGTATTTACGTTGAGGCTGACAGTGTATTTTATACTGTATACATGGTATGTATAGTGTAGAGTACACTGTGCAGGTCAAGATGTCACCCTATGTAAGAGGCGTTGTGACAGTGTTGGTATCAGAAAGAGGTTAGGCTTTAAAAAAAGAAAGATTAAAAGCCTTATTATATTATGATTGTTTGTATGGGTAGGTATGGGTAGTGTGATTATTTTTATAAATAAATGATTTGATTGTTTGACTGATACCTTCTCTCTCTATGAATGACAGAGTTGAAGAGAAGTGTTGAGTCAGTCATGGAGCCTCAGGAAGAGAGGATTAGGAAGTTAGAAGAGATAGTTGTTACTCAACAGTAATAGAGCCATTGATGCAAAAGCCATGCAGAGGTCTACAGCTCTAGTAGTACTAGATGTTCGTGCCAGTAGTGCAGGTGCATCTGCTGAGCAACCGGTTACTGTACATGAGACGTTAGGGTCACAAGAGGACCTAAATGAAGCCCGTAGATATGAAGAAGTGATGCGAGCCTTTAAGAGGCGTGAGCCTCCTATTTTTTTGGCAGTCTGGCACTAGAGATTGCTGAGGATTGGCTTCTGCGAGTTGAAGCCATTTTTTAAGATATGCATGTGTTGGATAAAGCCAAGGTCAAAGTAGCTCATTTTAAATTTTCGAGTAAGGTTGAGAGATGGTGGCAGACCACGGGTCGAGCTCAAGGACTCATTGATACATGGGACAAATTTAAAGAATTGTTTGATAAGACTTATTATCCCCCGTCCAAGGTTGATAAGAGGCATAAATAGTTTATAGAACTGAAGCGAGGGGATATGTCAGTAAGCGAATATGAACATGAGTTCAATCGACTAGCATTGTTTGCCCCCAAAATGGTACAGACAGATACAATGAGAATGAAGAGGATCCGGGGCGGTTTTAATAATCCTATCAATAAGGGTTTAGCTCTTGCGGGTGTGGAAAAACATGATCAGGCAGTCGGACAGGCACTTGATTATGAAGCAGTTGAGGTGACAGATAGACCTCAACAGTTGACACCTCAGGCTCAGACAACTCAAATAGTCGTGGAGCAGCAGAGACCGTATCAGGGTAAGAAAAAGAATAGATGGGGCAGAAAATGGTGGGGTGAGCAGAAAAAGGCTAATGTAGCTGAGATGCCTACTGTTCTGCAGACTCTAATTGTTCCTCCAGCTCCAGCAGCAGTAGCATCAGTACCACCACTACCGGTAGGCAGAGGATCACAAACTGTGATGAGGCCACCGACACAGGGATCGTCCATTAGAGCCCCGTGGCCATATAGACGAGCAGGTAGTGGGAGTGGTTAGCTTCCTATGCCGAGTACTGAGTCTCAGGCGGCTTCCTCTGCACCTCGTCCGCCTATCACTTGTTTTAGATGTGGAAACAAGGGACATAAGGTATATTAGTGTCCTTTTCAGCCAGCTCTGCGAACTCCAACAAACCCATCTGCCACTGCCTATATTCTCACACCTACCAGAAAGCTGGTTAGAGCTATTACAGAGCCAAATCCTGAGGCAAATAAAACTTTGGTGGAAGGTATGATTTCCATTTGTGATACTAGATGTATGTATTGATTGATGTCGGATCCACCTTGTCATTTATTATTGGACATATTTATAGATAGATTACATTTATCTCCTATTAGAACAAGTACACCCTTGATTTTGAGTACTGCAGCAGGATACCGAATCTACCCTAATATTTTGTATGAAAATTGTTTGGTGAAATATGGAAATCATGAATGATAGTGAACTTTAGGGTGTTAGAATTCCTGGAGTTTGATGCTATATTGGGTATGGATTGGTTGGCTGCCTATCATGCCCATGTTGACTGTTTTGCTAAAAGAGTAGTCTTCCAGATACTAGGACAACCCTCACTTGTTTATAGAGGTAAGACATCTTTAAAGCCTCCCACTAGAGGTAGGATGGCCACTAATGAGTGTTGGCTAGTATTAAGCCAGTAAAGGAAAAAGATACAGACATTCAGATATTAGATATTCCTATAGTGTGTGAATACTCGGATATCTTTCCAGTTGACTTACCAAGCTTACCACCTACAACGGAGATTGATTTTATTATTGAACTGATGTCTGGTACAAAGCTTATTTCTATTCCACCCTATAGAATGGCACCAAAGGAGTTACAGGAACTCAAGGTGCAGTTAGATGAGTTGATGACTAAAGGGTTTATTACCCCGAGTATGTCACCCTTGGGTGCACCAGTACTGTTTGTGAAGAAGAAGGATCGAAGTCTGAGGTTGCGTATAGACTATCGTCAGTTGAACAGGGTGATAGTCAAGAACAAGCAACCTCTACCACGTATTGATGACTTGTTTGATCAGTTGCATGGTGCTAAATTCTTTTCTAAGATTGACTTGCGATCTAGGTATCGTCAAGTAAGAATACGGGAAGAGGATATAACAAAGACTGCGTTCAGAACAAGATATGGTCACTATGAATTTCTTGTGATGTCACCAGCCATGTTTATGGATTTTATGCAAAAGGTATTTAAACCATATCAGAACCAGTTTATCATTGTGTTCATAGATCATATTCTCATTTATTCCAAGACTCAGGAAGAACATGAGCAACACCTCCGGACTACATTACAGACACTGAGAGAGCATCGGTTGTATGCCAAGTTCTGTAAATATGAGTTTTGGATAAATGAGGTGAAATTTTTAGGTCATGTGGTTAGTGCAGAAGGTAGTTCTATTGATTCTGCTAAGGTCGAGGCAATTATAAATTGGCCAAGACCAACCACAGAGACTGAGATTCGCAGTTTTCTAGGTCTAGCTGGTTATTACAGAAGGTTTGTGGAAGGATTTTCCAAATCTGCTACTCCACTTACTAGGTTCACTCATAAAAACGTGCCATATGTGTGGACTTCAGCATGTGAGGATGTTTTCACTGAATTGAAGAAAAGGTTGACTATTGCTATAGTTTTAGTGCTCCCAGAACTTGGAAAAAAGTTAGTGATTTACACTGATGCAACACATTCAGGTTTGGGTTGTGTATAGATGCAGGAGGGTAGGGCGATTGCTTATGCATCTAAACAGTTGAAGGTGCATGAGAAAAACTACCCCGTACATGATTTGTAGTTAGCAGCAGTAGTTTTTGCATTGAAGTTGTGGAGGCATTACCTCTATGGGGAAAGGTTCACATTGTATTCAGACCATAAAAGTTTGAAATATTTGTTTGACCAGAAAGAACTGAATATGAGACGGCGTAGATGGTTGGAATTCCTAAAGGATTATGACTTCACTCTGGAGTATCATCCTGGAAAAGCCAATGTCGTAGGTGATGCATTGAGCAGGAAACGTGTTGAAACAGGTGTCATAGCATGTCAGATGGCCCATGAGTGGCGACTTTTGGAAAGAGTGACTATGATGAGTGTCCTCTCTATGGCTTTGCACGTGGATATTTGTGCTCCGAGGCATATACAGTTAACAAATTCTCACATTTAGAAGATTAAGGATATGCAATAGCATGATCCTGACCTTGGCATGTATGATCCTTGGGCGGATAGTACTGACAGAGTTGCTGGCAGAGATGTTCAGATGGTGTCTTGCGATATCAGGGGAGATTATGGGTGCTCGTAGATAGAAAATTGAGGGTAGAGTTACTTCGAAAAGCACACAGATCTCAGTATACCATTCACCCTGGGTCTACTAAGATGTATCATGATATGAAAAGAACAGTATGGTGGCATGGGATAAAGAAAGATATAGTTGAGTATGTGCAGAAATGTGAGGTGTGTCAGCAAGTAAAAGCTGAACACCAAAGGCTAGGAGGCCAGATGCACCCATTGTCTATTCCAGAATGGAAATGGGAGCATATTACCATGGACTTTATCATGGGGCTGCCTAGATCTCAGGGTAGATATGACGCCATTTGGGTGATTGTAGATAGATTGACTAAGTCTGCGCATTTTCATCCAATGAACATAAGATACTCAATTGATAGACTAAGCAGATTATATGTTCGAGATATTGTGAGATCACATGGGGTACCTGTTTCTATTGTATCGGATAGAGATTCGTGTTTTACATCGAGTTTTTGGCAGGCCATGCAGACTCAATTTGGTACTCATCTCCATCTTAGTACAGCGTTTCATCCTTAGACTGATGGTCAGACTAAGAGGGTGATACAAATGCTGGAAGATATGCTCAGATCATGTGCATTATAGTTTGGTGGGACTTGAAGTAAAAGTTTACCATTGTGTGAATTTGCTTATAACAACAGCTATCAGGCCAGTATAGGTATGGCACCTTATGAGGCATTGTATGGTAGGCCAGGTCGATCTTTGACTTGCTAATATGAAGTGGGAGAATCACAATTATTGGGGTCAAAAGTTGTTGTTGGTCACACTGAATAGATTAAGAAAATTAGATAGAAATTAAAAGCTGCCTAAGATCGACCAAAAAGTTATTTTGATAACCGACATAGACCTTTACAGTTTGTAGTGGGTGACCTAGTATTGCTTAAGGTCTCACCACGGAAAGGTCAAGTGTGATTTTGGATAAAAAGGAAATTAGCTCCTCGTTTCATTGGACCGTTTATGGTCTTGAAGAGGATTGGTCGGCTAGCATACAGACTTGTTCTACCTCCTCAGTTGGTCAGTGTTCGTAATGTATTTTATGTTTCTATGCTGAGGAAATACCATACAAACCCGACATGTATTCTAGATGTAACACAATTACAAGTTTGGGAAGATGCTACTTATGAAGAGAAGCCCATTCAGATTCTTGACAGGAAGATTCAAAAGTTGAGAAATAAATAAACTCTTTTGATCAAAGTCAAATGGCAATATCATGATAATGAGGAGCAGATCCAGGAACGCGAGGACCAGATGAGAGAGACATTTCCTGACCTCTTCACCACTTGAGGTATATTTTTTCCTTATCGATTAAATTTCGAGGATGAAATTCCTTAAGTTGGAGAGATTGTAACGCCCCGTAGAACAAGTCAAGCATAATCGTTGACTTATAAGTATTCTAAGACATATTTATATGCGTATATGTATGTATATTGGCCTTAGAATAATGAAAATACATGTATGTTGGTTGTTGGTACACTAGGATGTTAGTGGTATCTTAAAAGTTCCATACTTAGTGAAAATTTGAAACTGCGATGCAAGAAGTGTGCTCCTGGTGGTGGATTCCAGAGTGCTAGAATTTCTGAATTTTAGCATGAAGTGCGCTCCTAGGGGGTGAAGTGCACTTCCGTGTCCAAAACCCAAGATGTGATATTTTTGGATGTTCAGAGAAACGCGCTCCTCACAAGTTTCTACCAAAAATTTTGTTTCTGAGCAAGGAGAAGCGTTTTCCTCGCTATTTGACAATTTTTTTTTAAATTGGCTAGTGAGGCGGTGTACGAGTTTTAAGTGATTTTTTTGGACTTTTCCAACAAAATTGAGTTGTTGGAGTTGAGGAAGAACAGAGAATCGAAAGGAGGACGAAAGGAAAGGGTTAGGGCAAGCAAATCAAAGGTAATTACTTGTTCTTTTGAATTAAGAATTCTAGATTTAAGTTCCTCTTGTTGAGTTGTTCAACATAGTTGGTTTTTGTTTATTTTCCATGGTTAGAACTGAAGATTCAAAAAGAGGTTTTGATGCTGGATTTGTGAGAAATTGAAGTGCTATGGACTGGTAAGTGATTCCTTGTCATTATGCACGTGATTTGATGATGAAATTGTGGTTAAATGATGTATATTAATGGTGAAATGGTTCCACCCAGCTATTGAAGCAATTGTTGCACGCAAACCGCAAGTGAACGGTTGCCAAGTTATAATATATTCCGATGAGAAATCGGGTATCGTCCTCTGGGATATCTACTACACTATCTATCGTGTTTCCCTAATTTTATCTACAAAATCAAAATCGAGTGATTGATTGATTAAAACAGAAATTAAACTAATTAATTGACAACTAAAAAACGCAATGTAAATCAAATAATAAATCAATAGAGAATATCTAGAGGTTTGATGTCACCTCGCTCTCAACTATGTCGTGATATATGTATTATTATTAAATCAATTCTCTAGCTTATAAGTTGGAATTCCTAACGTTTCTAATTCTCTCTTTTGAAGCGAAACTAGAGCATATTATCGTTGTGTTGATTTAACTCTCTCGATGAAAACCAAACACAACGATAATTCATTAAGATCTGTGATTTCCTCCTAATGACTTCAAAGGTTCTCGATCTCCTTTTGAATCTCACGATTACCTAGGTTATACTCTCCAGGTTCCAACTCAATGTACCCTCTTTTGGAGCATCTACCTCGAATCTAGGATCGGTCAATCCTTGATCAGGGGATCGAAAGCTTTATGCACAGAAAAACATAAATAAACTAAAATAATTCATTAATAATAATTAAATAAAAAAAGCTAAGACATAATCTCGAGTTTGGAACAATCTACACCTCTAGAAAGAGGTTTAGTTCATAGCTAAACAATGAAAAATGGTAAACAATGGTTCAAACCTGAATGAGAACAAACTAGAACGTGTAGAAGTTGTCAATGTTCTTCAATGTTGATCTTCTCTTCCACCTCACTCCAGCCGCAAAACTTCATTCTCTACTCTATTCCCATATGTTCCTCACAAAAAAGCCTTTCTTTTGATATATAATAAGCCCCCTTTCGTCGTGTGTAAAAATTGAAAAGTCCTGAAATTTTCCCAAATTCCAAGTTGCTAAAATGCACTAAAAACACCTTCAGCGCCGGGGTGAGCGTCGCGGCGCTGCGTTAAATACCTCTGGGCGCCGCGATGGGGGCCACGACGCCCAAAGCCTTCTCGTGATCCTCAACCCGGCGCCACGGCGCCCAGAGACTGGGTCGTGCTCAGTCTGTGGACTTAGCCATTTTTCTGCTCCGCTTGACTTCCTTCTTGTGGACTTAACCAATTTTCTTCCACTTTTTGACTTGAGTTCTTCATGAAACATCATCAAGGCTTCTCATATGTTATGTTCACCATTCACGCTCTCTTCCACGCATCTAAATACCTACATAACAATGTAAAACAAGTAATTAAAACACTCGAAACATAAATTGATCAAACATATAAATTAACAAGCCAAAATAATGCATAAAAATCAATTTATTCTTAAACTAACAAATGAATCAAAACTAACATAAACACACTAAACTAATGTATAAATCATCCTAAAACATGTTATAAATCCTTTCTAAATATGTAAGCAGCTGAGGGTTTGGAGCTCCATTAATGGTGGAATTGTAAGGGTTAAATATATATTGTTGAATAATTATGATTAAGAACACATTAAAGGTATAATCTTTTCATTTCCTTAGTTTAATTATTTGGTTTTGGGTTTTCTTAGAGAGCAAGTTATCTTGCTCGTGTTGGAGTTGAGTCTAAAGGGGTTTATTGGGTCTTTAATGGAGTTTTTAAAAGTTCTTTTGATAATTTAAACATGGTTTTGAGCAAAAAAATGGAAGGATTAATGGTGATTTTAGGAATTTTGAGAAATTGTTTGTTCCTTAGGCAACCAACGTGGGTTTTGAATTAATTTTTGAAGTTTTAGTTCTCTCTATGATTCTCTTTGGAGATTCCACCTTGTTAAATGAAATCATGCTAAGAGACTAGATTACATGATTAATGGATGTTGAAGTTGAGTTATCTAAAATTGGAACCTTGGTCATCTACAAGGTTCTTAGAAGACAAAACCCTTGAGATATGTGGAATAAATGGAGGCCAAGAGTTCTTTGATGATCTTGGGTGTGTGAAAAACACATAAACCCTAAGTGAAATGTTAGAGAATCCATGAAGGAACCCCAAATACCCTTTGTCTCTATAATGGGTATGGGAATCATCATTCAAGTGTGTTAAACAATTGATTCTAGTTTAAATGATCTATAAATGGTAATGAAGAATTGAAATAGTTTATGAAGGTTTAAGTGGTTCTTGTTTATGGAAATCCTAATGTTGGTATTAAATGTTGATTATAGACCTAGAATCAAGGTCTAATGGTTATAGAACTTGAACCACCCGAAATAACCAAGGTTAGGCTACTAATAAAGGGTATTGGAAACCAAACCCTTGAATGAGATTGAGGGTTCATAAATGTTTAAGGACCAGTAAAATAGATTTGTTAAGTGTAATTGTGTTTTGGTTGTATTCCATGGCTGAGATGAACTAAGGTTAGTTTTATGAATGTTAGGAAGTGAGGAAACAACCAAGTGAGGTGAAGTTCCCAAGACGGGGGAACTAGTAATGAAACGGTATCATTGTGAGTGGATTTTATTCTCCCATCATATGCACATCATCAGAGCTATAAAATGGTTTTATCTCATGCTTCATGTTTATTTATACATGATGTAATACTCTAGCATGAGATGTTGGTTTTCGAAATTATGATCATGTATGTGGATGATGATAGTATGCCATGTTGAAGTAATAATTTAGACGCATGATTATGGTCAAATTATTTGCTTATGGAATATCTTGGTTCAATATTCATACTCTTATAATTCTATTGGAGGTCTTGTAATTCATTTTGTTGCCATGCTACTTAAATGAATATCTATGTGGTGGAATGCCTATGTTTATGCTTATTGGATCTAGAAAGTATGTCTAAGGAATGATCATTATGTCTTCCATGTCTACACTTATATAGTATGTTGAATGCTTTTAGTAGTATAGCATGTGCTGGCCCAGGTATGTCCAAGAAGGGGGTGAATTGGACACTTACATAATTAAAATTGATCCAATGACAAATAATAAAATGCGGAAAAGTAAATCAATTGACACAATCGATTTATAGTGCTCCAGCTACTTGCCTACCTCCACTACCTAACCTCCTCAGTTAGGATTTTCAAACCTCTTCACTAAGGGATTCTCTTACCGGGTGAGAACCAAACCGTTACAATTTTTTCTCAACTTCCGAGTGTGAGAACCACCGTTATACTACTCAACTTATAGGCTTGAGACCAACCTACACCTCTCGACTTACATGCTAGAAAACTACCTATCTCAACTTTCGGGTGTAAAACTAACTTAAGACCTTCCCAACTTATAGGCTTGAGAATGACCACTTTGTTGAACAAACAAAGATAAGTAATCAATAGTTTGTATAACTGTTGTTACAACTCGATACAGTATACAAGATATGAAATAAAGTACAACTGTATCCTATGAACTATCTCTCAAATTTCTCTTTCAGCAAGAATGATATGAGTTTAAAATCGTGCTGAAAATTTGAGTAAAAGCAGTTCAATAAACTTTAAATAGATTTTTAATGAAAGATGTAAGATAAGATTAATATAAAAAACCTTTGAATAAAACTTGTTTCAAAGATAACACTTTGAAAACTAAAACAGTTTTGAACTATGAAATAAATTTGTAAATTTGACTAACTTTCAATAGTATTGGCTCTGTGAATTTTCTGTGTGTTTCTTTAGATTCTAAGTGCTGGTATATATAGACTTAGTAGGGATAAAACTATTAATCATTTGAATTTGCATTTCAAAAAGAACGTTAGCTTACAACAGCTAGGATCTTTCATGAAAATGGTAAAATCTATCTTTATGAACATTTTGATTCTTTTCAGGTTGCTTGAAGAAGGAAAGTCTCAAAGGACGTGATTCATGCATTAGAAGAAATTTCTGACAAGTCTGAAAAAGGTTTTGTGCATAAAAAGTTCTGAAAAAATAAGCTGAAAAAGCACAGACGCAGCTTTATGATAGTGTTGGGTTAGCGTCCTGATTTGAGAATTAGAGTCTTGACGCATAGAACCAACTTTGTTGTTTTGTTCCTTGAGGGCGCTTATAGACTATAAGTGTCTTGTTGAACTGTTAAGTAAGGGCTCTACTAGAACGTAAGCATCCTGACTTAAGGTTTAAAATTGAATAAAAGTTGTGAGGGTGTTATTTGAAGATAAACGTCCTGACACATTTTTGAAACACTTAAAATCACAAGGGCGCTACTAATGACGTAAGTGTCCTAACATTCAAAGCTCAAAAACATAAGGATGCTGCTAAAGACATAAGCGTCCCGATTTTTAAAACTTTTAAAATGACCAAAATCATAAGGGCGCTACTGGATCGTCAGCGTCTTAATGTTTAAAAACGATCAGCGAGCTAATGTTCAATCAGTGTCCTGATAAGTTCCTCGGTTGATTCAATGAGGGCGTTATTGAAAAAATAAGCGTTCTGAGAGATATGAACTTTTCAACCTTAAATATTATCAGCGTCTTAATATATTATCAGCATCCTGACTTACCAAGTCTAGGAGGGGGTTGCAGAGACATTAGCATCCTGATCGAATACTTAAAGACTGACTTTGTAAAATAATTTTGTATTTCAAAACTTAGTCAAATCAACTAGAAATTTGATCAAACTAAATACTGAAACGATTAAGAGATTAAATCTTTTAAGAAAACCTTTCAAACACATCGATCAAAACATGCAAATATGTTAAACTTGCTGAGAGTTATTTGATCGAAAGTTTTACATCCTAAGTACTTGAAAAAACTCGAGACATTGATCTTTCAATAGACTTGTAAGCTCTGTTCTTTGATCTCGGTTCTTGATATTTCTGAAACACTTAACAAGATCATTAGATACACAAAGGTGAGTAGTTTAGAATCATCAAAACATTCTTATATGGGGTTTATTGTGATAACAATCTCCCCTTTTTTGATGATTTCAAACACTCAAATATCATTAGGCTAAGTGATACACAAATATCATATTTTCACGCAAGTCACGATAGCGTGGTGCATAGGTATCAAAAAAATTTCATTCATTCAAGATTAACCAATAATTTACTTCTCAATGCAAAATACATAATAGATCAGAGCCAACATACCAGTTTATATTCATTCAAGATCAATAAGTCAAATGAGACAAAAATATAGTCATAACACAAGTTTTGAACTTTTACTATACAAGACATATATAGTACATCCTCCCCCTATCTTGTAGCTTCTCGGAGCTAACATAGCCTTAATTGTATCCAATCTCTTCTCCCCCTTTAGAAAACATCAAAAAGTAGGCTAGCTAGAGTTGGGGCTTTTTCCTTTTTTTTTCTGTCATCCTCCTCCTTCTTCGATCTACTTGAACTTCTTTCCCTCTCATTGGCTTGGCCAGCTGCCCTTACTTCCTTAAGGAATTTTTCAAGTGTTTTCTTTGAGACACTTGATTTGTAAGGATTCGGAGGTGGAGCAAGCTTAACTCCCTTTGCACGTCTGTCAGCGAGACCGGCAACAAACTCTAATGATGGTGTATGACCTTTGAACTCAAAAAGCATTGAGTTTCTGCTGCTGGTGGAGGTGAAATCCTCTGTGACACTCTATGCAATAGTTCTTCATCAAACACTTCTTCTTCTTCACACTCCAGAAATGCCTAGAAGTCTATCAGACTCTTTTGGACCTTGTGGTCTCGTGAAAGTTGGGGCTCCGGGTGCTGGTGGAACATTCACTCCACGTTTCTCTAAGAGATGGAAGAGCATTTCAAATATCTTCATACCCGAAACAATGCACCATACTGTGGAATGAAGTATTGTTCATAGCCTTGAAGAAATCCTCGAAGAAACCAACTACACCTTCCACTCGATCTGCTGCAGTGGTGATGGTGTAGGAGAGATCTACGATTATGGATGCTAAGAATGGCATTTCGTACTCAATAGAGAACATCTTCTCATAAGCTTGATAGACAACATCAAGAATCTTGTTCAACCTATTGTCCTCAGAAGGTGTTGGCCTAATCGTATCAACTAAAACACTATCCTTCATATTTGATATGGCCTTTAGCGCTGGATCCAAATCAGTTTTACTAGATACTTGATCTAGAATTGCATTCAATACTGAATGTAGCGCATCAGTGGTGGTTGTGTCCTTTGAAGATTCAGCAACATACTCTGAATATCTTCATAAATCTTCTTCAGGATAACACCATTTGATCCATCTTGAGGTTGGCTTGGCTGCATCCTCTCTGGCTGTCTTGATTGAGGTTGAGGTTGGGGTTGACTTGGCTGTGAAGTCTGCATTTGAGTTGGTTGTGACTGAGGCTAAGTTGGTTTATGGCCAACTAAAGTGACAAAGGCCTTCATAAATGCCTTGATGGACTATAAATTACGTTGAACATCCTTCATCACATTGTCACTTGGAGTAATTGAACTTGATGATGGAAGAGCCTGCATGGCCGCAAGTTGTTTATCCATTAGCTCAGTAACTTGACTCAGTTTGTCTAAAACTTGTACCATACTTTCAGTGCAAGCTTTTCTCTCTTCAAGTGTTGGCGTAGTATTACCGCCCAAGAAGGGGGGGTAAATTGGACTTGGCAAATTTTTCTCTTTACCTTTCGGATAATTTAATTAATCAATTAAAGTGCGCAGAAGGTAATAAGCAAAGCAGTAAAGTGCAGGAAAAATAAATAAATGTGCATAGCGATTTAGAGTGGTTTGGTTCCCCTTGAACCTACGTCCACTACCCAATCACCCACGATCAAGATTTCCCCGTACACTATTGGCTAGTCAACTTACGAGCGTGACTAGAAGTCGTTTACAGAAGTTAACATCAAGGTTTGGCTCATAGCCTTACACTAACTGACACAAGGGCTTGGTTAGAAAGCCACACACGCTAACCTGCACAAAGGTTTGGTTAGAAAGTCATACTCTAGCCTACACCAAGGCTTGGCTAGAAAGCCACAATGTAACCAACTTAATGTGGTTACAAGCTGTACAATATATGGTATAAGTCCCAAGTTGACAAACAGGTCATTAATACATCAAGATTACAAATGATAAAGATGTGTTCTACACAACACTCAACAATTTAAAAGCTTACAATCTTGATTGAGTATACACTACTATTCCAACCATAATGATTTAAATGATGCGATGTGTTGAAATAGTTTTTCTCAAGTGCAATCGATTCAACTATATATGATATAAAACCGAGAATCGATTATACACATGTAATATGATAGTGATTCTAACTATGATTGGTTTAAAGAACAAGAATCAATATATGATGATGATCAAAACTTGATTATTCTAAAAGTGTAATTGATTAAGTTCAAGAATCATGCAAATGAAGTATTGAACTATGAAATCTATTCAATATAGTATGACTTTAACACACGAATCAATACCACAAATATTTATGAAACCACTAAATAAGATTTAAGTATATGAAGATCAAAAAAGGGTTTCACACACAATAATCAAGATGAAACCAGTTTTCAAGATATTAACTTAAGCATAAAACCGATTTGCTCAATGATTGAAGCATAAATCACAATAATCAAGTTAGAGAAATTTTGGGGTAAGGTTGAAGCTCAATGATTCTTCACAAGTGATGTTGAATGAGAGATATCACATTCAAACTTGATCAAGACTCAAAGAGATGTGTAGATAACACTCAAAAACGTCTTGAACACTTGCATAAGATAAACTCTCAAGTTTCTCAAAGTTTTGAAAGATGTGGAGAAATTTTCAGAAGTATAGATCAATAGATCAAATGTTGTTGAACTTTTGCTTGGAAAGAAGATTTAAATCACTGAAGAACTTGTTGTTGGCTTGTATAAATACTGATACAAAAAATGCACAAGTTCTCTAAGTTTTGCAAAAGTTGCTCTTCAAATGAGCAAGTGTGGTATTTTTAGACAAACACCACACAAAGGCACAGGAACTCATTCCTTAACACAGGAGTGCTGTGGCGACCCCGCACCCCGGACCACCAACCCCGCAGGGAATAGCGTGCAGAATGCCGGGCGGGACGCCCGGCGTAAGCATCTTCGACCACTCCTCAACTCCCGTGAGGTGGTTGAGACCCTACGACATAATATCAAAAGGTACGAAACAAAACTGCCTACCGTATTAATCATCAAAGACAAGAGATAATCCATAAAAATGAACCATAAAAAAAATCATAATCCCTACAGTCCATTAAAATTGACATACACATAAAGTCCAAAATTGTGGGTACAAATAAAAATCGTCATATGCCCACATGGTCTATCTAACAAGTCTCAACTCACCCATACTACAATGTGGTAAGTGTTATAATTACATAATCTAAAATATAATACTTCATAATTTAAAACACAGTTCAATCAAAATGCCTGTCAACTCACATCGAGGCCTTGGATTCTCTCGCAGGCAAGGCCCTCAAGATATGACTACTCCTTTGTCCTTATTCGGGACAGAAGGACCTGAAAGAGGAAAATGAGGGTGAGCCAACGGTGCCCAGTGAATAGAATTCAAATATGCTATCAATACTCATCAATAAATATCATGTATGCATGTCAATGTGTAGCATGATTAAAAGCTCATAACATATAGATATCAAGCATTTATAATAAGTTCGATGCAAGTAAAAGCTTATCAATTTGGATCCACATTCCACATGCATTGGGTTACTAGTGCACGTCTATTTCACCGTACCGTTGATCCCAATCATTTTTATTTGGGGTTACTAGTGCACGTCTATTTCACCGTACCGTTGACCCCAATCATTTCCTTTCCTAAACCCTCCTATGACAAGGTTAAGTCCCCCTATTAGCCATATAGATGGGCCCAACCAAAGTTATAAGGTTTTCTCAAATCAATGAATCATTCAAAACATTAGAACACATTCATGCTTTCAACATACAATATATATAAGTGATATGATGACATAAAAGATATAATCATAAATGAAGTCTACTCACAACCAAGCCTCGCGAGAGTATTTAACCACACACGACCACCAAACCGAATCAACCCAATCAAGATCCTGAAACATTCATCAATATCCTACCATACATCAATTTCTATGCTCAATCACATAGACATTACACATCAACCCTAAATCAGCCCACAAATAGACAATAGGCCTAAGTCCCATCTAATCCCATCATTCAACTCAAATCACATGACTTAGGCCTCTAATGCATAGTTCTCATACATAAACCATTCTATTAATCAAAAATACTGATTTTCAATTCCTTAGGCATAAACATGGCCAAATTGGGTCACTTGATTACAAGTAGGCCTAACCCATGATATGGTCACAACCACCAAATCAGTAGCATAATCAACCCTAATCATGCTTAATTAAACATAAGTTGCATCAATTCAATGATTCTAGGCCAAAAGCATCAAAAGCCCTAAAATATGAAATTTTCCATACTTAGGTCATATTGTCGATTTACACTAGGTCACCATGTTCAGCCATGTATATCACTGATTTTGCATCATGGGTTCATCAACAATGGCAACTAGGTCAACATAGTTGACATGCAAGCTATTTGGAAAGGTTTAAGTTCATATTCTAAATTTGGGTTTAATACAAGCAACCCTACCAATTCTTCATTTAATATTCCGTTCAGATGTATCAATCTACAAACAGAAATACGTAATCACAAAATCAACCGTACAGATTGAAGTATGTGAAGAAACAAACCTTTTGTCCAAATATCAGCCCAATCCAACGGTGTACCGAAAATATAGGTATCTTTGATGAACAAGTCTCTAATCAGACAATTTCTCCTTTCCTAGTGCAAATACTCAAACTCAGATAACTATATCACACAACATACTCCACTCATAAACATCGTGATCGTTCTGAATACAGAATTATCCGTTTGAAACTACGTACCCAAATTTTATATCCATCCAACGGTAGATTGAGGAGATCTATTTGTTTGAGCGAAACGGCGCGAGAAATCCAGACTTTCCGACCAGCTTTGTTTGAGAGGTTAGATCTCTTAGACGAAACCTCTAATCAAGATCTTCACCGTTCCGAATGCAGATATATCGGTCTTAAACTGTATAACCAAATTTGATACCCATCCAACGGTAGATTGAGGAGATCTGTAAGTTTGACCAAAAAGACGCGAGACATCCAGACTTTCCGACCAGCTTGGTTTGAGAGGTTAGATCTCTTAGAAGAAAAATCAAATCAAGATCGCCACCGTTCAGTATGCAGAACCATAAGCTACGAACTTGCTGACAACATTTGAGCTTAATCTGACCATATATCCCGAAGATCCAACTCTTTGATGAAAACTTCGCAGAGATTTTCCTCCTGCAACTCCCTCTTTCTTTGTCTTCTTCTTTCCTTTCTCTTCTTTTCTTTTATTTTTTTTTCCTTTCTCTCCACTCACCTCACTTTCTAGCACTTCCTTGATTCCCTCCACTCACCTCACTTTCTAGCACATTCTTGGATAAGAGAAGTGGGCATGGGACACTTGTCCACTTTCATGCATCAACCTTCACATGTGTTGGTCTCATACTACCCATACCAACCACATGTACTTTAACCAATCTCATGTTTCCATGTATTTTAAATGTCCAATCCATTTAATACACCAAATTTTCATTCTCATTTATCCTTTTATTCAATCAATCCTAACCCATATCAATTCATGGTTTAATGGACCCTTGCATAAATAATAACATATGCATTATACTTTAATTTAACATGACCCATATACAATTTATAATGCACATATTTATATACATTATCAAGCATCAACTATACAAACATTAAACAACCATCAAATAAACACCAACCATATCAAGGCAACACATAGAGTTTGGAACTGCCATCTCACCTTAACCATCGGAATCTCGCGGTTACGTAACCTCTGGACCTTTCGGTCAAGTATCTGAATAGGTTCCTCATCATAAGTCCCATCCTGGCTCAGTTCAATGTTCCTCCAGTCCAAGATGTGATCAAAATCACTCTTGTACACTCTCAGCATTGACACATGAAAGACATTGTGGACTGCTGCTAACTGAGGTGGCAAGGCTAATCGGTAAGCGACGGGGCCAATTCGTTCTAAAACCTCGAACGGCCCAATAAATCTCGGAGCGAGCTTGCCTTTTATCCCAAATCTAGTTTTGCCCTTCTGAGGTGAGACCTTCAATAAAACTTGGTCACCCACCTCAAACTCTACGGTCTTTCGCTTGGCATCAGTGTAACTCTTCTGCCAGTCTTGGGCTACCTTCATATTATGCTTGATCCTCTTAATCTTCTCTGTGTGTTCTTGTACAAATTCTGGTCCCATCACCGCAACATCTCCTACCTCCGTCCAACAGATCGGAGATCTACAGGGTCGACCATACAATGCCTCAAAAGGAGCCATGCCAATACTGGACTGATAGCTGTTGTTGTACGCGAACTCACACTGATGCATGTACTCATCCCAGTTACCACTGGACTCAAGGACACAAGCTCGAAGCATATCCTCTAAAATCGATATCAACCTCTCAGACTGGCCATCCGTCTGGGGGTGAAAGCGGTACTGAGATCTAGTCTAGTGCCGAGCTGCCTCTGCAACCCCTGCCAGAATACCGATGTAAACCTTGGATCCCTATCTGACACAATCGAAACTGGCACTCCATGTAATCTGACTATCTCCGGCATATAGAGTCTGCTCAGCTTGTCCATAGAATCCCTAGTGTTCACCGGTAGAAAGTGAGCGGACTTGGTCAAGCGATCAATAATAACCCAAACAGCATTATGTCTCCTTGGGGTGTTGGGTAATCCCACAACAAAGTCCATAGTGACATGCTCCCACTTCCACTCAGGAATGGCAAGCGGTTGCATCTGCCCTCCAGGCCTCTGATGCTCAGCTTTGACTCGCTAACAGATCTCACACCTTTGAATGAACTGAGCTATCCCTCTCTTCATGTCGGGCCACCAATACATTCTTTTCATATCATGATACATCTTGGTTCCGCCAGGATGAACAGCATAATGAGATCTGTGAGCCTCTTGGAGAACACTATGTCTGAGTCGTGGATCTGCAGGAACGAGTCTATAGCCTTGGCCGACAGGCCCGGGTAATCTTTGAAAATTTCATCGTGATGGGGATAGATCATTGCAATTGTTGGTGTTCAACGAGGAATTCCTAGTAAACGCGAGTCATCAGCTCGCGTTGACTACGTCCCTGCCCTTTGTACACACCGCCCGTCGCTCCTACCGATTGAATGGTCCCGTGAAGTGTTCGGATCGCGGCGACGTGGGTGGTTCGCCGCTGGCGACGTCACGAGAAGTCCACTGAACCTTATCATTTAGAGGAAGGAGAAGTCGTAACAAGGTTTCCGTAGGTGAACCTGCGGAAGGATCATTGTCGAATCCTGCACAGCAGAACGACCCGCGAACCGTTGAATTGTGCCATTTCGGACGAATGTCGGGCGGCCCATGCCGTCCCGACATCTCGTTCAGAACTAAAAACCCCGGCACGGCTTGCGCCAAGGAAATTCAGAACGGAAAGTACGCGTTAGGGCGAGCGCATCGTTCTGATTGCGTCGATTTTCCAATAAGTCTTGAACGACTCTCGGCAACGGATATCTCGGCTCTCGCATCGATGAAGAACGTAGCGAAATGCGATACTTGGTGTGAATTGCAGAATCCCGTGAACCATCGAGTTTTTGAACGCAAGTTGTGCCCGAGGCCACCCGGTCGAGGGCACATCTGCCTGGGCGTCACACAAACGCCATCAGATGACAAGTGCCAATCAGTAAAGTCACTGCTCTCAGCCCAAGACTTGTACATCACATAATCAACGTCAAGTCTCTGTTGCTCAATCACCTCCTGGACTTGTGTAGGCTGAGCTCTCATTTGAGCACATATCACAATCTGATCTGAAGGGGTAGCACATATACTCATAACCGTAGCCGCCTCAAGTAGTCTCCACTCATGAGACATCTGGCGTGCTACCATAACTGTCTCTACCCGCTTCCTGCTCAACGCATCAGCCACTACATTGGCTTTACCTGGGTCGTAATCCAATGTAAAATCATAGTCTTTGAGGAGCTCTAACCACCTTCTCTGCCTCATGTTCAATTCCTTCTAAGAGAACAAGTACTTGAGGCTCTTATGGTCAGAATACAGAGTGAATCTCTCACCATAGAGATAATGCCTCCAAATCTTTAAAGCAAAAACCACTGCGGCCAGTTCTAAGTCATGAACAGGGTAGTTCTTTTCATGCACCTTCAACTGCCTCGATGCATAAGCAATGACCCTATCCTTCTGCGTCAACACGCAACCCAAGCCGATGCGAGAGGCATCGGTATAGATAACCAACTCCTGATCAGGCTCTGGCAAAATCAACACTGGCGTAGATGTCAATCTTTTCTTCAGCTCTAAAAAGGCATTCTAACACTCCTCGGTCCATACAAAGGACACATCTTTCTGGGTGAGCTTAGTCATAAGCGTAGCTATCTTGGAGAATCCCTGACCGAATCTCCTATAGTAACCAGCTAACCCAAGAAAGCTTCTGATCTCGGTCACTGTGGTAGGCCTAGGTCAACTGATAATGGCTTCAACCTTAGACGGATCAACTGAAATCCCCTCAGAACTCACCACATAACCTAAGAACTTCACTTCGGTGATCCAAAAATCGCACTTGCTCAGCTTTGCATATAGCCTATGCTCTCTCAGAGTTTGCAAGGCCACTCTAAGGTGTTCCTCATGCTCAGCCCGAGTCTTGGAATACACCAATATGTCATCAATGAAGACGATGAAAAACTTATCCAGATACTGCCTAAAGACCCTCTGCATCAGGTCCATGAACATCGCCGGTGCATTAGTCACACCAAATGGCATCACAAGGAACTCATAATGTCCATAGTGGGTTCTGAATGCTGTCTTTGGCACATCCTCCTCCCTGATCCTCAGCTGATGATACCCGGAGCACAAATCAATCTTCGAAAAATACCTCGCTCCCCTCAACTGATCAAACAAGTCATCAATACTTGGGAGAGGATATTTGTTCTTGATGGTCACCCTGTTCAATTGGCGATAGTCGATGCACAACCGCAAGCTCCCATCTTTCTTTTTCACAAAAAGAACTGGTGCTCCCCAGGGTGACACGCCCGGGCAAATAAAGCCCTTAGCCAATAACTCCTCGAGCTGTTTCTGTAACTCTCTCAACTCGGCTGGCGCCATTCTATATGGTGCCATGGAGATAGGCTTCGTGCCAGGGACTAGTTCAATAATGAAATCGATCTCTCGCTTCGGTGGTAATCCTGGAAGATCCGCAGGGAACACATCTGGAAAGTCCCTAACAATGGCAATATCCTCAAGTATCACCTCACTAATCTCTTCCTCATCAGGCACTAACCTAGCCAAAATCTCCATATCTGCATTAGTCACAAATCTACCCCTTGTGACTGTCTGGTCTGAAGCTCTACCCTGTAGTGTAAACACTGGGTGTTCGGGGATCTGAAAAATGATTCTCTTCACGAAACAGTCGACAACAGCATGATAAGTCGCGAGCCAATCCATCCCTAGAATTGCATCAAACTCTAGGACTCGAAAGTCAATAGGCATCTCAACATCACCAATCTGAACCACACACTGGCTACAGATCATGTTCGGGTAGATCTTTTCCCCAGCTACAGTACTCACCACTAACCATGTACTAGCCCTAATGGGAGTCAAATGCAAACTATCTACCATACGTCCAGATATGAATGATAATGTAGACCCAGCATCAAATAATACTTGCATAGAAGTACCACAAATAATAAGAGTACCTTCCACCAAAGTCCTGGATGCTGTCGGGTCTGGCTTAGTAGCTGCCTTCGTTGTTTCTCTGGCACTGGACTGCTGCACAAATCCCTAAGCTCTCTGAAAATTCAGACACTCGAACTTCCTCTGCCCTGCCTGCCCACTTTGAAAACATAAGAACGGAGCCTTGGGCGCAAATGACCCAGTCTGAGATGTCGTCACATAACTTCTTTGGCTTCTACCTCTGCCTCGGCCAGCAGTCTGTGGGAATGGGGGTCTCGGTGCACTCGGTGCCTGAATAGGAATCGGGACAGGAGAGGAAATCACTGGTGAGGCCATCACACCAGTCTGAACCTGGGATGCCTTACTCTGAGCACCATCAGACTGTGCTCTTCTAAAAAATTTTCTCCTCCTTTCCCATCTTCCCTTCTTCCACGGAGTCTGAAACTGTCCCCCAGACTCTGCTTGTGAAGTCGGTTCACCTGGAGCTGCTCGTGTAGACATACCATCAACCCGCTCAGCCAACTCATACTATTTGGCCCTCTGGACCACTCTGGTAAAATCAGTCATCTTCGTCACAGACAAGGCCTATCGGATCGCAGGCCTTAGGTTCAGAGAAAACCTCATAATCTTGTCACTCGACGTCTGAACTAGCCCAGGGGCATAAACTGCGAGTTGCCTAAACCTGAGCTCGTACTCCCTGACTGACATGGTGCCCTGTGCGAGATTCAAAAACTCAAGTTGCTTGGCCTGTCTCTCAGTCTCTGGAACGTAAGCCTGTAAGAACAACGGTTTGAAGGTGTCCAATTCTTCACTGCCCCCTGTGTATCCAACACTGAAAGCCACCAGTCCTCTGCATCACTCTCTAGTGGGTGAGCAGCACATAGGACCTGAGACTCCTCATCAAGCTCTAAGGAGCGACTGATCTTCTCGACATTCTTCAGCCAATCTTCGGCCTTCTTCAAGTCAACCCCACCAGTGAATTCCTTAGGCTTTAGCTTCATGAACTTCTCTAGCAGTTTAATCCGCCGATCAGTGGGGTTCTCCACAACAATAGGAGCAGGTGTAGGCATAGGCTGAGGTACAGCCATTTGAGGTCCTGCTGCCCCTGCAGCTCCACTAGCCTCGGCCCTACTAGTGCCCGCCTCCTGAGGTATTGTTTGAGGTGACTGTCAAGCAATAGCCTCAACCTGCTGCACTAACGCCTGTATCTATGAAGTCTGGGCTGCCATCAAGCGGCCCTGTGCCTGAATGATCTCCTCCATCCTCCCCATCCGGTTATCATCGGATGGCCCTGTGCGTGGCTGTCCCAATCTCTCGCTCCTCCTCATGTATACATAAGGCTTTTTTGTCACACCCTGGGTTGTACAGCGTGCCCCCTACCCAGGTGTGGGCGCACCCCCTCGGGGCGAACGCCGAGCCATAGTACCACATAATATTGTCACATCTAGCCGAATTTGCGATACCCAACAGGGCCCTAGTAACGGACTAGATCATTTACCCCCACTATTCATTAGTAGTGAAGGGCCTCCCCCAAGTCGAACTCGCAACCTCCCTTAAAGAGTTAGCTTTCGCACTTGGAGTAGCCACTGAACCATTGGCTTAGTGGTTATTCCAAGTGCGAAAGCTAACTCCTTAAGGGAGGTTGCGAGTTCGACTTGGGGGGAGGCCCTTCACTATTCATGAATAGTGGGGGTAAATGATCTAGTCTGTTACTAGGGCCCTGTTGGGTATCGCAAATTCGGCTAGATGTGACAATATTATGTGGTACTATGGCTAGGCGCTCGCCCCGAGGGGGGGTGTGCCCACACATGGGTAGGGGGCACGCTGTGCAACCCAGGGTGTGACAAGCGCATTTTTTGTTTCAAATATGAAAACTCTCAAATTTCCTTCCAATTAAGGGGCGCATTCCTTACTTAAGGAGCACATTCCTCAATATATCCATTGGGCATAGGAACGGGTTCCTTCAACAAGAACCACTAACTCTTTAAGTTGTTCCTATTTTGCCCTTGGCAACAAGAGCATGTTCCTTTTCCCTGATTAGAAAAAATCTAAGTCTCGAAAAAAACCACGGGAGCTCATTCCTCTTACAGGAGCGTGTTCCTTAAACCCTAATAACAAATCACTGAGTCTCGGAAAAAATCTCAGTAGTGCGATCTTTCCTAGAGGAGCGCATTCCTTCACTGAGAAGTGAAAGAAACTCAATTTTTTATCATAATTGGTTTAGGACATTGTCAAAAGCATAGACTAACATTTTAAAAACATTTTTGACAAGATTGAGGTACAATTAACAAAGTTGAACACGAGTTATTCGATCGATTAAACCAATGATCAAAACAATAAGTACAATACACGTGAAACGATAAAACCATGCAAATTTGACAAGATGAATGTATGTTAAACACTGATCAATATATGTATGATAAACAATTATAACTAAGTGATAGCATAATTAAGAAACTGATATGTGTGCATACATGATTAATAATATAATAGTGTATACGCATGAGTATGATAAAATGTAAGTATGATTTTCGAAAAGATGCAAATCATATTGTGGTTGGAACATGTAAATGTTACTCTACGGCACTAAGATTCTAAATAAGAAATACAACCATGAAGTTCTTGAATCTTCTTGCAATGCAATTCCTTCCACATGTTTTGATAGTATAGTTGAATCCATCTCATATAGCTAGTTAGTACCGTGAATATATAGTTTGTAAGCATCAAAACACTTAGGAGAATACTAAGTAGAAAACCACTTAGATTAACAATCTCTCCATTTTTTATGATAACAAACAATATAAAATTGATAAACGAACAATCAAATAGTATTCATAGCATGATTCTTAGGATATGAAACGCACACATACTATGACATGATTTAAGACAAATCCGGATTGTTTATCAAGATTCCAATAATTCTCCCCTTTTTTATATGATAAAAAAGGATCCGAGGATTTTCTAAATTCTCATGAAGAAATTTCTAGGACATAGCATCAAAACACAAGAGCTTCCCCTTTCTAAAAGAGATGGAGACTCCCCCTAAATCTATGCATTCAATATTCAAGAGGATTCATGATACATAATCAAGATGAAGCACACATGAATACATAGAAGATGTCATATCACAAGACAAGTAATTAGAATCAAGAAATTGAAGCACATGGAGAAATGTAAATATTATAAGTATTGGAAGAAATCAACTCAAAAACATACATGGGCTAGCTAGATAAGATTTAGAACAAAAGCATAGCATAGCCAATGAAATGTACATGTAGATGCATATACAAGATAAAATCTATAAGAAGCATCTAGACATGTAAGAATGAGAATGAGATTTGCCAAAATAAATTTGATTCAGAAGGAGTTTGAGCATAGGCAAATTCATCTCAAGATGATAGGCATAAGTATGATCAATTATACACAAGGCCTAAGATGATATATGCTTTATCATTTATATCAAACAAACATGAGAGTGGGCATATACCAAAAATATAGCATAGGCAAAGATTTCAAGATTAGGGCATGGCCTAGCTATTTTGATTCTAATTAGATACAAAAGATGATTTGAAAAACATAAGGCATCAATTAGAGATCAATGTTCAAAAGCATGTGATGCATGTAGAATTAGATATTCAAATGTTGCATCAATGTCATGCATAAATGGAAAGGCATGCCGAAAATGTATAAATATGTGCAAGGGAAATTTCTTTCCAATAAATTAGGCATGTAAGAGTATAAATATGAGCATAACCTAAGACAATGATGCAAAGTGATGCATTTATAAGGTGTTAATCATGTATCATGCAAACTTGAAACATGTATATGTGAATCATGCAAACAAAAGAGTGACATTTAAATAGACACAGGCATGATCACAATTCAAGGAAGATAGCATAAGCAAGAAAATATTTTATTTAAGTGAAGCTTAGCCATCAATTACTCAAATAGATGTTGTGGATAAATCAAGAATTAAAGGCATCCATGAAAGCAAGGATTTTCAATTGGTTTGTATTAGTGTAAAGTTTAAAACCAATGAAAATTCATCTAAGCAAAAAGGATCAATGTAAATGTGTTACAAGCATGGTTTAGTGCAATCAATCAATCTTGAAACTGATTTTCCCTATGAGCATGACATGACATCAAGTGACTATACTAGGCATCATAGATATGAGTTTTGAACAATGAAGAGCCTAGCTAGATTTCTATTTTGATAAAAAAAAATTGTGTGACATACAAGTGATCAAAACCATCTATAAGCACAAGAATGTCTAAGACATGGATTATGTTAACTTAAGTAGACATGTTAATCAGCTAGTTGTACACCTAGTGATTAAGTTTAAGCACAGAGTTAACAACCTCAAGAAGTACGTGTCGTAAGAAATATATAATCATAACTCTAGGCACACACATCTTTAAAATGTGTTTTCCTAAACATATTTTTGATGAAGTGCAAAGGAAAAACATTTTAGAGGAGAATATTTGATGATAAGTGATAAGACATATACGAAGATCAATGAACACACTTATCAATAATACTTACCATGTTTTCAAAAGATCAATGAAGATGTAATACATGGCACGTGATTGAATGACTTAGATATAAAATGTGAATAGCATGGTCATTCAAGTACTTATCCATTTTAGTTGACTAAATCTATTTGTGTAATAGTCATTAAGGCTCATGATCAACGAGATCTTCTTAGATTGAGTTTGTCATAAAAGATACAAAGTATTTGATAGCATGAGACAAATTCAACTATAATTTATGGAAATGACTAAAATTTCATAAAATTAAATATTTAAATCAAGATAGTCATCTCATATTTGTTTCCTTCAGGATGAAGTGAATAAATCTAAATTTAGATATGCATCAATTTCACTCAATCACCCTGGAAGGATACTAGTCATGATCAAATATGTTTTCATGATTGAGTAAGATCTAAGATAAACACATCAATCATATATCAAAACTTATAATGATCAATCACATCAATCACCCTGACATTATTTGATACTCTGAGCGCTTAGAGTATCGAAGAATCAAACTTTTAGCATAGGAGCATGCATGGAGTAAGCACATAGGCATAATCATGACATGAAGATAAAGATGGTAAGTACAGGTCATGACATGACAAAGTAGTTTGAACATGTGTCCTAATATCATAGGCAAATATAGACGTTCTCTGAGACTGATTTGTGATGCTTACCTCTATCTAGGGGGAGACATATTTTATTATACTTTACTCTTTTTGATATTTCAAAAGGGGGAGAAGTAATATCATTGAAGCATCATATATTCAGGGGTAGTTTAACACTAAGGAGGAGTTTTAGTGACGTTTTCAGTATATTCCTTGGAAATACACTCATATCATATGAAACAATGAGCATTTGTACTGCATCTCATACATAATCACATTATTGTATTAGCTTGCTTCAAAGTCTGTAGTAATGTGTTTGACATCATCAAAAAGGGGGAAATTGTTGAACCAATTATCCTCATGTCCCTCATGAGAATATGTCCCTAATATGAAAAATATTTTGATGATTACAAACCACATTTTGTTTATGATATTATTGCATACATGGCATATCTAATCTTTCTTGAAGGTTTCAAAAGAATCAATGATTCATGGCGAACGTATTAAAGGTCTACTTGAAGAGCATGATCATTTGAAGATGTTCAATAGTACGATTAGATTATAATAGGTTGTAGAACCTTTTATGCCATTTGATTCAGCAATATGCATGACTGCATGTTTTAATCGAATTGATTTTCTATTGTCTACATATTTGTTTTAATCCGATAATATCATACCTTATCGAGCTTTAATCGAGAAATCAAAAATTGTTTTTACAGAGTCTTTCAAGAAGCTAATATTTTAACAACGCTCTCCTGGACTTGATGGTCAGGACGCTGATAAAATATTAGGGCGCTCAAGGTTGAATTGAACTGATCCATAAGGATGCTTACTTGTAACAAGCGGCCTTCCTTTAGTCAACCTTTGAAAGTGTCAGGACGCTAACTCAGTTTCAGCTCGTTAAAAGTTCTCCTAACCTTCAATTGATTTCTATCTTTAAGGACACTGATAGTTATAAGCTGAATAAACTATCAGGACGTTACTTGTGTAGGAGCGCCCTCATCTTTAGAATCAACTTATTAACTTTCAAGACACTCATTGTCCGTCAGTGCAGTTAATAATGTTTAAGTTTGTTTTAAACAAAGTAAGACGCTTACTTGTGAGTAGCGGCCTTGTGCGTTTTTAAAACAAAAGAAGGACACTAACTGTCGAAGTTGCGCCCTCATGATTTGAGTCGTTTAATCATCAAAGTAAGTCAGGACGCTTATGATTTAGTAGCGCCCTTACTTCACTGTTCAGCAAGACGCTTATGCTTCATGAGCGCCCTCAAGGAACAAAATGATAAAGTTGATATTAAGCGTCAAGATGCTAATTCAACAATGTTATTGTTCTGACACTGACACTATTTATGTTATATCTTTCAGAACCGTACGAAAACTTTGCAGAACGTTTCAAAATCGTACAAAAACTTTTCAAAACTTTTTGAAAGTTCTAATACTTTGTCAGAACATTCCTTTTTCGTGAATGATCAGATGATCTAGGTGTTATTGTCGTAATATGCACAGAACTGAATCGATCCATTTCGGGAAAGAATGTAGATGTTGTATTTGGAATAACCTAGAGCGCCAAAATTCATCATGTCAATTACGCCTCTGTTATTTCTATATATACATGATGCCTTAGTGCAGAAAGACTACAAATCATACACCAAAACTGACATTCATTCAAAAACATATCAATAGTTTTCACTTGTGCAAATAACTTTTTGAAAGTTAGTCATCTTTCAATTGTGTTTGAACTTGCAATCATTTTGAAAGAAAAACATCAAGTCTTCTGGATTGATTGATCTTCATCTTCATCAAGTCCAATTCAATTCTTGCATTCCATCAAGTATAGATTGATATATGTTGCATGTCGTATCGAGAGATTCATTCTCCGATATCTCAAAGGCATCAAATAATTTATCAAACTATTTGAGCTTTTCATCTCGAATGTTAATCTTTTCACAATGAAGTGATTTGAGTGTTTCCCAATTCTCCTTGGCACTTTCAAGATGAACTACCCTTTCTACTTCTTCCTCGGGTAGAGAACAGTACAAAGCATAGACAGCTTGAGTGTTAAGTTTGTCATTTAGTCTTTCCTTATCTGTCCATAGCTCAATAGGCTTGTTGGGCATGGTGTAGCCATTTACAACCATTTCCCATAAACTGATATCCTTAGATTGTAGAAAGGATTTCATCCTTATCATCTAATCTTCAAACCAGCCTTTATTGAACAGAGGTGGTCTGTCTAAAGGTCGACCTACTTCTATGACAGTCTCTCTGGTCATTGCCATTGATATCAAAGAAATTATGAAGTTTCTTTGAAGAGCAACACTGCTCTGATACCAATTGTTGGCCCAAATATTTCTAAGAGGGGGGTCAATTGGATACTTAAACAATTTAAAAATAATTACAATGGCAGAAATTAAACAAATATGCACAGTCGATTTATAGTCATTCGGCTACTTGCATACGTCAACTACCTAACCTCCTCAGTTAGGATTTTGAACCTTATCACTAAGGGATTCTCTTACAGGTGAGAATCAAACCGTTATACATTTTCTCAACTTACGGACATGAGAACACCCGCTACACCGTTCAGCTTTCAGGCGTTAGACCAACCTATCCCAACTTACGTGTGTGAAACAAACCTAAGCTTTCTCAACTTACGAGTGTGAGAACTACCGTATCTCAACTTACGGGTGTGAGAAGACCTGGCCTTGTTGAATATAGAATATCAATTCAGTAGTTTATCTGACTACTATTACAACCTTGATACAATATACAAGATATGAAATTGAGTACAACTGTATCTTATGAACTACCTCTCAAATTTCTCTTTCAGCAAGAATGATATAAGTAAAAAGAGTGCTGAATAATTTGAGTGAAAAACAGTTCAAACTTTCAAATTGATTTTCAGAGAAAGATAGAATCTTAGCTCAGTGTGAAAATCATTTGAATAAGTAATGATTCAAATAGAATGCTTTGAAACTAGAATAACTTAAACCTTTTGAATCAAATGAAAATTCTACTAACTTTCAAAAAGTGTTTTAGCATAGAGAATTTTTGGTGGTCTTAACAAATTGTTAAGTGTCTGTATTTATAGACTTGTAGAGATGAAGTTGTTGTTCATTTGAATTTGAATTTCAAATATGAACGTTTACTCACAACAACTAGAATATATCACGAATATGGCAACTTCGCATTTCATGAATATTCTAATTTTCTCCAAATACACGAATAAGGAAAGTTTTAAAAGTCGTGGTTCGTGAATCAGAGAATATCTCTTACAAATATAGAAAATTGATTTTTTATGAAAAGTTGTTCTGAAAAGATGGCGAAAAGGACGTACGTGTTAGAATAGCAAAAATATCATTTCTATCATTTTGTTCCTTTGAGAACGCTCATAGAACATCAGTGTCCTACTGAACAATGAAGTGAGGGCACTACTGCTGACCTACTTTGATAATTAAACGACTTAAATCATGAGGGCGCTACTTTGTAGTTAGTGTCCTACTTGGTTTTAAAACATTAAACACACAAGGGCGCTACTCAAGAGCAACCGTCCTAATATTTAAAAATAATTTTACAACAATGTTAAGTGCGCTGAAGGACAGTAAGCGTTCTGAAAGTTATTTAAGTTGATTCTAAAGATGAGGGTGCTCCTACACAAGTAGCATCCTAATAATTTATTCAACTTATAACTTATCAGCGTCCTTAAAGATAGAAATCACTTAAAATGCAAAAAGAACTTCCAACGAGCTGAAGCTAAGTCAACGTCCTAACATTCTCAAAAGTTGATAAAAGAAAGGTAGCTACTAACAAGTAAGCGTCCTTATTAATCAGTTCAATTCAATCTTGAGCTCCCTAATATTTTATCAGCGTCCTGACTCATCAAGTCAAAAAGGAAACTATTAAAACATTAGCATCCTGAAAGACTTTTTAAAAGCAATTTTTGATTTCTCAATTAAAGCTCGATAAAAATCATTATTTCTCTTAATCAAATCAAATACTTTAGAAATCATAAGGTACAATTAAAATGTTACGATCAAAATATGCAAACGACAAAATCATGCTGAGAGTAAGTTTATCGATAGACTTTACATTTTAAGTACTGACAGACTCGAAACTTTACTTTGTGATATTCAATAGGCTTATGAGCACAGTTCCTTGATCTTGATTCTTGAAAAATCTAAAACACTTGACAAGATCATTAGATACACAAACTGAAGATATTTGGAATCATCAAAACATTCATATCATGGGGTTCATTGAGATAACACTTAATAACTTTCAAGACGCTCACTGTCCGTCAGCGCACTTAATATTGTTTAAGTTTATTTTAAACAAAGTAGGACGCTTACTTGTGAGTAGCGCCCTTGTGCGTTTTTAAAACAAAAGCAAGACGCTCACTGTCAAAGTTGCGCCCTCATGATTTGAGTCGTTTAATCGTCAAAGTAAGTCAAGACGCTTACGATGTAGTAGCGCCCTTACTTCTCTGTTCAGCAAGACGCTTATGCTTCATGAGCGCCCTCAAAGAACAAAACAACAAAGTTGATATTAAGCGCCAAGACACTAATTCAACAAGGTTACTGTTCTGACACTGGCACTATTTCTGTTATCTTTTCAGAATTGTACAAAAACTTTTTAGAACATTTCAGAACTGTACAAAAACTTTTCAAAACTTTTTGAACGTTCTAATACTTTGTCAGAACATTCTTTTTTCGTGAATGATCAGATGATCCAGGTGTTATCGTCGTAATATGCACAGAACTGAATCGATTCATTTCGAGAAAGCATGTGGACGTTGTATTTGAAATAACCTAGAGGGCCAAAATTCATCAAGTCCGTTACACCTCTGTTATTTCTATATATACATGATGCCTTAGTGCAGAAAAACTACGAATCATATACCAAAACTGATATTCATTCAAAAACATATCAACAGTTTTCACTTGTGCAAATAACTTTTTGAAAGTTAGTCGTCTTTCAATTGTGCTTGGACTTGCAATAATTTTGAAAGAAAAACATCAAGTCTTCTGGATTGATTGATCTTCATCTTCATCATTTTCAAAATCCATTGAAGAAGACAAAAGCACTTTGAACCTGTTTTTCACCCAAACTTCATCATACATATTTTGCTGAATCTGTGGTAACAGAAGGTTCAATCCAAAGCTTTGTAAGTATCATTTTGATTCTGAATAAAGGGAATCATATATTATCTTATATTCAGTTTGCAGTGATTGGTTAGTCATTGGGCAAGAACAAATGTTGCTCAAAGTTGTAACGGTATTCTCACACCTGGACGTTGAGAAACGGCCCTCTCACACCTGAAAATTGAGAAACCGTCATCTCACACCCGTAAGTTTAGAAATGGTCTTCTCACACCCGTAAGCTGAGAAATGGTAGTTCTCACACCCGTAAGTTGAGAAAGTGTACCAGTTTGATCTTCACCCGTAAGAAGGTCCATAATGGAGTTTGAACAAATCCTAACTGAGGAGGTTAGGTAGTGGATGTAGGCACAGCCAAACCACTATAAATCCTGATTGTATTATCTCTTTTACATTTATTGTATTTATTTGTTATACTTTGTTTAATCTGTTTTCATTAATCCGCACATTTTTAAGAAAGGTTAAAATATGTTCAGTGTCCAATTCACCCCCTTCTTGGACATATATGGGCCAACAATTCCAACTATTCAATGTCTTGTATTTTTAAATGATATATATCATTTAAATCCTAAAATACAAGATAGGTGGACTTAAAGTGATAAGCATTAGTTCTAGTCCAACTCCAAGATTATGAGCATACAATTTACATGAGATAGTGAATGTGCACGGTATGTTATAATAACAGTGAACAAGATATATATATACATATATAATATGAACATGTTCACATAAAAGACTAGAAGTAACAAATATAAAATTTGCAAGTTCATACTTCCAAGTTGCATAACTATTTTGTTTTGTATTAATCAATCATTGAACAGTATAATTAGGCATTAAACAAGGTAAATGTGATCAACACCTTTAGGCAAGCATAGGCATGATATATCAAAACTATTTGATTGGGCCTAAAATACTTCCAAATTCCACAAATAAGATGTAAATCAGCATGTGTGACATAAAAATGGAAGATGCCTAAATTGAAGCATATGGTTCAAAAAATGTGAATCTATGTGATCTGGTGAACCATAACCTTTGGAACCCATACTCTTTAGATTTCGTAATTCTAGCATCTAGGACTAATTCTTTAGGTACTCATGCCATTTTGTTGTATTTATCCTTAAAAGGATTTCTAGTGTTCCTATGGCATATTTTGGGCTTAAAATATCTAACCTTAGGTTTGCCCAATTGACTTTCTAATGTAGAGGTCTTTTCTTTTTCTAATCTCAATTGAAGCTCTAAGTTCTCTTTCTCATTAGTAACATTAGCTACTAATTGAGTCAACTCTTCTAATTTATCTTGAAAACAAATGTGATTATTTTCAATTTCTTCCTTTTCTTCAAGAATAGCCTCTTTTTCCCTAAGAACATTCTCATAATCAATTTGGAGAGTTTCCAACTCATCCAAAGCACTGGTAATTATGTACTTAAGTTGTTCATTCTTTTGGATGAGTTTGTTAAAATCATTTTGAAGTTTTTCATGAGCTATGGACAAATCATCAAAAGAAAGATTCATGACATTAGTAAAACAATCATCAATATAAGAAATAAAGCATATATGTTCTACATTCTCCTTGTCTTCACATGAAGAAGTGGAGGGACATGAAGTATCATAGAGTTCTTCTAATCTAAACCAAATATTTTTAGATGAAGCACAAGAAGAGACTCTATCAATATCATATTGAGAAAAACATCTAATTAATGCATTTCTAGCTAGAGCGTCAAGTCTAACTAACTGTTTTTCTTTCCTATCCCATTGACTCTTTCGTTTGGGGACTTCAACCCCATTTATAATTCTAATAGGCACATAAGGTCCATTTACAATAATATTCCACATATCACGTGATTGGGACTTAATACATGCATTCATTATACTCCTCCAACATATGAAATTTTGGTCATTAAGCATAGGTGGAGTCAATATGTTATCCCCAAAGTCAAATTCTACGGTAATGACCATTTTGATCTTTGGCTCAAGGATGTTAAGCCTTATTATCGTCCAAGAGGGGCGTGAATTGGACTTGGCAAATTTTTCGCTTTACCTTCCGGATAATTTAATTAATCAAGTAAAGTACGCAGAAGGCAGTAAGTAAAGCAGTAAAATGCAGGGAAAATAAATAAATGTGCGCAACAATTTAGAATGGTTCGGTTCCCCTAGAACCTACGTCCACTACCCAATCACCCACAATTAGGATTTCTCAATACACTATTGGCTAGTCAACTTATGGGCGTGACTAAAAGCCTTTTATAGAAGCCAACATCAAGGCTTGGCTCATAGCCTTACACTAACCGACACAAGGGCTTGGTTAGAAAGCCACACACGCTAACTTACATAAGGGCTTGGTTAGAAAGCCACACTTTAGCCTACACCAGGGCTTGGCTAGAAAGCCACAATGTAACCAACTTAATGGCGTGGTTACAAGCCGTACAATATATGTTATAAGTCCCAAGTTGACAAACAAGTCAACAATGCATCAAGATTACAAATGATAGAGATGTGTTCTACAACACACTCAACAATTTAAAGCGTACAATCTTGATTGAGTATACACCACTATTCCAACCACAATGATTTAAATGATGCGATGTGTTGAAATAGTTTTTCTCAAATGCAATTGATTCAAATATATATGATATAAAACCGAGAATCGATTATGCACATATAACAAGATATTGATTCTAACTATGATAGGTTTAAAGCATAAGAATAAATATATGATGATGATAAAAATTTGATGATTCTAAATGTGTAATTGATTAAGTTCAAGAATCATGCAAACAAAGTACAAAACTATGAAATCAATTCAATATAATATGACTTTAACACATGAATTGATACCACAAATATTTATGAAACCACTAAACAAGATTTAATGATAAGAAGATCCAAAAAGGGTTTCGCACACAGTAATCAAGATGAAATCATTTTTCAAGATATTAACTTAAGCATAAAATTGATTTTCTCAAACAAAATCACAAGAATCAAGTTAGAGAAATTTTACCCCACTTTGGGTAAGGTTGAAGCTCCATGATTCTTCACAAGTAATGTTGAATGAGAGATATCACGTTCAAACTTGATCAAGACTCAAAGAGATGTGTAGATAACACTAAAAAATGTCTTGAACACTTGCATAAGATAAACTCTCAAGTTTCTCAAAGTTTTGAAAGATGTGGAGAAATTTTCGAAAGTCTAGGTCAATAGATAAAATGTTGTTAAATTATTGCTTTGAAAGAAGATTTAAATCACTCAAAACTTGTTGTTGGCTTGTATAAAGACGGATACAAAAAATGCACAAGTTCTCTAATTTTGCAAAAGTTTCTCTTCAAATGACCAAGCGTGGTATTTATAAACAAACACCACACCGAGGCACAAGAACGTGTTCCTTAACACAAGAGCGCATTTTTTGTTTGAAATATGAAAACTCTCAGATTTTTCTCCAATCAAGGAGTGCGTTCCTTACTTAAGGAGTGTGTTCCTCAATATGTCTGTTGGGCATAGGAACGGGTTCCTTTAATAAGAACCATTGACTCTTCAAGTTGTTTCTATTTTGCCCTTGGCAATAGGAACGCGTTCCTTCTTAAAGAAACGCGTTCCTTTCAAAAAACTGAGTCTCGAAAAAAGCCACATGAGCACATTCTTCTTACAAGGAGTGCGTTCTTTAAACCCTGATAAAAAATCACTAAGTTTCGGGAAAAAGTTTAGGAGCGCAGTCTTTCCTAGAGGAGCACAAACCTTCACTGAGAAGTGAAAGAAACTCAATTTTTTATCATAATAGGTTTAGGACATTGTCAAAAACATAAACGAACATTTTAAAAATATTTTTGACAAGATTGAGGTACAATTAACAAAGTTAAACACAAGTGATTCGATCGATTATACCAATGATCAAAGCAATAAGTACAATACACCTGAAACCATAAAACCATGCAAAGTTGACGAGATGACATCACGTTAAACACTAATCAATATATGTATGATAAACAATTATAGCTAAGTGATAGCATAATTATCACACTAATATGTGTGCATAAATGATTAATAATATAATAGTGTATATGCATGAGTATGATAAACTGTAAGTATGATTTTCGAAAAGATGCAAATCATATTGTGGTTGGACATGTAAATGTTACTCTACCGCACTAAGATTCTACATAAGAAATACAACCATGAAGTTCTTGATTTTCCTGCAATGCAGTTCATTCCATATACTTTGACAGTATAGTTGAATCCATCTGATATAGCTAGTTAGCACTGAAACAACTACGTCAAAGACATTAGTATCATGATTATATTGTTAGTAAGCATCAAAACACTTAAGAGAATACTAAGTAGAAAACCACTTAGATTAACATTCAAGTTTTCTAGGCTTCAATTGTATCAAATGTTGGATTGCTCCCAACATCTCAGAATTTTGCCTTGTGGCAACCCCGCACCCCAGACCACCAACCCCATAGGGAATGGCGTGCAGAATGCCGAGGCGGGACGCCCGACGTAGGCATCTCCGACCACTCCTCAACTCCCGTGAGGTGGTTGAGACCCTACGAGCCTTATCTCAAACAACGACATAATATCAAAAGGTACTAAACAAAATTACCAACCGTATTAATCATCCAAGACAAGAGATAATCCATAAAAATGAATCATAATCCCTACAGTCCATTAAAATTGACATACACATAAAGTCCAAAATTGTGGGTACAAATAAAACCGTCATATGCCCACATGGTCTATCTAACAAGTCCCAACTCACCCATACTACAATGTGGTAAGTGTTATAATTACATAATCCAAAATATAATACTTCATAATTTAAAACACAGGTCAATCAAAATGCCTCTCAACTCACATCGAGGCCTTGGATTCTCTCGCAGGCAAGGTCCTCAAGATATGACTACTACTTTGCCCTTATTCGGGACAGAAGGACCTGAAAGAGGAGAATGAGGGTGAGCCAACAGTGCCTAGTGAATAGAATTCAAATATGCTATCAATACTCATCAATAAATATCATGTATGCATGTCAATGTGTAGCATGATTAAAAGCTCATAACATATAGATATCAAGCATTTATAATAAGTTCAATGCAAGTAAAAGCTTATCAATTTGGATCCACATTCCACATGCATTGGGTTACTAGTGCACGTCTATTTCACCGTACCGTTGATCCCAATCATGTTTATTTGGGGTTACTAGTGCACGTCTATTTCACCGTACCGTTGACCCCAATCATTTGCTTTTTAAAACCCTCCTATGACAAGGTTAAGTCCCCCTATTAGCCAGATAGATGGGCCCAACCAAAGTCATAAGGTTTTCTCAAATCAATGCATCATTCAAAACATTAGAACACATTCATGCTTTCAACATACAATATATATAAGTGATATGATGACATAAAAGATATAATCATAAATGAAGTCTACTCACAACCAAGCCTCGCAAGAGTATTTAACCACACACGACCACCAAACCGAATCAACCCAATCAAGATCCTGAAACATACATCAATATCCTACCATACATCAATTTCTATGTTCAATCACATAGACATTACACATCAACCCTAAATCAGCCCACATATAAACAATAGGCCTAAATCCCATCTAATCCCACCATTCAACTCAAATCACATGACTTAGGCCTCCAATGCATAGTTCTCATACATAAACCATTCTATTAATCAAAAATACTGATTTTCAATTCCTTAGGCATAAACATGCCCAAATTGGGTCACTTGATCACAAGTAGGCCTAACCCATAATATGGTCACAACCACAAAATCAGTAGCATAATCAACTCTAATCATGCTTAATTAAACATAAGTTGCATCAATTCAATGATTTTAGGCCAAAAGCATCAAAATCCCTAAAATATGAAATTTTTCATACTTAGGCCATATTGCCGATTTACACTAGATCACCATGTTCAGCCATGTATATCACTGATTTTGCATCATGGTTTCATCAACAATGACAACTAGGTCAACATAGTTGATATGCAAGCTATTTGGAAAAGTCTAAGTTCATATTCTAAATTTAGGTCTAATACAAGCAATCCTACCAATTCTTCATTTATTATTCTTTTCAGATGTATCAATCAACAGAAATATGTAATCACAAAATCAACCATACAGATTGAAGTATTTGAAGAAACAAACCTTCTGTCCAAATATGAGCCCAATCCAACGGTGGACCAAAAAGATAAGTATCTTTGATGAACAAGTCTCTAATCAGACAATTTCTCCTTTCCTGCTGCAAATACTCAAACTCAGATGACTATATCACACAAAATACTTTAGTCATAAACATCTCCACCGTTCAGAATCCAGAAATATCAGTTGTAAACGACATACCCAAATATGATATCCATCCAACGGTAGATTGAGGTGATCTATAAGTTTGAGCGAAACGGCATGAGAAATCCAGACTTTCCGACCAGCTTTGCTTGAGAGGTTAGATCTCTTAGACGAAACCTCTGATCAAGATCTCCACCGACAGAATGAATAACCATAAGCTACGAACTTTCTGACAAATTTTGAGCTCAATCGGACCATATATCTCAAAGAGCCAGCTCTTTGATGAAAACATCGCAGAGATCTTCCTTCTGCAACTCCCTCTTTCTTTCTCTTCTTCTTTCCTTTCTCTTCTTCTTTCCTTTCTCTTCTTTTCTTTTATTTTTTTCCTTTCTCTCCACTCACCTCTCTTTCTAGCACTTCCTTGATTCCCTCCTCCACTCACCTCACTTTCTAGCACATTCTTGGATTCTCTCCTCCACTCACCTCATTTTCTAGCACATTCTTGGATTCTCTCCTCCACGCACCTCACTTTCTAGCACATTCTTGGATTAGGGAAGTGGGCATGGGACACTTGTCCACTTTCATGCACCAACCTTCACATGTGTTGGTCTCCTACTACCCATACCAACCACATGTATTTTAACCAATCTCATGCTTCCATGTATTTTAAATGTTCAATCCATTTAATACACCAAATTTTCATTCTCATTTATCCTTTTATTCAATCAATCCTAACCCATATCAATTCATGGTTTAATGGGCCCATGCATAAATAATAACATATGCATTATACTTTAATTTAACATGACCCATATACAATTTATGATACGCATATTTATAAACATTATCAAGCATCAACTATACAAACATTAAACAACCATCAAACAAACACCAAACATATCAAGGCAACACATAGAGTTTGGGCAAAATGCAATTGGGTTATGGGCTAGATGAAATAATTTTCGGGGCGTCACATCACACCCACCTTAGACTGAACTTCGTCCTCGAAGTTTTAAGGTTAAGAAATTACCTAAGCCCATGAACTCGGCAAAGTGCTCCACCATGTAGTCCTCACGCTCCCAAGTAACCTGCTCCTCGCCATGGAACTGCCATCTCACCTTAACCATTGGAATCTCGCGGTTACGTAACCTCTGGGTTTTCCGGTCAAGTATCTGAATAGGTTCCTCATCATAAGTCCCATCCTACCTCAGTTCAATGTTCCTCCAGTCCAAGACGTGATCAAAATCACTCTTGTACACTCTCAACATTGACACATGAAAGACATTGTGGACTGCTGCTAACTGAGGTGGCAAGGCTAATCGGTAAGCGACGGGGCCAATTCGTTCTAAAACCTCGAACGGCCCAATAAATCTCAGAGCGAGTTTTCCTTTTATCCCAAATCTAGTTTGGCCCTTCTGAGGTGAGACCTTCAATAAAACTTGGTCACCCACCCCGAACTCTACGATCTTCCGCTTGGCATCAGTGTAACTCTTCTGCCTGTCTTGGGCAACCTTCATATTATGCTTGATCCTCTTAATCTTCTCTGTGTGTTCATGTACAAACTCTGGTCCCATCACCGCAACATCCCCTACCTCCGTCCAACAGATCGGAGATCTACAGGGTCGACCATACAATGCCTCAAAAGGAGCCATGCCAATACTGGACTGATAGCTGTTGTTGTACGCGAACTCACACAGATGTATGTACTCCTCCCAGTTACCACTGGACTCACGGACACAAGCTCGAAGCATATCCTCTCAGACTGGCCATCCGTCTGGGGGTGAAAAGCGGTACTGAGATCTACTCTAGTGCCGAGCTGCCTCTGCAAACCCTACCAAAATACCTATGTAAACCTCGGATCCCTATCTGACACAATCGAAACTGGCACTCCATGTAATCTGACTATCTCAGGCATATAGAGTCTGCTCAGCTTGTCCATAGAATTCCTAGTGTTCACCGGTAGAAAGTGAGCGGACTTGGTCAAGCGATCAATAATAACCCAAACAGCATTATGTCTCCTCGAGGTGTTGGGTAATCCCACAACAAAGTCCATAGTGACGTGCTCCCATTTCCACTCAGGAATGGCGAGCGGTCGCATCTGCCCTCCAAGCCTCTGATGCTCAGCTTTGACTCTCTGACAAATCTCACACCTCTAAATGAACTGAGCTATCACTCTCTTCATGTCGGGCCACCAATACATTCTTTTCATATCATGATACATCTTGGTTCCGCCAGGATGAATAGCATAATGAGATCTGTGAGCCTCTTGAAGAACACTCTGTCTGAGTCGTGGATCTGTGGGAACCCATAAACGTCCCCTAAATCTCAAGGCACCATTAGATGACAAGTGTCAATCAGTAAAATCACTGCTCTCAGCCCAAGACTTGTACATCCCATGATCAACGTCAAGTCTCTGTTGATCAATTACCTCCTGGACCTGTGTAGGTTGAGCTCTCATTTGAGCACATATCACAATCTGATCTGAAGGGGTAGCACATATACTCATAACCGTAGCCGCCTCAAGTAGTCTCCACTCATGAGACATCTGGCGTGCTACCATAATTGTCTCTACCCGCTTCCTGCTCAACGCATCAGCCACTACATTGGCTTTACCTAGGTGGTATTCCAATGTAAAATCATAGTCTTTGAGGAGCTCTAACCACCTTCTCTGCCTCATGTTCAATTCCTTCCGAGAGAACAAGTACTTGAGGCTCTTATGGTCAAAATACAAAGTGAATCTCTCACCATAGAGATAATGCCTCCAAATCTTCAAAGCAAAAACCACTGCGGCCAGTTCTAAGTCATGAACAGGATAGTTCTTTTCATGCACCTTCAACTGCCTCGATGCATAAGCAACGACCCTATCCTTCTGCATCAACACGCAACCCAAGCCGATACGAGAGGCATCAGTATAGATAACCAACTTCTGATCAGGCTCTGGCAAAATCAACACTGGCATAGATGTCAATATTTTCTTCAGCTCTAAAAAGGCATTCTCACACTCCTCAGTTCATACAAAGGACACATCTTTCTGGATGAGCCTATTCATAGGCGTAGCTATCTTGGAGAATCCCTGAACGAATCTCCTATAGTAACCAGCTAACCCAAGAAAGCTTCTGATCTCGGTCACTGTGGTAGGCCTAGGCCAACTGATAATGGCTTCAACCTTAGACGGATCAACTGAAATCCCCTCAGAACTCACCGCATGACCTAAGAACTTCACTTCGGTGATCCAAAACTCGCACTTGCTCAGCTTTGCATGTAGCCTATGCTCTCTCAGAGTTTGCAAGGTCACTCTAAGGTGTTCCTCATGCTCAGCCCGAGTCTTGGAATACACCAATATGTCATCAATGAAGACGATGACAAACTTATCCAGATACTTCCTAAAGACCCTCTACACCAGGTCCATGAACATCGTCGGTGCATTAGTCACACCAAATGGCATCACAAGGAACTCATAATGTCCATAGCGGGTTCTGAATGTTGTCTTAGGCACATCCTCCTCCCTGATCCTCAGTTGATGATACCCGGATCGCAAATCAATCTTCAAAAAATACCTCGCTCCCCTCAACTGATCAAACAAGTCATCAATCCTTGGGAGAGGATATTTGTTCTTGATGGTCACTCTGTTCAATTGGCGGTAGTCGATGCACAACCGCAAGCTCCCATTTTTCTTTTTCACAAAAAGAACTGGAGCTCCCCAGGGTGACACGCTCGGGCAAATAAAGCCCTTGGCCAATAACTCCTCGAGCTGTTTCTGCAACTCTCTCAACTCGGCTGGCGCCATTCTATATGGTGCCATGGAGATAGGCTTCGTGCCAGGGACTAGTTCAATAATGAAATCGATCTCTCGCTTCAGTGGTAATCCTAGAAGATCCGCAGGGAACACATCTGTAAAGTCCCTAACAATGGCAATATCCTCAAGTACCACCTCACTAGTCTCTTCCTCATCAGGCACTAACCCAGCCAAAATTTCCCTATCTCCATCAGTCACAAATCTACCCCTTGTGACTGTTTGGTCTGAAGCTCTATCCTATAGTGTACACACTGGGTGTCCGGGGATCTGAAAAATGATTCTCTTCGCGAAACAGTCGATAACTGCATGATAAGCCGTGAGCCAATCCATCCTTAGAATTGCATCAAACTCTAAAAACTCTAGGACTCGAAAGTCAATAGGCATCTCAACATCACCAATCTGAACCACACACTGGCTACAGATCATGTTCGGGTAGATCCTCTCCCCAGCTACAGTACTCACCACTAACCATGTACTAGCCCAAATCGGAGTCAAATGCAAACTATCTACCATACCTCAAAATATGAATGATAATGTAGATCCAACATCAAATAATACATGCATAGAAGTACCACAAATAATAAGAGTACCTTCCACCAAAGTCCTGGATGCTGTCGGGTCTGGCTCAGTAGCTGCCTACGTTGTCTCTCTAGCACTGGATTGCTGCACAAATCCCTGAGCTCTCTGAAAATTCGGACACTCGAGCTTCCTATGCCCAGCCTGCCCACATTGAAAACATAAGAATGGAGCCCTGGGCGCAAATGACCTAGTCTGAGATGTCGTCACATAACTTCCTCGGCCTCTACCTCTACCTCGGCCAGCAGTCTGTGGGAATGGGGGTCTCAGTGCACTCGGTGCCTGAATAGGAATCGGAACAGGAGAGGAAACCACTAGTGAGGCCATCATACCAGTCTGAACCTGGGATGCCTTACTCTGAGCACCATCAGACTGTGTTCTTCCATAAAACTTTCTCTTCCTTTCCCATCTTCCCTTCTTCTACGGAGTCTGGAACTGTCCCCCAGACTCTGCTTGTGAAGTCTGTTCACCTGGAGCTGCCCGTGTAGACATACCATCAACCCGCTCAGCCAACTCATATTGTTTGGCCCTCTGGACAACTGTGGTAAAATCAGTCATCTTCGTCACAGACAAGGCCTGTCGGATCGCAGGCCTTAGGTTCAAAGAAAACCTCATAATCTTGTCACTCGGCGTCTGAACTAACCCAGGGGCATAAACTGCGAGTTGCCTAAATCTGAGCTCGTACTCCCTGACTGACATGGTGCCCTGTGCGAGATTCAAAAACTCGAGTTGTTTAGCCTGCCTCTCAGTCTCTGGAACGTAAGCCTGTAAGAACAACCGTTTGAAGGTGTCCCAACTCTTCACTGCCCCCTGTGTAGCCAACACTGAAAGCCACCAGTCCTCTGCATCACTCTCCAGTGTGTGAGCAGCACATAGGACCTGAGACTCCTTATCAAGCTCTAAGGAGCGACTGCTCTTCTCGACATTCTTCAGCCAATCTTCGGCCTTCTTCAAGTCAACCCCACCTGTGAATTCCTTAGGCTTTAGCTTCATGAACTTCTCTAGCAGTCTGATCCGCCGATCAGTGGGGTTCTCCACAACAATAGGAGTAGGTGTAGGCATAGGCTGAGGTACAGCCATTTGAGGTCCTGCTGCCCCTGCAGCTCCACTAGCCTCAGCCCCACTAGTGCCTGCCTCCTGAGGTATTGTTTGAGGTAACTGTCGAGCAATAGCCTCAACCTGCTGCACTAACGCCTTTATCTGTGAAGTCTGGGCTGCCATCAAGCGACCCTGTGCCTGAATGATCTCCTCCATCCTCCCCATCCGGTCATCATCGGATGGCCCTGTGTGTGGCTGTCCTAATCTCTCGCTCCTCCTCATGACACTGAGAAGTAGAAATACGAGCAACCATCACACATTAAAGAATTTAAAACATTAACAAAGCCTCATACCTACCCATATCATATAATACACACAGAAAATATGATAGTAAGGTTTTTAAGTTAGTTCTTTTAAGCTTTTTAATCACCTAAATCTCTCACCCAATTCCTAGGTCAAAGTCATCTAAGTCCAATACATAGACCAAACCTAGTAAAATAAGGCTCTGATACCAACTGTGGCGACCCCGCACCCCGGACCACCAACCCCATAGGGAATGGCGTGCGGAATGACGGGGCGGGACGCCCGGCGTAGGCATCTCCGACCACTCCTCAACTCCCGTGAGGTGGTTGAGACCCTACGACCATCTCAAACAACGACATAATATCAAAACGTACTAAACAAAACTACCAACCGTATTAATCATCCAAGACAAGAGATAATCCATAAAAATGAATCATAAATAAAATCATAATCCCTACAGTCCATTAAAATTGACATACACATAAAGTCCAAAATTGTGGGTACAAATAAAACCGTCATATGCCCACATGGTCTATCTAACAAGTCCCAACTCACCCATACTACAATGTGGTCAGTGTTATAATTACATAATCCAAAATATAATACTTCATAATTTAAAACACAGGTCAATCAAAATGCCTCTCAACTCACATCGAGGCCTTGGATTCTCTCGCAGGCAAGGCACTCAAGATATGACTACTCCTTTGCCCTTATTCGGGACAGAAGGACCTGAAAGAGGATAATGAGGGTGAGCCAACGGTGCCCAGTGAATAGAATTCAAATATGCTATCAATACTCATCAATAAATATCATGTATGCATGTCAATGTGTAGCATGATTAAAAGCTCATAACATATAGATATCAAGCATTTATAATAAGTTCAATGCAAGTAAAAGCTTATCAATTTGGATCCACATTCCACATGTATTGGGTTACTAGTGCACGTCTATTTCACCGTACCGTTGATCCCAATCATGTTTATTTGGGGTTACTAGTGCACGTCTATTTTACTGTACCGTTGACCCCAATCATTTGCTTTTTAAAACCCTCCCATGACAAGGTTAAGTCCCCCTATTAGCCAGATAGATGGGCCCAACCAAAGTCATAAGGTTTTCTCAAATCAATGCATCATTCAAAACATTAGAACACATTCATGCTTTCAACATACAATATATATAAGTGATATGATGACATAAAAGATATAATCATAAATGAAGTCTACTCACAACCAAGCCTCGCAAGAGTATTTAACCACACACGACCACCAAACTGAATCAACCCAATCAAGATCCTGAAACATACATCAGTATCCTACCATACATCAATTTCTATGTTCAATCACATAGACATTACACATCAACCCTAAATCAGCCCACATATAAACAATAGGCCTAAATCCCATCTAATCCCACCATTCAACTCAAATCACATGACTTAGGCCTCCAATGCATAGTTCTCATACATAAACCATTCTATTAATCAAAAATACTGATTTTCAATTCCTTAGGCATAAACATGCCCAAATTGGGTCACTTGATCACAAGTAGGCCTAACCCATGATATGGTCACAACCACAAAATCAGTAGCATAATCAACTCTAATCATGCTTAATTAAACATAAGTTGCATCAATTCAATGATTTTAGGCCAAAAGCATCAAAATCCCTAAAATATGAAATTTTTCATACTTAGGCCATATTGCCGATTTACACTAGATCACCATGTTCAGCCATGTATATCACTGATTTTGCATCATGGTTTCATCAACAATGACAACTAGGTCAACATAGTTGATATGCAAGCTATTTGGAAAAGTCTAAGTTCATATTCTAAATTTAGGTCTAATACAAGCAACCCTACCAATTCTTCATTTAATATTCTGTTCAGATGTATCAATCTACCAACAAAAATATGTACTCACAGAATCAAGCGTATAGATTGAATTATGTGAAGAAACAAAACTTCTGTCCAAATATCAGCCCAATCCAACGGTGGACCAAAAAGATAAGTATCTTTGATGAACAAGTCTCTAATCAGACAATTTCTCCTTTCCTGCTGCAAATACTCAAACTCAGATGACTATATCACACAAAATACTTAAGTCATAAACATCTCCACCGTTTAGAATACAGGAACATCAGTTTTAAACGACATATCCAAATTTGATATCCATCCAACGGTAGATTCAGTAGATCTATAAGTTTGAACGAAACGGCGCGAGAAATCCAGACTTTCCGACCAGCTTTGTTTGAGAGGTTAGATCTCTTAGACGAAACCTCTGATCACGATCTCCACCGACAGAATGAATAACCATAAGCTACGAACGTTCTGACAAATTTTGACCTCAATCTGACCATATATCTCAAAGATCCAACTCTTTGATGAAAACATCGCAGAGATCTTCCTTCTGCAACTCCCTCTTTCTTTCTCTTCTTCTTTCCTTTCTCTTCTTTTCTTTTATTTTTTTCCTTTCTCTCCACTCACCTCTCTTTCTAGCACTTCCTTGATTCCCTCCTCCACTCACCTCACTTTCTAGCACATTCTTGGATTCTCTCCTCCACTCACCTCATTTTCTAGCACATTCTTGGATTCTCTCCTCCACTCACCTCACTTTCTAGCACATTCTTGGATTAGGGAAGTGGGCATGGGACACTTGTCCACTTTCATGCACCAACCTTCACATGTGTTGGTCTCCTACTACCCATACCAACCACATGTACTTTAACCAATCCCATGCTTCCATGTATTTTAAATGTTCAATCCATTTAATACACCAAATTTTCATTCTCATTTATCCTTTTATTCAATCAATCCTAACCCATATCAATTCATGGTTTAATGGGCCCATGCATAAATAATAACATATGCATTATACTTTAATTTAACATGACCCATATATAATTTATGATACGCATATTTATATACATTATCAAGCATCAACTATACAAACATTAAACAACCATCAAACAAACACCAAACATATCAAGGCAACACATAAAGTTTGGGCAAAATGCAATTGGGTTATGGGCTAGATGAAATAATTTTCGGGGCGTCACATGCCTGCTCTATTCTTCTCTCATTTTGTCCAACAGTTTGGAGCTCATATATTCTTGATCTTCTCTGATTCTTCTTAGCAAATCCTCTTCATCAAATTGTGGGGCCGCAGGTTCACTATAGTGAGAGTGAGATGGTGAAGATTCATCACCTTGGTCACCAGCGTCATGAGTAACACTTTCGTCTTGTTCTACCTTATTGTGCTCATCTTCTCCAACATGAGGTACAATGGCAGTTTCATCAACTCTTTCCTCAAGAATTTCCATAACAACATCCTAGAATCCCTCTTAAGGAACTTTCATAGCCACTTCTTGAAGTCTTTCTTTATGAATTTCCTTTGGAGGTTTATAGAATGCTTCCTCCCTTTGATCATGGGGTTCTTCTTCCATAAGAACATCCCTTGGAGATGGTTGATCATAAATTGTTCTCTCTGAGTCAACATACTAACTCTCTCTTGAACAGTTTCTTCAACAACTGCTTCAACAACAGTTTCATCTGCATCAACATCTTCTCGAGCTGACACAAGTTCTTCAACAATAGCATGAGCAATATGGTTGACTTCCTCCATGACACATCATCAACAGCTTTTTCACTTTGCTCAGCTTGTTTATTCTGATCTTGCTCTGGCTGAACATCTTCCATGACTTGTTCAGCATGAGCCTCAGTTGGAACTTCTTCAGCTTGAATTGTTTGAGCCTCTACAGTACGATCATCTGGATGATCAGCTTGCTCATTCATATTGTGACCAGCTATTTCTTCGTCAGAACGACCAGCATGGTCTCTTTGCTCAATCTGAGCCTCTTCATTTTCACTCGATTCCAATTCTTATGAAACTTTTATCATTGGGAACCATTTCTTTAATGCAGGAACAAAAACATATCTTATTAACTTCACAGTGGTTTGTCCAATTCAGTGATACCTGCTGGTTTCTTTAACATCTTTTCCACTGAAGTTAATTCCACTTCTCTCAAAAAGTGGGGTGAGGTACATTCCAAAAGGAAGCCCTTCTACTCTGCTGACCATAGTGTCGATGACATAGATGAGAATATGGGCGAGATTGATTTTCTTCTTCTCGAGAATGCACCAAGTTAAAAACAAATCCAGCTCATTTACATTGCCCCTATTTCCTAACTTGGGCTGAATGATATGGGTTATAATGTTATGGATAATTCTGGGAATGAGCTCGAAGGATTGATTGGTGAGCTTTTTGGCAACACTCGCGTGATCCTTCTTTCTGGATATGAGGTTCAAGGAAGAGAGGTTGTCATGGCCTGGATATTGAAACTTACCTTTAGTGAAATAAAGTATATGGGCGTTTTCATCACTAGGTAATGAAAATGATTCAAAAAAGAATTTAGGAGAAATCTCTATAGATTTTCCTTTAACCTTGGACAGTCTTACAAGTCCTGATTTGGGTTTCTCTTGAAGATTTTGGAAGAATTTACTGACCAGATTTGGATACCATCTAGAATGGTAGGTGCGAAGTTTAGTCCAACCCTGGAACTCAAACAAAGGTAGCACACCAAGATGTGCATTTGTGAAGAAATCAAAATCAAGAAAACAATCATCTATAACGTCTCAGTTGGCAAGCTTTTTTGCTTTAACTCTCTTCTTGAATTTATGGGTTGAAGAAGATGGTTGAGGAACATCAGTTGAAGTTTCAACTGGAAATGGGTTAAAAGGTTCGGAGGCGATGGGTGTCTCAACAGGTTTTGCATGAGATTTCACTGATCTTTGTCTTACTTTCCTAGGTGGAGGTGGTGAAAGAGACGAAGCCCTCTCTGTAGCTGAAAAAGTGCGTAGCTTCTTGGTTTTGGGTGCCATTGAAAACAATGGTGTTTAACAGAAAAGTCTCAGTGAAAAGCTTGTGAAATGGGATCAAAAGGTTCAAATTTTAACAGAGATCAAGTTTTTACCTAAGAATTGAAGAACGGCTATATTAAAATCGACTGAGCGTATGAGTAGCAGGGGTTCGGAAATGAGGTCTCGCTTCTTTCAGAGTGAGCATCCTAGGGCATCAACAGATGAAAATGATGACTGAGTCACACTATTCGAATATATATACTACCCTAATAATAAGCGGGCTCCTGACACATTTCACGTGTAACAACCTATTTACCATTAGCGTCCTAATGCCTCTATCGCTTAAACTGATCAACGTCCTCCCTTGCAATAAGCGTCCATGAACAACTGATAACCTTGTGCATATTAGTGTCCCACTAATGTAACGGTAGTGTCCTAAAGTGATATTAGCATCCTTCTGGACAGTTATACTTGTTGGCCTAAGCGGTTCATCACTTAGCACGCTCCTAAGTATACTTTGATGAAGTATATTTTGGTGCTTACAAACAAAATTTTTTTCGGTGCTAACGAGCTTCAATCATGAGTATATCTCAGGAACTCAAAAAAGAAAAAAGCTAAAGAACGATTCGATCAAGAAATTCAAGATCACATCATACGTTCACAAACGATTCGATCAAGGACTTCACGATCACATCATAAGGTCAACATTCACGACATTCAACTCAAATGTGAAGCGACCAATGAAGATCTTGAGAAGATGAGTTGGATTTAAAGATTATGAGAAGAACATACAAAGAATGTAAGGTATCTTTCATCATTCTTTATTGCTCAAACATTTTTCTAAACCACGCACAAATCACTTGCATACATCTTTCAAACTGGCATATATTTCTTGCATATTTTGATCCATACACTTTAAGGTATTTCAAATGATTTAATTTTTTATGTTTTATTTGATTTTAAATTTACTGAGATTTTAATCATATTTATCGAGCTTTAATGAAAAATCAAAAATCGATTTTAAGAGTCTTTCAAGATGCTAATGTTTTAACAGTGCCCTCCTGGACTTGATAAGTTAGGATGCTGATAAAATATTAGGACGCTGACATTCACTCAAGGTTGAATTGAACTAACTCATTAGGATGCTTACTTGTATGTAGCGGCCTCACTTTAGTCAACCTTTGAAGTTGTCAGGACTCTGACTTTGTTTCAGCTCGCTGAAAGCTCTCCAAGTTCTCCAAAGATTTTATCTTTGAGGACGTTGATAGTTATAAGTTGGAAAAACTATCAGGACGCTGCCTGGATAGGAGCGCCCTCATCTTTAGAACCAACTGAATAACTTTTAGAACGTTGATTGTCCTTCAGCGTACTTAATATTATTTTCAAATGTTTTAAAATAAAGCAAGATACTAAATGTCTATTAGCGCCCTCGTGGTTTAGTCGTTTTAATAGTCATAGTAAGTCTGCTTACTATTAAGTAGCATTCTCACTTCACTGTTCAACAAGACGCTTATGCTTCATGAGCGCCCTCAAGGAACAAAACGACAAAGTTGATATTATGCTCCAAGACGCTGATTAGGAAATTAGGACGCTAATTCAACCCTATCACTATTCTGACACGAAGACACTTTCAAACCACTTTTCATAATAGATCTTTGCACAGAATCTTTTTCAGATTTATCAGAGATTTTCTCAGATGCATGAATCAAGTTTCCTGAAACTTTCCTTATTCATGTAATCTGAAAAGAACTAGAATGTTAGTGAAAATCGCAATTGCCATTTTAATGTAACATTCTAGCTGTTGTGAGTAAATGTTCACTTTGAATTTGAATTTCAAATATCCAACAGTTACTTTCACTAAGTCTATAAATACCAACACTTTGTATCAAACAAACCGCCAATAATTTTTATTGTGCCAAAAAATTTTGTATGTTAGTCGTCTTTTAATCTTACTCTCAAAAGTTTTCAACTGTTTTAGTTTTTCAAAGTATTTTCACTGATACTTTACTAGTTCAAAATATTTTCATACTATGCTTAAATTATATTCTTTCTTTTATAATCTGCTTGAATTATATAGAACTGGTTTCTACTCAAATTCTTAGCTCAGATTCATTCTCAATATCAATGTTGCTGATCAAGGAATTTAAGAGATAGTTCATGAGATACAGTTACACTTGATTTCATATCCTAGAACTGTATCGAACTATAGTAGTAGTTATACTAACTACTGAATACTAAACCAGAAGTTTTCACGTTTATCAAAACATTCATATGTTTTATCTATTTGGAAAACCTTCTGAGTTTATATTTATACACTTGTCCTATAATTTCAATTTCAATGTTTGATCGGATTAAAGAGTTTTTGAATAAGCATTTTACAACTGTTTTACAAGACACATCACACATGCTTTTCGAAACTGCACTTGAGTAATACGGAACATTGAAAGGTAAAGGACTGTAACTGTACTTCTCTTAGCATTATGCACTCAAGTTTATATATCTTTGTAATGCTATAAATGAGCTTAATTGTAAAGTGTTCTACTCAGTTAAAACAACAATCTTTATTTTGTAATTGGTGTGTTTCGGTATGAAACAACCAAGTCAAGTGAATTTAGTTCACTTGATAATTCCAAGGTTGGAATCAGACCAAGGTTCATCCTCACCTGGAAGTAGGATAACAATTCTTCCTTATCCCATAAAAGGATCACGATTCTTCCATATCTCGTAAAAGGAACATGGGTTTTTCCTCAGCCCAGAAAAGGGAAACACGGTTCTTCCTTATCCCATAAAAGGATCACGGTTCTTCCTTATCTCGTAAAAGGAACATGGGTTGTTCCTCAGCCCGAAAAAAGGAAACACGGTTCTTCCTTATCCCGTAAAACGATCACGGTTCTTCTTTATCCCATAAAAGGAACATAGGCTTGTCCTCAGCTCGGAAAAAGGAAATGTGGTTCATCTTTAGCCCGCAAAAAGATAGGTTTGCCTTGAACTTGTAAAAGGGCATGTGTAACGGTTTGGTTCTCACCCGTAAGAGAATCAGTTAGTGGATTAAGAAAATCCTAATCGGGAGATTAGGTAGTAGACGTGGGCGCGGCCGAACCCCAATAAATGCTAGTGTGCTTTATTTTATGCAATTAATTTTATGTTCATTAGATTTATTTATGCATTGAACTCAACCTAGTCAAAGAATATCATCAAGGAATTAGAAAAGTCTTAAAATGGCAATTTCACCCAATTCACCCCCCCCCCACTCTTGGGTGAACCAACAATACTCTGATTTTAATCAAATGCAATTAATCATTCTTATATAATTTCATGGATGAATGATGAATGTCAATAATTGAAATTAATTAAGCATCCATCAAGAAATTAATCATGTAATCAAGATTATTTCATCATTTCAAGCAATACATGATAATCATATAACTTCAATAATCACTGAGATATATATTTAAGTACTCATAGTAGTGATAAAGTGATGTATACCTTGCACAGATTTTTTATTTTACCTCAAGGTACTGCCAAATCCTCGATTTGTGCACTTTGCTTGTTGAAGCAGCTGAAATACTTCTTGATACTCATTCTCCAAGCTGATCTTCTTGTTGGTACCTTATCATGTAATCTTTCATTTTGCATCAGTGTTCTTGTTGTGCTTGTTGAGGATTGTTGACTTATCATCATTTGATCTTCCTCATCAGCAAGCTCACTTTTGTTTCTGTTTGGCAAATTTGTAAGCATGTCTTCTCTCTTAGATGATGACTTTAATCCACTTAAAAAAACAATTAATTTCTTGAAAACTAATTTCAAATGGATTTGAAAAATCTTTTAAAAAATTTACTTTGTATTTCCATTTTTCCGGAAAACTATTAAGAAAATATTGCACTAACGTAGAATGAAAGATGGATTTTCCAAATTGTTCAAGTTCATCAACCAAGCGTTCAAATCGTTGGAGTTTATTATGAACTGGCTCGTTTTCTAGAAGTCTAAAGTTTGTGAGTGATTCATCTAAGGCACTGACCTGATTTCTAGTTTCTTCTTTTCCTTCTATGGATTCCAGTAAGCCACGTAACTCTTTCAGAGTCATTTCCCATGGATCAAGTGTTTCAGCAATGGTGATTAGCTTATAATTCCATTCTTAGGAAGCTTGTCACAGAAACACACTAAGGTTATACCTATAGGTATTTATTGATCATGTTCTTTCATTCTATCAAGGATAGACTGATACCTACAGCAAGCTGTCTCTAGAAACTCATTCTTAGATACTTCAAAGTCATCAAATAGCCATTCATGTTCCTTGAGGTTTTTATCTTGATCCATTATCTTTTCACCATGGAGTGATTTGAAAGTTTCCCAAATCTCTTTTGTCGATTCTAGATGAACTACCCTTTCTACCTCTTCATCAGGTAGACTGCAGTACAACGCATAAATAATTTGAGAGTTATGTTTATCATTAAGTCTCTCCTCGTCTGTCCATAGTTTAATAGACTTGTTGGGCATCGTGTAACCATTTACAACCATTTCACATAGACTGATGTCCTTAGATCGAAGAAAGGTTTTCATCCTTCTCATCCAATCTTCAAAACAGTCTCTATTGAATACAGGTGGTCTATCTAGGGATTGACCTACTTTCATGATAGAACATCTAGATGTTGAACCAATTATCCTCATGTCCCTTACCAGAATATGTCCCTAATATGAAAAATATTTTGATGATTACAAACCACATTCTATTTATGATATTACTGCACATATGGCATATCTAATCTTACTTGAAGGTTTCAAAGAATCAATAATGCAAGATGAACGTATTAAAGATCTTCTTGAAGACCATGATCATTTGAAGATGTTCGGTTGTATGATTAGATTATGATAGGTTGTAGGACCTTCTATGTCATATGATTCAGCGATATGTATGCCTGCATGTTTTAATCAATCGTTTGCATATTCGATTTAATCAGGTTACATTATGTTTTATTGAGCTTTAATCGAGAAATCAAAAATCATTTTTATAAAGTCTTTCAGGACACTAATGTTTTAGCAGCGCCCTCCTGAACTTGATGAGTCAAGACACTGATAAAATATTATGACGCTCAAGGTTGAATTGAGCTGATTAATAAGGACGCTTACTTGTAAGTAGCAACCTTTCTTTTATCAACCTTTGAGAATGTCAAGACATTGACTTAGTTTCAGCTCGCTAGAAGTTCTTTTTGTTTTCAAGTGATTTCTATATTTCAGGATGCTGATAGTTATAAGTTGAATAAACTATCAGGACGCTACTTGTGTAGGAGCGCCCTCATCTTTAGAATCAACTTAATAACCCTCAGGACGCTTACCGTCCTTCAGCGTACTCAACATTGTTTTAAAACTGCTTTTAAATATCAGGCTCGTGTGTTCAATGTTTTTAAAACAAAACAGGACGCTAACTATGAAGTAGCCCCCTTATATTTTGAGTCATTTAAATCGTCAAAGTAAGTCAGGACGCTTACGACTTAATAGCGCCCTCACTTCAATGTTCAGCAGGACGCTTATGCTCCATGAGTGCCCTCAAGGAACAAAACGACAAAAGTTGATATTATGCACAAGAACGCTAATTCAACAAATGTTACTGTTCTGACAAGAGCGCCATTTCTGCTACTTTATTTAGAATTGTACGAATACTTTTCAAAATCGTACAACTTTTTCAAAACTTTTAGAACGCTCTAAAAGCATGTCAGAATATTCTCTTTTCGTGAAAGGATCAGATGACTCAGGTGCTATCACCGTAATAAGCATTGAGCTGAATTGATCCATTTCGGGAAAGAAAGTATATGTTGCATTTGAAATGACCTAGAGCGCCAAAATTATCAAGTCCATTGTGCTTCTGTTATTTCTATATATATGTGCTACCTTAGAGCAGAAAAACAACAAATGATATACGAAAACTGATATTCATTCAAAACGTATTAACAGTTTTCACTTGTGCCAAAACACTTTTTGAAAGTTAGTTGTCTTTCACTTGTGCTTGATCTTCCGATCTTTTGAAAGAAAAACTTCAAGTCTTCTGGATTGATTGAACTTCATCTTCATTATTTTGACAATCCATTAAAGAAGACAAAAGCTCTTTGAACCTGTTTTCAACATAAACTTCATCATACATATTTTGCTGAATCTATGATAACAGAAGGTTCAATCCAAAGCATTGTAAGTATCACTTTGATTCTAAGTAAAGGGAATCATATCTCATCTTGTATTAAATTTGCAGTGATTGGTTAGTCACTGGCAACAACAAGTGTGGCTCTAAGTTGTAACGATCATCTCACACCCGGAAGTTGAGAAACGGTCTTCTTACACCCGGAAGCTGAAAAACGGTCTTCTCACACCCGTAAGTTGAGAAACGGTGGTTCCCACACTCGCAAGTTGAGAAAGTGTACCGATTTGATCTTCACCCTTAAGAAGATCCATAGTGGAGTTTGAACAAATCCTAACTAAGGAGGTTAGGTAGTAGATGTAGGCGCGACCGAACCACTATCAATCTTGCTTGCATTGTCTCATTTACATTTGCTATATTTGATTGCTATACTTTGTTTAATTTGCTTTCATTATTCTGCACATTTATAAGAAAGGTTAAAATCTACTAAGTGTCCAATTCACCCCCCTCTTGGACATATCTAGGCCAACACTAGACTCTACCATTGATATCAAAGAAATTGTTAGATTTCTTTAATGAGCAACCTGCTCTAATACCACTTGTTGGCCCAAGTATGTCCAAGAGGGGGTGAATTGGACCCTTAGATAATTAAATTAATCCAATGGAAAATAATAAAGTGTGAAAAAGTAAATCAATTGACATAATCGATTTATAGTGGTTCGGCTACTTGGCTACCTCCACTATCTAACCTCCTCAGTTAGGATTTTCAAACCTCTTCACTAAGGGATTTTCTTATGGATGAGAACCAAACCGTTACAACGTTTTCTCAACTTTCGAGTGTGAGAACCACCGTTACACTACTCAACTTGCAGGCTTGAGACCAGCCTAAACCTCTCGACTTACAGGCTAGAGAACTACCTATCTCAACTTTTGGGTGTGAGACTAACCTAAAACCTTCTCAACTTACAGGCTTAAGAATGACCACTTTGTTGAACAAACAAACATAAGCAATCAGCAGCTTGTATGACTACTGTTACAACTCGATATGGTATATTGGATATGAAATGAAGTGCAATTGTATCCTATAAACTATCTCTCAAATTTGTCTTTCAGCAAGAATGATATGAGTTTAAAATCGTGCTGAAAATTTGAGTAAAAATAGTTCAATAAACCTCAAACAGATATTCAATGAAAGATGTAAGATGAGCTCAATATGAAAATCCTTTAAATAAAACTTGTTTCAAAGATAACATTCTGAAAACTAAAACAGTTTTGAACTTTGAAATCAATTCGAAAATTCGACTAACTTTTAGTAGTATTGGCTTTGTGAATTTTCTGTGTGTTTATTTAGATTCTAAGTGCTAGTATATATAGACTTAGTAGGGATAAAGTTGTTGATCATTTGAATTTGAATTTCAAAAAGAACGTTAACTCACAACAACCAGGATCTCTCACAAAGATGGTAAAAACCGTCTTTATGAACATTCTAATCTTTTCAAGTTGCATGAAGAAGGAAAGTCTCAAAGGACGTGATTCATGCATCAGAAGAAATTTCTAACAAGTCTGAAAAAGGTTTTGTGCATAAAATGTCCTGAAAAAATAAACTCAAAAAGTCCACATATGCAGTTTTATGACAGTGTTGGGTTAGCTTCCTGATTTGACAATCAGCGTCCTGACGCATGAAACTAACTTTGTCGTTATGTTCCTTGAGGGCACTTATAGATTGTAAGCATCTTGTTGAACTGTTAAGTGAGGGCGCTACTGGAACGTAAGCATCCTGACTTACTTGACGTTTAAAATTGAATAAAAGTTGTTGTTGGCTTAAGTGGTTCATCACTTAACATGCTCCATAAAGGTTTTGATACTTACAACCAATAAACAATATATTACTTGGTGCTAACATTTCAACCAAGGATATATTTCAATACCTCAAGAAAGCAAAAAGCAGAAGAACAATTTGATCAAGGACTTCACGATCAAAGGATACAATCAACGATCACGACGTTCAACTCAAGTGCGAAGTTACTAATGAAGATCTAATAAAGAAGAGTTGGATTTGAAAATACAGAGAAGAACGCATAAAGAATGTAAGGTATCTTTCTTTATTATTCATTGCTCAAACGTTTTTCAAAACCACGCACAAAACACTTGCACACATCTTTCAAAATCACGCATATATTTCTTGCATGTTTTGATCGATATATTGTATAGGTATTTCAAATTATTTAATTTCTCAATCATTTTAAAGTGTTTGATTTGATCCAAAAATTTTGAGATTTTAATCGTATTTATCGAGCTTTAATGAAAAATCAAAAACCATTTTTAAGTGTGGCGACCCCGCACTCCGGACCACCAACCCAGCAAGGAATGGCATGCGGAATGTCGGGGTGGGACACCCGGCGTAGGCATCTCCAACCACTCCTCAACCCCCGTGAGGTGGTTGAGACCCTACGAGCCTTATCCCAAACAACGACATAATATAAAAAGGTACTAAACAAAACTACCAACCATATTAATCATCCAAGACAAGAGATAATCCATAAAAATGAACCATAAATAAAACCGTCATAATCCCTACAGTCCATCAAGATTGACATACACATAAAGTCTAAAACTATGGGTACAAAAAAAACCCTCATGTGCCCACATGGTCTATCTAACAAGTCTCAACTCACCCATACTACAATATGGTAAGTGTTATAATTACATAGTCCAAAATATAATACATCATAATTTCAAACACAATTCAATCAAAATGCCTCTCAACTCACATCAAGGCCTTGGATTCTCTCGCAGGCAAGGCCCTCAAGATATGACTACCCCTTTGCTCTTATTCGGGATAGAAGGACCTGAAAGAGGAAAATGAGGGTGAGCCAACGATGCCCAGCGAATAGAATTCAAATATGCTATGAATACTCATCAATAAATATCATGTATGCATGTCAATGTGTAGCATGATTAAAAACTCATCATAACATATAAATATCAAGCATTTATAATAAGTTCGATGCAAGTAAAAGCCTATCAATTTGGATCCACATTCCACCTGCATTGGGGTTACTAGTGCACGTCTATTTCACCGTACCATTCTCATCCCCAAATATTTCTTTTCTAAAACCCTCCTATGACAAGGTTAAGTCTCCCTATTAGCCAGATAGATGGGCCCAACCAAAGTCATAAGGTTTTCTCAAATCAATGCATCATTCAAAACATTAGAACACATTCATTCTTTCATCATAAAATATATATAAGTGATATGATGACATAAAAGATATAATCATAAATGAAGTCTACTCACAACCAAGCCTCGCGAGAGCATCTAACCACACACGGACACCAAACCGAATTAACCCAATCAAGGTCCGGAAACATTCACCAATATCCAACCATACATTAATTCTTATGCTCAATCACGTAGACATTACACATCAACCTTAAATCAGCCCACATATAGACAATAGGCCTAAATCCCATCTAATCTCATCATTCAACTCAAATCACGTGACTTAGGCCTCCAATGCATAGTTCTCATTCATAAACCATTTAATTAATCAAAAATACTGATTTTCAATTCCTTAGGCATAAACATGCCCAAATTGGGCCATTTGATCACAAGTAGGCCTAACCCATGATATGGTCACAACCACCTAATCAGTAGCATAATCAACCCTAATCATGCTTAATTAGACATAAATTGCATCAATTCAATGATTCTAGGCCAAAAGCATCAAAAGCCCTAAAATATGAAATTTTTCATACTTAGGCCATATTGTCGATTTACACTAGGTCACCATGTTCAGCCATGTATATCACTGATTTTGCATCATGGGTTCATTAACAATGGCAACTAGGTCAACATAGTTGACATGCAAGCTATTTGGAAAGGTCTAAGTTCATATTCTAAATTTAGGTCTAATACAAACAACCCTTCCAATTTTCCATTTAATATTCTGTTTAGATGTATCAATCTGCCAACAAAAATATTTAATTACAAAATCAACCGTACAGATTGAATTATGTTAAGAAGCAAACCTTCTATCTAAAAATCAGCTCAATCCAACGGTGGACCAAAGAGATAGGCTCTTTGATGAACAAGTTTCTAATCAGACAACTTCTCCTTTCCTGCTGCAAATACTTGAACTCATATGACTAAATCACACCAAATACTAGACTCATCAACATCTCAACCGTTAATAATTCATATATATTAGTTGTGAACCATCTTATAAAATATCATATCCATCCAACGGTAGGTTTATGAGATCTATTAGTTTGATCTAAACTGCGCGAGAAATTCAGACTTTCCGATCAGCTTTGTTTGGGAGGTTATATCTCTCAGAAGAAAACTTCAATCAAGATCTCCACCGACCAGAATGAATAACCAAAGGATATGAACTGGCTGACAAAGTTTGTGCTCAATCTGACCATATATCACCAAGATCCATCTCTTTGATGAAAACATTGCTTAGACTTCCCTCAAAGCAACTTCCTCTTTATTTCTCTTCTTCTTTCCCTTCTCTTCTTTTTTGCTTTCCCTCCACTCATCTCACTCTCTAGGATTTCCTTGGAGAAGAGAAGTGGGGCATGGGACACTTGTCCACTCTCATGCACCAACTTGACATGTGTTGGAGAAGAGAAATAGGACATGGGACACTTGTGCATTATCATGCACCAACTTGACATGTGTTAGAGAAGAGAAATGGGCCATGGGACACATGTGCATTCTCATGCACCAACTTGCAATGTGTTGGTCTCATGCACCAACTTGACAAGTGTTGGAGAAGAGAAATGGGGCATAGGACACTTGCCCATTCTCATGCACCAACTTGACATGTGTTGGTCTCATACTACCCATACCAACTACATGTACTTTAACCAATCTCATGCTTCCATGTATTTTAAATGTCCAATCCATCTAATACACCAAATTTTCAATCTCATTTATCCTTTTATTCAATCAATCCTAACCCATATCAATTTATGGTTTAATGGGCCCATGCATAAATAATAACACATGCATTATACTTTAATTTAACATGACCCATATACAATTTATAATGCACATATTTATATACATTATCAAGCATCAAATATACAAACATTAAACAACCATCAAACAAACACCAAACATATCAAGGTAAACACATAGAGTTTGGGCAAAATGCAATTGGGTTACGGGCTAGATAAAATAATTTTCGAGGCATCACATTAAGAGTCTTTCAAGACGCTAATGTCTCTGACGCTGATGACACATTAGGACACTAATAATGTTCAAGGTTGAATTCTACTTATTTATCAGGACGCTCACTTTATAAGTAGCGGCCTCATTTAAGTCAACCTGTGAACTTGGCTGGACGCTGACTTAGTATCAGCTTGCTGAAAGATTTTTGATATTTTAATGTTTTAATCTTTAAGGACGCTGATAGTTATAAGTTAAAAAAATTATCAGGATATTGCCTGGATAGGAGCGCCCTCGTCTTAATAACCAACTTAATAACTTTCAGGACATTGATTATCCTTCAGCGTACTCAGTATTGTTTTTAAAATGTTTTAAAATGTTACGACACTTACGTATTTGAAGCGCCCGTGTGTTTCGTGTTTTAAAGATAAGACGCTTACTTGTAAGTAGCGCCCCCGTGTATTTAAGCGTTTTAAAACAAAGTAGGACGTCAACTGTAGATTAGTGCCCTCATGATTTAGTTGTTTTTATCGCAAAATAAGTCAGAACGCTTACAACTAAGTGGCGCCCTCACTTCACTATTCAACAGGATGCTTATGGTCCAGGAGCGCCACCAAAGGAACAAAATGACAAAGTTGATATTATGCGTCAGGACCCTAATTCAACACTGTCACGGTTCTGACATTTGCACTGTTCAGAACGAATCTTTGTACAAAACCTTTTTTAGATTTATCAAAGATTTTCTCTTATGCATGAATCAAGTCTCCTAAAACATTCCTTATTCTTATAATCTGAAAAGAACCAGAATGTTCATGAAAATTGCAGTTGTCATTTTCGTGAAACATTCTAACTGTTGTGTTTAAACGTTCATTTTGAATTTCAAATCCAAACAACCAACAACTCTACTCTACTAAGTCTATAAATACTAGGACTTAGACTAAAAACAAACCGCCAATAATTTTATTAAGCCAATACTTTTGAACGTTGGTCGAGTTTTCAATCTTATCTTCAAAAGTTTAAACTGTTTTTTCTTTTCAAAGTGTGTTCTTTGAAACTTTACTTATTCAAAAGATTTTCACTCTGAGCTTAATATCTATCTTTCTTTGAAAGTCTATTTGAATAATGCATAACTGTTTTCCACTCAAATTCTCAACCCTGTTTTAATCTCATCTATCTTGCTGATCAAGGAATTTGAGAGATGGTTCATGGGATACAGTTATACCTTATTTCACATCTTGAAAACTATATCGAGCTATAGCAGTAGTTATACAAACTACTGAATATTAAACCAGAAGTTTTCACGTTTATCAAAACATCCCATATATTTTTATCTGTTTGAAAAACTTTATGAGTTTATTTTTTACACTTGTCCTATGATTTCAAATTCAATGTTTGATCGTGTTAAAAAGTTTTTGAAGAAGCATTTGACAATTTTTTACATGACACATCACTCAAGCTCTTTGAAACTGCACTTGAGTAATACCGAACATTGAAAGGTAAAAGGACTGTAAGTGTACTTCTCTTAGCATTACGTGCTTAAGTTTGCATATCTTTGTAATGTTATGTATGAGCAGAATTGTAAAGTGTTCTACTTAGTTAGAACCATCATCATCATTATTATTTTGTAATCATTAGTTGGTGTGTTTTAGGATTGAAACAACCAAGTATAGTGGATTTAGTTCACTTGACGATTCCAAAGTTGGATTCTTAAGAAGGTTTATCCTCCACCTTGAAGTAGGATCTATCGGTTCTTCCTTAGCCTGCAAAAGGAACATGGATTTTTCTTCAGCCCGAAAAAAGGAAATACGATTCATCCTTAGCCCACAAAAGGATAGGTTTGTCTTAAACCTATAAAAGGGCATGAGTAACGGTTTGGTTCTCACCCGTAAGAGAATCAGTTAGTGGATTAAGAAAATCCTAATCAAGAAATTAGGTAGTGGATGTAGGTGTGTTGAAACCACTATAAATCTGTTGTCCCCTTTTTCTTACCATTTCTTCATAGTGTCATGTTAAGATCATTCTTTTATTTTCCTTGTAATCAAGTATTTCACTATCATGTTGAAAAGCTTCATATTTGACCATTATACCTAATTCATCCCCCTCTTGGGTATATCCAACAGTTGTGAGGGCGCTATTTGAAGAGAAACGTCTTGACACGTTTTTGAAACACTTAAAATCACAAGGGCACTACTAAAGACATAAGCGTCCTGATGTTTAAAATTTTTAAAACGACCGAAAACATAAGGGCGCTACTGGACCGTCAGCGTCCTAATGTTTAAAAACAATCAACGAGCTGATGTTCAATCAACATCTTGATAGATATGAACTTTTCAACCTTGAACATTATCAGCGTCCTAATATATTATCGGCGTCCTGACATACCAAGTCTAGTAGGGCGCTGCTGAGGCATTAACGCCCTGATCGAATACTTAAAGACTGATTTTGTAAAAAAAAATTGTCTTTCAAAACTTAGTCAAATCAGCTGAAAATTCGATCAAACTAAATACTGAAATGATTAAGAGATTAAATCTTTTAAGAAAACCTTTCAACCACATCGATCAACACATGCAAATATGTTAAACTTGCTGAGAGTTATTTGATCGAAAGTTTTACATCCTATGTACTTGAAAAAACTCGAGACATTGATCTTTCAATAGACTTGTAAGCTCTGCTCTTTGATCTTGGTTTTTGATAGTTCGGAAACACTTAACAAGATAATTATATACACAAACGTGAGTAGTTTGGAATCGTCAAAACATTCTCATCATGGGGTTCCTTGAGATAAATATTGGTTCACCCAAGAGGGGGTGAATTGGGTGAAATGGTCAATTAAAAACTTTTCTAATGTTTTAGTTATATACTTGAAAATATGGAACAATAGGTAAATGAACTTAACGAAATACAGTGAAGAAACAGTAGGAAACAAGAGACACCGATTTTATAGTGGTTCGGTCGGCCTACCTCCACTACCTAATCTCTCGATTAGGATTTTCTTAATCCATTAACTGATTCTCTTACGGGTGAGAACCAAACCGTTACACATGCCCTTTTACAGGTTCAAGGCAAACCTATCCTTTTGCGAGCTAAGGATGAACCACATTTCCTTTTTCTGGCTGAGGAAGAACCCATGTTCCTTTTGCGGGATAAGGAAGAACTGTGATCCTTTTACGGGATAAGGAAGAACTGTGATCTTTTTACGAGATGAGAAACAACTGTTATCCTACTTCCAGGTGAGGAAAAACCTTGACATGATTTCAATCATAAAATGATTAAGTGAACTATATTCACTTGACCAATTGTTTCATTCCTGAAACACACCAGCATATCAATACAAAATAATGATGTTGGTTCTAACTAAGTAGAACACTTTACAATTAAGCTCATATACATAACATTACAAAGATATATAAACTTGAGTGCATAATGCTGAGAGAAGTACACTTACAGTCCTTTACCTTTTAATGTTCAGTATTGCTCAAGTGCAGTTTCGAAAAGCGTGAATGATGTGTCATTTAAATTAGTTGAATGCTTCTTCGAAAACTCTTTGATACCATCAAAACATTGAGATTGAAAATGCAGGACTAGTGTAAAAACATAAACTCAGAAAATTTTCCAAATTGATAAAACATATGAATGTTTTGATAAACATGTAAACTTCTAGTTTAGCATTCAGTAGTTTGTATAACTATTGCTATAGTTCGATACAGTTCTAGGATATGAAATCAAGTACAACTGTATCTCACGAACTATCTCTCAAATTCCTTGATCAGCAAGATTGATATTGGGAATGAATTCAAGATGAGAATTTGAGTGAAGAATAGTTTTGTATAATTCAAAATAGATTTTCAAAGAGATAATATAGTTTTAAGCTAAGTATGAAAATCTTTTGAATAAGTAAAAGTATTAATGAAAATACTTTGAAATACTAGAACAGTTAAAATTTTGAGAATAATATTGAAAGACGACTAACATTCAAAAGTCTTTTTGGCTTAATAAAATTATCGGCGGGTTGTTTGATTCAAAGTATTGGTATTTATAGACTTAGTAAAAAATAGTCGTTGGTCATTTGAAATTCAAATTCAGCGTGAACGCTTACCCACAACGGCTAGAATGTTTCACGAGAATGACAACTGCAATTTTCATGAACATTTAGGTTCCTTTCAGATTACATTAATAAGGAAAGTTTCAAGAGATTTGATTCATGTATTAGAGAAAATCTTTGATAGATCTTAACAAGGTTCTGTGCAAAGATCCGTTCTGAAAAGTAGTCTGAGAATGTGTGTGTTTCAGAAACATGACAGTGTTGAATTAGCGTCCTGATGCATAATATCAACTTTGTCGTTTTGTTCCTTAAGGGCGCTCATGAACCATAAGCGTCCTGCTGAACAGTGAAGTAAGGGCGTTACATATTTGTAAGCGTCCTGACTTACTTTGAAGATTAAAAATGACTAAACCGTGAGGGCGCTAATGCTCAGTTAGCGTCCTGCTTTGTTTTAAAAACTTTTAAACATACGAGGGCGCTACCCACAAGTAAGCGTCCTGAAATTTTAAAATAATTTTAAAACAGTATTAAGTGTGTTGAAGTACAGTAAGTGTCTTGAAAGTTATTAAGTTGATTCTAAATATGAGAGCGCTCATATGCAGGCAGCGTCCTGAGAGTTTATCCAACTTATAACTATCAGGGTCCTTAAAGATATAAATCATTTAAAACTTAGAAACCTTTCAATGAGTTGATGCTAGATCAGCGTCCTGACACCTTCACAGGTTGACTTAAGTGAGGTCGTTACTATCAAGGAGCATCCTACTGAATAAGTGTCTTTCAACCTTGAATGTGGTCAGCGTCCTGAAAGACTCTTAAAATCAATTTTTGATTTTTCATTAAAGCTCGATAAATACGATTAAAATCTCGGTAAATTTCAAATCAAATCAAACATAGAAAATTAAATCATTTGAAATACCTTACAGTGTATGGATCAAAACATGCAAAAAATATATGTCAGTTTGAAAGATGTATGCAAGTGATTTGTGCGTAGTTTTGGAAAACATTTGAGCAATAGATAATAGAGAAAGATACCTTACAATCTTTATGTGTTCTTCTCGTGATTCTCAAATACAACTTTTCATTATGAGATCTTCAATAAAAACTTTGCGCTTGAGTTGGACATCGTGAACGTTGATCGAATTATGTGATCGTGAAGACAACGTTGATCGAGGTGTTCTTCTACTTTTTGCTTTCTTGAGGTGTGTTAATAAGTTCTTGATTGAAGCTCGTTAGCACCGAATAGTGTTTTGTTTGTAAGCATCAAAATATACTTAGGAGCGTGCTAAGTGATGAACCTGTCACGACCCACGATACATGATGTCATGACCGACATGAAACCCCGTGTATATCCTTCCTCGATATACACGACATCCCGATAAGCCTTCTAATACACTTCATAATCCCAAATACACAACAATAAACACATTTGGACATAATCAAATATTATTACATTCCCAAAATGTAAGCCATAAATTTTTTTTTTTTAAGTCCACAGTGATCAAAAGTACAAAATAATACTTAACAATGATTACAACCCATCTAAGTGCTAAGTATACGTATTAGGTGTTACATAGTACAATTTATCAAAATAAATACGGAAAATTACTAACACCTACATCAACCAGAGTTCAGGAAATACTCCACAACTAAGCCTTTCCCTTCCCCTTCTTATCCTATCTTGAAAAGATAATAGTGAGGGGTGAGCTACAGCAAGCCCAGTGAATGTTTTCTACAAGTGGTTACATACATGTGCATTTATGTAAAACATTGCAAGATTCATTAAAACAGTTTAAATAACATGTTCAATATAAGACCTCATGTCATATCAAGACAATGCATATCACTTATGACATGTTCATGCACCTAAACACCTCCTAGGTAACAATCGATTCAAGAACATGAGTGCGCGAGACTCATGCCCGAATGACCTCTTACCCGTATTCTAATAGGAATTCCAAGGGCACATCACCGATTCAGTATTCATTCCAAACTCTATTTCAGGTTTAGACGAACAACGGCTGCGCCTACCCTTGAAACCCTTTGCAAGGTCCACAATCGGGGATCCCACTAGACTTACGGAATTTCTCGAAGGAAACCCCAACTAGGAGACTCAACCCAAATTATTTTCCCAACTGACTATGATCAAATAATTTTCATGAGATATCAAATCATGCATACCATAATAATTGAGCATTTAAAACATTTATATAATAAAATGTCACAAATGGAAGACACAAGTAAAGAAACACTCACACTTGATTGGCTAAGTCTAGCCAATCCAATTTTCAATCCAAAAACGTACTAGAAGATCCACGAATCACCTCGAGTACTTTAATTACCAATTTGCCTACGTGGCTTACTCAAACCAACCAAGGTCCCTACATATAACACATGGTCCATACAATACTAAAGATCAGCCAAAGTATGCTAATAACCATGTTCGAACCTAATTCTCTAGTCAATTTGAGATTCTAGCATGGTCATAGTCATGAGTCAACCCATATTGCTCAATTCAACCATATAATCATCAAATTAGACTACACCTAACCCAAATTGAATTTCATAGGTTGATTCCCATGATCCCAAACACTATAATACAAAGCATTCAATCATATTAAGGGCTAATTAGGCTATTCCGCAAGTCAATTACATCAATTGACTAAGTTCAAGTCAAAATCCCCAATTTGGCAATACATAACCTAAGGCCAAATTGAACTAAATCATACCAAATCAACATAAGTTCAAACATTGTAAACCCATGAATCTACTTAAATGAGGTCCAATTAGATGGTTCCCAAGTCAATTTGGTCAATTGACTTGGTTTAGCTCAAAAGCCCTAATTTGGGCAAAATCCCCAATTTATATGGAAATCCCCAAATTGCATGGGAATGTCAATTTACATGGCCTAAGCCAAAATTACCCTACAATTAGGTTTCTCCTATTCAAGATCAGTAATTTAGAGTGTCATATATTCATAATTACTCATCAATTTCATACAAATCACAAGAAATTTGAATAGAAAACCCTAGGTCAAAACACTAGTTTTAGGTCAAGTCTATGAAACTCCTCCAATTTCTTGCTAGAAATTTGGGGTTTCACCTCTAGAGTACTCCCCATATACTCTAGGTCAACATATATTAATTTCAAAACCTAATTCCAACTTTGATTTTCCATCACCCTTTCAAAAAAGGGATTCAATAGAACCCTAGGTCAAAAAAATTAGTTGCATGCTTGTAAGAGAATGATGGAAGGAAGAAAAATGGGAATGAAACTTGAGCAAGAATCCACCAATAAACCTCCTTTTTCCCTTCTTTTTCTCTGCTCCTCTTCTTTTCCCTTTCTCCAAGCTCTCTAGCACTCTTGAAGGTCGAAAAATGAGCAAGTGTGAGAAAATCTCGTTTTGGTTTGTATTTATAGAAAAATTTGGGCCCACAACTCAAAATACACTTAAACAAAAGGAATAATTTTTTTCTGCTGCAATTACTTCCACTTAGATACTAAATTTCATGCAAATGAATTATCAATTTAACATCGTAACCACACAAAAGTTTTATGAGTCAATTACCAACATTCTGGTAAAATTTCAGTTCAATCCAACGGTGGAATTGCGAGATACAATCGTTTGATCAAAACTGTGCAAGAAAATCCGTAAATCCAAAAAATAGTGTTTGGAGCTTTATAACTTACAGTAGATAACTCTGATCAAGATCCTCACCGTTCATAATAAAGATTTATCAGATAAGAATAAGCTAAAAAAAATTAGCTCAATCGAACCACGGATCTAGGAGATCTAGCTATTGATGAAATCGGTGACAGAAATTTCTTCCTCCATGAAGCGAGTTCCACTAATCCAAAACACCATTTTTGACACGTTTCGACCTCGAACCAGTCTCCGATCATTCCGAAACTTCATGCAAAGGCACTCTAACCAACGCGTGTCGAGCATCATATATGTATACGTACACGTATACGGGTACTCTACTGGTCAAAATGACGTCACCCTAAGGTACGGGCGTTACAGAACCACTTAAGCCAACAATAATAACATGAACATGTATAATTGGGTTGTTCATTATGGCATGATAGTTTTGCATAACATACTTCATTACATAATTCATGAGTTGTTCATGTGGTTAGTTGAGGGGAGTTTGACAGATAAAATTTATACTTTGTATATTGTGAGGATGGTCGATTTGGGTGTTGAGATGGTCTTAAAGGGAGAGATGGTCTGGATTTGGACGTCTAGGAGAAACTCCATTGATGTGATAACCCTCACGATAGAAACGGTA